>CABPRJ010002409.1:0-456388 GCA_902439185.1 Cinara cedri
TCTTTTTTTGGTTTTCCCAGTTATTCTTAAAACACCTTGGGAAATCCAAAGACGATTTCTCCAATGCACCAACTAGATAACATTTTCTTTCCGAAAAGATTCTAGACTTGATATATCGGAACAAGATTTCTGGTTGAAAAGTTATACACAGACACAAAAAAAAATCACAAATCCTAGTAAACATAATAGACCACTCTCTATGTTCCAAATCTAAAAATAAACATCATTGTAAAACCAATACATTTATCGCTACGCTCCGAATCTAAAATTAACTTGCTTAAAAATATTATTTAATTTGGGTAATATCTGGATTTTGTATGAAACGGTATATTCGTAGGTCTGTAATTCTCGATGTCAAATTTGCTTTTGTTCGGTTTATGGATGGGTTCTATATAAGCGTTTCGCTATTGGTTTGGGAAAAAACCTTGGGTCCATATGGTATGGTATAATTGAAGGGGGATTTTCAGCCCTATTGGTGGAAGGTTCTTTATAAAGGAGTATGGAATATTATCTGGGCCAGGGCTTTTACTGTTGCAACTTAGTAGTGCTGAAAGTAGCTCTGAGATGTCTAGGGGTTTGTTGAAGTGTTCATTATTTTGATTGGGAGGCGCTGTGAGGATATCAGGGGAAGAGTGTCTGAGGGTTATGAAGTCGGAATTATAGTTCTCGTCACTATTGTTTTTATGAAAGTGGTGCGCGAAAGATTCAGTGGCATTTTGATGTGATGTTATTTTATCTATATAGAGGAGGATGTCAGGAATAGTGTTAAATTTATTACCTCTGATGGAGTTAATTTTGTTCCATATGATATTTGGGGGGATTTTGTGTTTAATAGATAAAATGAAGTTTTGCCAAGATAGGGTTTTGCTTTTTTTTGTGGTAGAGCGCGCTATAGCTCTTGCTTTTTTTTAACTATATGTGGTCCGAGATGGATTTCGTTTATTTAAACCTGTTTAGGATTTTTTTTTGTAGGATTTAATGGCTTCTTGGCATTATTTATTCCACCATGGGACGGTTTTTTTGATGTTTTGATGTGTATTAAACCCAATTGATAAGTTGGCTGCTTCTAAAATAATGTCTGTGGATTTTTTGACTATTGAGGCTATTTTTAATTGATTACAATTTGGGTTTAAATCAATCAATGAGTTTTGAGTTAGTTCGTATTCAATATTTTCGGAGAATAGGTCCCAGTTAGGTTTTTTAAAATTCCATTTTGTGGAAAATTTGTTTAGACTAAGGTGGTTTTGATACTGGATTCCTATAGGCCAGTGGTCGCTATCGCTGTATGCAGAAAGTACTTGCCAGTCGAATAGTGTACTAAAGTTAGTATTTGTAATTGTAAGGTCTATTGCAGAGAAGTTTCCATTTGAAACATTGTGTCTAATCGGCTGATTATTATTTGGTAGGATGAGTGATTCGTCTTCTAAAAATTGTTCAACGATTTGGCCCCTGAGATCTGTGTGAGTACATCCCCAAGATGTATTGCGACTATTGAAGTCGCCCAAAAGGACGAAAGGTTTGGGAAGCTGTTTAGTGATATCCTTTAGATGTTGTTTAGTGAAGGTTTTGCTATCCGGGATGTATATGTTGCATATGCTTAAAGGTTTATGAAATTTGACTAGAGTTGCTATAACTTCGAGATCAGAGGTGATTGAAATATTTTCACTATCGATAGTGTCTTTGATGAAAGTGGCTACTCCTCCACTTGCCCGGAAGGCAAGTGTTCTATTTTTAAAGTAGCCTGTGTAGTTTTTGATGTTTGCACAGTGGTTGTTTTTTAAGTTGGTTTCTTGGAAACATAGTATTGCAGGTTGAAGATCGTAGATAATGCAGTTAATGCCAACGGAACGTTTATAAAAATCGTTAATATTCCATTGAATAAAAGAGGCCATAGAGAGTTTCGAGGAGGAGAAGGAGGGGGTTGGTTAGATATCTGAAGGTGGTATGCTTTGGAAAAGCAGGTTTGATAATTTAGTGATTTTTGCTTTTATACTGCGGTCAGTTAATATAGGTCTGATTTGTTCAATCAATTTAAGCATATTGACAGCATTCGATTCGACTTTGTTATATAAATCATGTATATTTATGTTTTTGTTTGAAAAATGTTCAATAATATATTTGAGCGTGTCACTATTGATGGATAGGTCTTCTTTAAGAAGAATAGTCTCGGATGCTATTGCGAGTTGTTCATCTAGTCTATCTGTAATACTCCATGTGGAGGAAGATCTAGATCGGATTTTGGTTTTTTTTGTGTTTTTTTCCTTAGTGGATTTTTTTGTGGCTTGTGGGATATTGGGAGTTTCCATATTGGAGAGACAAGGTTTGGGGGATAGTGGTGATGAAAGGCATGCAGATTCAGGTGCGGGTCTCTTGCACGTAACATGGGGTTCTTGTGGTTCCAATATGTTTGTAAAGTTTTCATTGAGAATGTTTTGGTCATTTTTTGGCTTAGGTGTCTCGTTGATATTCGGGATTGTCTCAGTGATTAAGTTAAATTAGCTATGGATTTTTATGGCCGAATTATCATTTGGGGAGTCCATATTTTGCGATAAAAATGAATTGGAATTTATCGTCTTAGGTTCGTTAGAAATCTCATTGGTGTTCGGGATTTTTTCATTGGGTTGGTTGGTTTTGATATCTGTGGCTGTTTGCTCGTTTGAAATGTCCATATCCTCAGATATAATTTCGTTAAAATATGTTGTTTTACATGAAGATGATACGTGACCTGTTTTCTTGCATAGAAAACAGGTGACAGTGTCATCGGTAATAAAGATACGGTATGTGGTATTCTCTAAAGCAATCGCGATCGAACCGGGGAGTTTTGGAAAATGTTTTGGATTTATGTATAGTTGTCTTCGAAAACTAGTGATGTGGGCAAATTGGTCTAGTTGGAAGCCAGCCTTCAACGCAGTGATTGGAGACGTTATTTTTACGTCAAGGTTAACGAGCGCTTTAATTATGATATTGTTAGGGATAGCGAGATATACGTTTGATAGAATAATGCGTTTTGACGGGTTAATTAACTTGCGTATCGGTATTTCGATATTATCAATGTATATGGCTAAATGTTTATTTATTAAGTCATTAGTTATTTGTTGACATTTGAGAAAAACACAAAACCGGTTGTTAGATATGCATGACGCTGATATTATGTTAGTGGCATCGATTATTTTATTTAACGCAATGATATACTGAATTTGTTTGATTCCGTCTACTGAATTCATTACTATGGCTTGATTCATTTTTGGCGTGACGGAGTTTGCTGTTGTTTCTACGAAACCTTTCCCAATTGAAATGGAGGAATCTGAATTCATTCAACCCAAAACAACAACACGTATCCTGTCTTCTGGAACTCCAGCAGATCCCAAGAAATGCAAGCCAATGTTCGTAACAGCCAACCGATATTCTTCACTTACTATTGACGATGACGCCACAGGTAATACATCCTTACATACACAATCTAACTTGAAGTGAACAACGAAATTAAAAATAAATTACCTCCTCCTATATTTATCCGTGAAGTGTTAGATTTTGTTAGCTTTAGGCAACAATTGATCTCTTTAATTAGCCCAGAAAACTTCTAATTCAAGTCTTCTACAAATGCACTAAAAGTGCAAACAATTAATCCAGATTCCTACAGGAAAACTATTCATTTCTTAAGAGATGATAAAGCCCAATTCCACACCTTCCAACCATAAGAAGATAAAGCTTTTCGCATAGTCATCAGAAACCTACACCCATCAACACTAACTATTGAAGTCGGCAGAGCCATTGAAGATTTAGGCTTTACTGTACATCAAGTAGCAAATGTTCTCCACAAGGTAACAAAAAGCAAGCTTCTAGTGTTTTTTGTTGACCTGGAACCAGCTATAATAAACAAAGATATATTTAGTTTGAAGTCCCTACTTCATACTAAAATAAAAGTGGAAGAACCCCATAAACGTAAAGATATAACGCAATGCCACAACTGTCAGGAATACGGCCACTCGAAAAAATACTGTGCACTCTCCTCAAGATGTGTCCGTTGTGGAAAAAACCATCCATCTTCAGCCTGTACCAAATCTAATGAAACTCCTGCTAGTTGCGTACTCTGCAATGGAAACCATCCGGCTAACTACAAAGGTTGCAAAACATACAAGGAGCTTCAAAATCACCGGAATTTCTCCACCAATCAAAATAACGGTAACAAAACAAACAATGTTAGCTTTAAATTTAATAACTGTGAAAGTTCCCCGCGGCCAACACAAACCACTAACCCAATCCCAGACCCGTAATATGCTCAGGCAACTTCTAGTCAAAAGTCTACCCCATCGAACAAAATATGAACAACGACCTTACGACCTTTATTAACAATTTTCTAGCTATTATAAATCCACTAATAGCCCTCCTCACAACAGTCCTCGACCGCCTATTATCTAACAATGTTAAATAATTAATTTACTTCCCAGTCCCTAATTATCTTTTTGTGGAATGTCAACGGCTTAAAAAACCATAAAAACGAACTCATCAACTCATCCTTAATTACTTCACCAATTCCTGGTATACTAAATGGAAAGTTAAAATTAACAACGAAAAGTCATTACACATTACTTTTTCTTTAAGGCAGGGTGAAATACCTTCTGTTAACCTAAATAATCAAACAATACTAATAGTCCCCAACATCCGTCCCTAGGTATAACCTTAGACAAGAGACTCACCTGGGCAGAACATATAAAAATTAAACGCAACACTCTAAACCTCAGAAGGAAATCACTACACTATCTGATAGGTAATCACTCTAAACTTAACCTCAATTTCAAACTACTAATTTATAAACAACTTCTCATGCTCATATGGACTTATGGCATCCAGCTATGGTGTGCGGCTAAACCATTAAATTTAAACATAATACAAAGATTTCAATCGATTACCTTGCGCATGATAACCAAGGCCCCCTTTTATGTATCCAATCACACACTCCATACTGATCTTTATATTAAAACTGTCTCAAAAATTTCGTCAATTATACATAAACGTTATCGGTTACGACTAGAGAACCACCCCAACCCGCTAATCGCANCTCTTAATCTCAAAAAAAAAAAAAAAAAATATATATATTTAACATAACTTTAAAACATTAAACCAATAAAGTGTAGCCACTGGGTTACTTCTTTTATCAAGAAAATCACGTCAATTTATTATAGCCCATATTCTTATTGTAAAAGTAACTTACAGATTGTATATTTTCTAATAAAAAAACCTCAAAAAAAAAAAATTCGGGCCTGAAGGGATCAATTATTTTTTTCATATGAACATAATACACGTACAACATATTTTTTTAAAGTAATCGATATAATAGATAATAAATTTTCTTTTAAAATTGTAAAGTAACAAGTTATTATAATAAGCTAGTTTTCTTTGCTTTAGAGTCAATTCATTTAAAACATCTTCTAAATCTATGTAAATATTTTGATGAGCTTTATGAACATTGCCAATCTATTTAATCGATTCTAAAGCCCAACATATTTAGTCATTAGATATTTAATGTTTGCTACGTAAAATTAAATACAGTAAATACACTGAAGACTAAACAAATTAAATTATCATTCATTTTTAAGTTTTTCACTAGTCACTTAACTAATTGGACAATAGAAAATGACTGCCACAATTTAACTGATTAAATGTAATCTACGCTATGATAAAACTATTCATATTCACAACATGCACATATACACACATCTTTCATGCACGTCCAAATGCGTCAATAGCTTATATATAAATATATTCCATTATTCAGTGAAACCGGTTAATAGCCATACAATTAACATGTCAACTGATAATGAGTAAAATGTTTAATAGTTTGTTGTATACAAGATAACAGAAGTAATAAAAAAATTAAATGTTAAAACAATTAATATTTGTTTTGAAATAATCGTTAGAACTGGTAAGAGTATGAAAATCAGCATAAATAATATGCTGATTATAAAAAGGTATTCATGTGGAAGTATTTGAAGTACTTAATGCATTTTTTGATTATACACTTGAAAATTATATCGAAAAACATAGTGATTTTTCACTAAAAATATGGGCAGATTTTTCATCAGAACGAAAAATAAACTATTGCGAATCATTTCATGGAAAACTTAATTCACGATTTTATTCCACTCACTCAAATATTATTTTATTGATTGAAGAATTAAAAGCAATCCAATGTGAAACATATATAAAGAAAAAAATCTCACTAAAATTAAAATTAAAAACAAAATTGCTGAAAAGGAATAGTTTATTGACAAAAATATTAAAACATTGAAAGACTGTCAAATTTCGAACTTATAATTCGTTAAAAATGTATCTTATAAATTCATATCACATTAATTTGTTTTTAATATTATTTATTATAAATTATTATCATAAAGTATTATTTATTTAAAGAAAAAATATTATTATATATGTACCTATACTCTATAACAAGTACAAATAATTGTTACTGACAAATACGTACGTAGCATATATTATGTATATAGACGAGCAATATTTTTAACCATACCTAGTTATTCTAGACAGTCCAAGTCTATATAAAATGGAAAAGAAATTGTTGCTGGCTGAATATATCATAATAATTTGAAAAGTTAATTAACAAAGTTGTACTATCATGAAAGCTAGTGGGAACCAATTCGTATGTCACCTTTACAGGTAGACGACCCGGGAATCAATTCGACAATTAGGAACAAATTCGTAGTCGTCCATTTATTCATTCATTAATTACTAATCAACCCTAAGTTGATTTTAGAGATTTTTCCACACTCTCTCCACTCTCCTCTGTCACTAAGCAGTCTTTTCAGCTCCTTGTAGCTTCTCAGTCCGACATCTTTAATAACTTTATTGTTTTAGGATGTTCTCTGCCTCTTTTGCCTTAAATTTGTCCTTTTAAGTTTGTGTCTTGTAGTTCCTTCCCATGTTAAAGGTGTCCAATAAGTCTCCATTTTCTTTCTTTGTTTGATTTTAATAATCCTCTAGGTTCATTAATTGCATTAAGTATACTTTAATTATTGTGGATATCCATTCAGCTAACTCTTAGTAGTCTGCATCAGCAACACGATTCGAAATTTTATAAATACCTTTCTTCTGCTTGGTTTATTACCTAAGTCTTTATGCCTTATAAAGTTACGCTCCACCTAAAGACTTCAACAAATCACTTACTCATATTCATACTCATATTCTTGGAGCATAGCAATTCCTTGTGGTTCATCAGTCAAGTTTTCGCCAATGCTATCCTAGCTTTAATTTTCTTAGTAATTTTGCCATCATGGGTGATCAAATTGCTCAGGTATAGCTGTTTATTTGCTCTGGATGGTTATATCTTATATCTTCATTTAGATCAATTTTCATGAATCTAGATAGTTTTTCTGCTAGCTAATCTGAATAATGCTTCTCTGCCCACTTTTATATCGTGTATGTTTGGACGTCAATCCTATCAACGTTACCACTGCATCGACGTCCAACACAACTTTTTAAGGACAGCAATATGTAGTAGACGTTAAAGGTTCTCGGCCAGACATAGTTCATGGTTCATTACTTTTTGTCCATCCAAAAATCACGTAATTATTTACATACAAAATATATTTTGTTAATATGTTAATATCTGGGCATACGTCGTATACCCGGATGCATATTAACAAACTGTAAATGGTCTAAAATTTTTATATAAAATAACCTATTTTCATAGCTTATAGTGCTTTCAACTAGTTTTGTGGTTCAGCTAAATGGGCTATAGCTTTCCTCGTTGGCCGTATTTCTTTTATCGTTTTAAAATCAGTTGGTTATCGATAAAGTTTAACTTCGTGCACTCCAGAACGGATATTTTCTACAACAACTCGCGTGAAAAATTATTTAAAATTTACGATGTCAGAAAAAAGACTATTGATTAGCTATGATAAATATAAACAAAAATTAAAATATCAAAGAAAATTATGTGATTGCATTATTTTCTCAACATTCTCCCAGGAGAATTCAACTTAGAGAATGGCATCAGTAAAATGTAGCATTTTTTATTTTTTGTTATTAGTTGTTTAATAGAATACTTGAATTAAAAAAGTATTATTAAAAGTGTTTTCTAATTTTATTATTGTTTTTGATTTTAAATAACTTAAGTTAAAAGAGTTTAGCCCCCTCCATACCAAAATCCTGGCTATGCCTTTGAGCAATAATATAATAATTGTATGTTGTGTTATTGTCCAACCACATGGTCTAATCAGTTTACTCTAGTCCACAATAATAACCGTTGTGCATCGAAAATGATAGACAATACTATTATATAAGTATTGTTTATCTATGTCAAAGTCATTGTGTTCATAGAAAGAAGTGTTTGTGAGCTGTTTTGTTTTTTGTTTTTAATATCGAATTACTACTAATATTTTATATCCCCATTTATTTTTAATTTTTGATTACTAATGGACACATTTGTCATTCGAATTGCCAAGGTAAGTTAATAAAATACAAACATACCTAATATTAGTTACATAAATTATTAAATTTACAAAATTAGTTAATATGCTTATTAATTTTTTTTATAATATAGGATAAAAAACAACGTAATGTAATTTCTAATCTCGATGATCCGGATCCTATAGTTGAAAATGAGTCCTTCTCCGGCTAAAAAAATCAAATATGTATGTCATTTAGTATTTATATATTCTTACTTAAATTTACTTCCTAATTACTATCTAAATATAACATTAATGTTTATTAGGTAGTAATAGTTTTTTCTAGTAATATTACTAATAATTTGAGTTCTTAATCATTTTAATTGTCTTAAATATTGTTAAATAATGAATTGTGTTCAACAAAATTTTCAATGCAATTATCATCATTAAAACGAACAACTTGCTTTCAGAATTGGCAAAAACATTGTCATTCATTATAAATATTTCATTGGCCAATTCATCAGTTTTCTATGAAACCTATATTTCTATAACTAAATTGTGTTGGCCTTCCTCTTTTGTAAAAATCTGATTACATACAGGAAAAATTTGATACTTCTTTGTTAGTAGCCTTAGTTTGTATGGAATAAAATAATGGAGGATTAAAACAGTTGATGAAAATAAAAAATAATGAAATATAAATTGGTTTTTTTTTTTTTCAATTTTGTTTAGACTACATTATGTATTATAAGGATATATCTGGCATAATGTCTGTGTATTGGAATGTAGAATTGTCCTACAAAAAGTTTACGACGTTGGACGTAGAGCAAATCATACAAATATATTATTGTCTTTTTTAATGAAGAACGGTTGCCAACCCTTATTAATGTTAATAATTAAATTAAAAACTATTTTATTGTAATTAAAAGAAGTTATTGTCAATACTGATGCCTGTGCATTAGATTTTGCTTTTTAGACCATAAATGAAGATTTGGTAAAATATTTCATTATAATTTTGTCTCTTATAACTTTGTAAGACTTCTAAATAATTTCAGATTACTCGATTTTTGTATGATTAGTCTTTAATGTGTCATGTACTTTTAAAACTTGTCGGTAGTTTGATGTATCAGTCCCTTTTTTTCTAGGTTTTAGAATACCAATTACTTTTGCCTTTTTGAGCAACATTGGCATGTGGCGAGCTATGAATATAAATTAGTCATTTTTATTTGTGTTTATATATATCATATATATAAAATTCTTGTTTCACGTGTTTGTAGTCGTACTTCTCCGAAATGGCACGACCGATTTTAATGACATTTTTTTTGTATTTTTGGTAGGTATGAAAAAAGGTCGTAACGTATTTTTCATCCTTCTACTTCCACCTATTATTTTTCAATCGCGATTTTAGTATTTTCGCTTATATATATATATATAAATATACACGAGCAATACCAAATAAATTAGTTTATAATATAAAAAATACAGTTTTTATTTTTGTTGATTTGTGTTACCCCGGTAACAGGGATAAAAAAATGGTGATTAATTATTATTAAGAATCATTTGGAAAATATTATGTGATCATCAAAATCGGTCCATCCAGCAGTTTTTGAGTTTTTGGTGTAACTAACCCAACTTTGTTTTATTTATATAATAGATTTCTTTATTCAAGGATTGCCATGGAAAAGAAAACTATTATTATTGTTATTATTAATATTATTTACACTATTCAAATTGCACAATGCAACACATTTAGTCTACCGAAAGTGGACTATCCACTTTCCATCTTCCACTTTCCCAACTTTCCACCTATTTATTTTCATTCAATTCTAACATGTCCAAAACCAAAAATGAATATGGGTAAAATAATAATAATACAACACGGACAACACCGGGCGTAGGAAAACTCTTATGATATAATATTTTTAAAAAAATTCCTCGTTGCACAATATAACGTTGAATAATTTCAAGACGCTGAAACTATAGGATGATTAATTTACCTAACATGAGTCACACATTATTTCGAAATTTTTGTGAAAGTTTATGAAAAAATGGGTTCTAAAATATTGTATTAACCATTTTTTTGTCACTTTAATGTTTTAGGGTTAACGGATGTTAATTTAAAATTTAAACCTATTACATTGAATATTTCATAAATAGGTGAAGTTTTAGTTTAAATATATTTTGATATTGACATTTTCAATTCCTTCATGGAATGAAGGATGTCACAAGAAATTTCGCATTTATGTTTTGTTGATATATACGTAATTAACGAATAGTGGAGTATAATTTATGTGGTAGCGCAACAATGTATTTTAACTAGAATTTCCTATATTTATGGAATTTTCAACATAAGCTGTTTTCTGAAAATAAAAATTTGATAGCAATTTCATCGCCAAACATGAGAAGAATGATAAAATATTTTAAAGCTGCTTTTTTATTTGAATTTCTAAAAAATAATAATTTCCGAGAAAATGTAACACTTTCCGAAATAATTGGTGTTTTACATTAAACTGATCCCTCTGTATATCCGAAAATAGTACAGCACTTATCCTGATATGGATAACATATTAAAATAATATTATAACACGCGAAGAAGTTTAATGAAAAATGTAGAGATTTGTCGCGTGAATTTTGATAAACTTTCTGCCCCGGTTTTATAAATGTTTTTTTTTTACTATTTTGTGTATTGTGTTTACGGTTTTCTTTCACTCGAATAATTTTGCACATTATTTATAGTTCTGTAAGACGATGCGATGAATATACGAGCTCGCCTCTGCAAAATTTATATTTTTATATATATATGTGTGTATTATATTAGCCATTTCAAGTGCTGGTGAATTGAAGTAGAAAAAAGCGACTCGGTGGTGGTATAATAATATCAGTGTGACGAGAAACTTTAAACGGATTCGGCGGCATGTAAAACACTCAAGACTTGTAGTAAGTCTTTGTATGTAGCGAAGAGAACATTTTGAAAATTACAGGAGAGGCGTTCTTAATACACAAGTAGGGTATGGGAGTTGGACACTTATAGGTACGAAGAAATTCTTATACGAAGAAATTAATATTGAAATACGAGTACATAGATATTTATTATCAGCAGTAGAAAACCAGACGATATTATTATAGTAATTAGTATTTACTGATTTTATGATTTTAAGCTTCGATAAATTGAGAGTTTAAAAATTACTAAGTATGTATATATTTTAATAGAAAGAATCAAAAAACAGAGAAACGGAGGCAGCCCCCCCCTATTTACTATATAAACAAGATTAAAATACTTATACAGATGTCAATATCGGAAAGCATGCGAAACACGGAAGGTAGACAATTCTAGAAAAATTTAACCAATAATATGTTTGCATGAACTTCTGTAATCAAACAATGAGCAAAGAGAAGAATGCATATTTTTCCTAAATCGATCAATATACAATATATTGAACATATATTTTTAGATTTTGATAGAGTATTATTTTTTTAAAAAATAGGCTTTTGTTAATATTCGCATTATGAAATTTGATTTGATACATATATATATATATATTTTGAATAGTTACTCAAAATCACGACGCTCTCATATTGGCAAGATCGCTCATCCATCGTTTAAATCGATGCATAAAAATCTCAATTGATCTAAACCGGATATTGCAGCTCATAGAGTGTAAGAAATGTATGAACTATATTATTAAAAATCATTAACTTGCTTCAGAGTTTAAATTTTTTTTAATTTGTAATTAAATTTAAAAGCGAAAACAATATGACTTATCCTATAGATGTTATAAACTTATCCTAATTGAATAAGAAAAATGACTCTGCGCATATTATAAGCATAAGTACTAGAATAAAATTCGTAATGCCTTTTCGTGTTAGTACATAAAAATAACGAGATTACTGTAACGTTTTTTTTAGATTCTGAGTGGAGCGAAAAAGCTTAACATTTTTTCTGCCAAAAATCTTGCTCCAATTTTAATGTGTAGCATTTTTTCTGAAAGGGAATTGAACTTTGGATGTACTATAAAGAGGTCATTTTTATGATTTTATCATGAAATGTGAAAAACCGAAAAAAAAAACGAAGGAAAAAGAGGAAAATGTAAGAAATGTAGCCATGTAGATATTAGTTTAAAAATATTATGGCTTTATTTTTTCCTGTAAACAACTATTCTACCAGCAATTTTGCTCCGATTTACAATAATAGCATTTTTTTTCCGAAAGAATATCTGACACAGAAGGTATTTTATGGAGGCAATTTTTTGATTTTCACAAAAGTTTACTCGAAAATGGGAAATACTGGGATAAAACATGGAAAAACTCGTTTATTTGTTCGCTGCAATAAGTATTAATCCACAGAAAAACAGCTGTTCTTGTTTTAAAAATGATCTCCTCAGAGTAGGTTTCTAAACTACTACTTGAAACCAATTATATACACATAATATAATATATTATATTGCAATAACTTATTTTATTTACTTTATTTTCACCAAAAATATAAGTGTTTTTTAAGATGCAAAAAGAAAATGCATACAAATTAACGGTTATTGCCTTACATTCAGATCTTACAGAATAACGAAAACCCCATTAAACTGTACATGAACTATACAGTATGTATGGTGTAACACGAAGATCTGACATCTAAAATAACTTTTATTTAATATAATATTTTTAAGTGTTTTTTTTCATGTAATATTTATTAGAACCTCGTGTTATGGTTTCTCTATTTTATATTTTTTGAAAAAACTAAAAATGAAAAAGTTTAATTTTTTTAAAAATAATTTATTCACTTTATAATTTAAAAAAAATATACAAGTATATATAATAGTATACTCGTATCAAAAGGCTATATTAATTATTACAAGAAAAACAACTTAAAAACATATTTTAACAGAATAAATGTTATTTCATGTTTCAGATTATCATTCCTCGTGTTACATTCTGTTTATTATAATATTTGAATATATTATTTTCTTTTATAATGAAAAATGACAAACGGCTAGGGGAATCAAATAAAGCTTTGAATGTCAGTCGCTTTTCAAATTATTTCGGTTTAATGCAATATTTGAGAGAAGCTGATTATTACTAAGTCTGTAACAGATCAATATTTTATTAATATTATAGATTAGATGAAAATCGTTGATAGTATTATTGTTATTGAATTAAATCGATATTTTTGCTGTATACACACGGTGCATGGATTTAATTTTCGATTTGCATTTTGTTTTTTTTTTTTTTATGCTTCAACAGTTTGAAATTGAATTTTATCGTACGAACGAATACTGACTATTCGTACAATGCAAAGTGAAAACTAACCATGCGTGCAAATAATACCCGGTTTTTCTTCGTACTACGATTGTAGGCAGTCGAATAATACTATTTAAAACAAACATTTTGCATGCCAACAAAATACATAATGCAAGTCTTTCAAACTATATGAATACGATTTGATATACGAGTACCTATGTCTGGTTGTAATTGTAACATTTTCGAATGGATAACTATAGGGAAAAACAATCAGACTAATTTATTCTTAATGGTGATTTATAAGAAAAAAACAAAACAAATTTATGATAATATTTTAGTCAACTATGATGTATTTATAAAAAATTTTCCCGTTTTTTTCCAACCATAATAAAGATTACTAGACAACTGAATGCACAAACTAGATACAAAATGCTACAAAAATATATCATGTTTTTTGATTCGAGTGCAATTTTTGATGGGAAAGTTGTTTACAGACAAAAAGATAATAAAAGCACACTTCATAGTAAAACCAATACATTTTTTCATGTGTTCAGAAGGTGGATTAACCTAACCTAACCTAACATAACATAGTCAACCCATAGCAGCCATTTAAACACATTCTAAGAACAATTATTGAGTAACGTATTTCACAAAGTGAACTTGTATTATAATAAATAATATTTATTTTTTGGAATGATAATTAGATTGGCCAGTTAAATTCAAAGAAATTTAGGTTTTACTTCAAAAAAAAAAAAAAATAATAATAATAATAATAATATTAAGTTAAATTTTCACTTACCTACATTGTCGTTTTCAACGATGACGCCACACCGCTGTGTCCGAGTGCAGAAATGCTATAGGAATATTCCCTTTTAATTTATGTGGCAATTATTTTTCTTCCACTACGCATTTGCCCCTTAAGAAATTCAGAGTTTATGATCAGCTGCAGTATTGCACCGAGCCAAACCGTAGTACATTTAACACGTATTTTGCATATCGTATCCGCATAATATCGTGGCCAATATTTCTAACGGTCTTTATTTTACGGTTATTTGCAATTTTCACACAATAAACTAAAGGGTTTTGGCACTACCATTAACTCAATATTTGAAATGCAAACATATTGTTGTATAATGTATATAAAGATATAGGTAAGTATAAACGCGTATTTGAAAAAAATGGCTGTTTTCACCACCGCATCCTTTGTTATATTATATAATATTGCGATTAAAGTTACCCGATAAACTGATTTAACAGTTATTAACCACGGCGAGGAGGAGTGAAACTAATGATTTTAGGATTATGAAAATTCCATGGTGTAACACGTTTTTACGTTTATTTGTTTTTCCTGTACAGTAATAAATAATAACTAATAAAGTATAGGTATAGATGCTGCCACTGTTGAGGTGGACGAAGATCTTTCTTGATCGGACTCTTGTCCGTTACATTTGTCACGTAGGTCAAGTATCTGAAAACCATCAAGAGGTTTGATCTGACGTGCTTTTATATCTATCATAACTACGGCTGCCACCATATAACGTCAATATGATGTGATTACCTACAGTAATGTTTCTCAATCTTTTTTCACAAAAATCCATGTGCTCACTTTTGCGGACTGCCAATACAGTGTCTATCTCCCCCATTAAATTTTGAATTAAAATAAAAATGTATATTAGGTAGAGTATTTTGCCATTTTAAATTAAACATTTTTAAAATACTTAAATCTGCTTATTGATAGCCAATTTTTCTTAATTTCCTATGTTATATTTTTACGGATTCACCATTCCCTTGTCATATTTACATCTTTATATGGATCGTATAATATATATAAATATATTCCTGAGTGCTGTCCTTTTAAATACTGCATTTAACGAATATTCTAATCTTTTTTTGAACGTCCATATTTTCCTTTACTGAAGAACTAAATAAAAATAGATTATTGAAAATTCCTGGATTAAAATATTGTCACATGAAGAGGGGGCCGTACGATGAACAATAGTAGGTCTATATGGAAAACAAAAAAAATTGAATAAGACTTCTCACGAGGAATATAGTTTATAGATAACTATTATAATAATAAAAACGAAAATCGAGGGAAACTACAGAGAGGAAGACCTAAGCAGTTATTTATGAAATAAATAATGTTGGGCATAGGAGAGGAAGCTTACAACGAAATTCGCTGTGGATAGTAAATATATTGGATAAACTAATCTATGGATTAAAAAAAACATGTCTCTCATCTATAATAGTTTCTATAATGTACATTCAGATGTTTTAAGATTTCAAACTTATTGATTTATTTTCGTTACGAGAAGTTTAAACTAAAATTCGGTAGTTTTCATTGGTAATTCTAGACTACTAGGCCTCATCACGTTTGGCTATAATTTGGTTTTCGTACCTATATAAATTGCTATATGTTTTCGTATCTAATATTCATTTGCCTCGTTAGTGTTTAGTATTGTAATATCCTCTCCCACGCAATATCTACCCGATTAGGGAACGGAGCAGTTTACCCCCCCCCCATATCCCTGGCAGTTGAGAACCATTGTGCTATGAGGAATACCCGACGTTTTATTGTTTTGACACGACAGCGGCGCTTCAAATAATCGTGTCACGATGCGGTTTCATCTAATGATATATTGTCGGAGTGTGCATTTCGCGCACACGATATATTATTATATCATATGGTACTATTAACTCGGAGTTGAGGAGGGAGGGGAAAGGTAACGCTTATGAACACTTAAAGGGTCGACAGTATAGGTCGGTGTGTATGTATGCATATATATATATACAGTTGAACGGCGTTACTTATTTCCTATATGCGTGTGTGCATTATGCGATCGGAGGGAGGCTCTCGCGAGACGTAGAGACTGAACGTAGCGTACCTACAACCTACTATATTATACAATGACGGTGTCCTCGTCTTTTTAAAAGTCAATAACGCTTTTATATGCCGTATAATAGATGGTAGGTGAAGATAAAAAAAACCCGCGCGTGAGCCGCTGAGTTTTCCGTTTATAAACTAAACTATGCGAGGTAAATCAAAAAAATGACCTTTCCGATGACCTCTCGTTGAGAGAAAATTCACTAGCTGAAACTACCTCTAGAAAGTTACAGCCTAGAGTGGATCGAAGCACACGATTTGTGATTGTTGTCAGATACAGATCCAAAGCAAGATCTGGGGGGAGGGAGAGGCAACAATTTTTTACGACACAAATAAAATAATTACAATGTCTATAGTTCTAATTATAGTACAATAATAGTTTGATTAACCAAAATCTATTTGTCCAGGACTAACTTTGGTGATGGCAATGTAACGCACTTTTATAGTGTCAACAATTTACACGTTATTACGAAATTAAGATATTGAAATCACAGTCCAATGTTCAGTTGTATGATATATTATGTTTTATATACATATTTGTGATTGAAATATAGTAATATCAGGATCTATAAAATTATTAAAAAAATATTGGTAAAGTAATATTTCTGGGGGGGGGGGGGGGGTTGGGCTCTTAAGCTTCTCCTGCATTCATCACTGGTTATTGTAAAATTGTTTACAGATACACACACACACAGTATATAAAATCTAAAATCATTTATTCAACTTACTGGACTTTTTTGTATATTTAACATCAACATATTTCTAAAATGTTTGCAAATATTATGCATTCATAGAATTATTGCTTCAAACAAATATGTTAATATTTTTCCTTTTTTTTTTTTTTTTTTTTGTAACCACTGTGGCTGGCTGGCCCTTTGATCAATTATCATCGTTTGTTCAATCGTTTGGCTTCCGTTCAACACCAGTATATATTAATGTATTATGCGTATGTATTTATATTTATTATACACTACAGTTGTACTACAATGAAATCGTTTCCTGAAGAATGAATTATCATGATATAAATATCAATTTTTTTATCACAATATAAAAATATTTTACTGTTCTATATAAATATAATACCGCACAACCGTTAATAGTTTATTTGCTTCACCAAACGACTGACGATAAATTTATAAACTATGCATACATAACAGGGGTGTGACTATTAAGCATCATTATTTTAAAAAAAAATGTTTAAATAAATTAACATTTTAATTTTTCAAGATACTTAATAATATTATGTACCTAAGTTTAGCACTTATGTATTAATTAATAGCATATAAACAAAACAAATATAAGTATGTTCATTTAAATGAATGTTTTTCTTATTAGATTACTTGAAAAAAAAAACAAAAGTTAATTAGATAACGTAATATGAATTGGAAAAAAAAAGGTCTATAGAAAAAATACAGTTATTGGCACCCTAAGAAAAAATGTTTATATTGAAAAGAAAACCTGAAAAAAAAGGACTATTGTAAATTAATATAATACCTTTAAAAAAAAAAGTTGCTAAAATAATTAGGTAGTTATTTAGAAAGAAATACAAGGTTTTTGATAGAAATCAATTGAAAAAAAGAAATTGTTTTGTAAATCCTCCCAATTTACATTGGTCGATTAGCACCACAGACTGTAGTCTATTAAGTCTATTGGTTTATCAACCCTGCATGTGTACATAGCACGTGATACAGACGCTATCTATAGCAGAATCTTTGTACAATAAATTAATAGATAAAACCCTCTTAAAACACACACCAGATTTTCGTAAATTGACTATAAATCATAAAAATATCTTAGGGAAAATTGTCTGATACTCGGAACGTTGTCAAATATGTTCTTCAATTATTTTATTGTGAAGTATTTTTACTATATTAATAACACAAAACAATATAAAATCATTTTTATCAAGAAGTGGTGAAAAATTATTTTAATTGGGTAAGAGTCTAGGACTTCCTGAATACTGTTTTAGCAAAGAAAAATCAAGATCAGAATAGTCTCTGCTAGATATTATACTTTGCAGTGAGTATATTGACATAAAAAAAAAGTCAAATTGTATACGGTTACAGTGAATTCTATAGAGGTTTTGATAAAATTATACCTTAAAGATGTTTCAAATTTATTTAATGATAAAAACTATTATTTTAATTAAATCAAAAATCATTATAAAAATGTCTCCGGTCATTTGCGGACAAAGGGTGCTGTTTTCATCAAATCCCACGTCGTAAATTAGTGAAATTAGTTAAATTAGTGAAGAGTTAACTTCTTCATAAAGATATTAAAATAATTTTGTTTCTATTAGAAAAATATAAAAATATCGAAAATCCAGTCACGATTTTTAGATTCTAATCGATGCATTGAATGTATTGGTTTTATTATTACGTGTATGCTTTTATTTTTTATTATTTTTTCTTCATTTAAACAACGTTCCACTAGACATCTTGTTACAATAAAAAATATATAAGATTACAAGAGAGCTTTTTTGGATCTAGTTAGTGTATTAAATGGTCATTTTGACGTTTTCTTAAAAACTGAAAAAATCTGGCAATAATACATAGGGAAAACGGGAAAATTTATTGTAATTTAGTTAAAAATAATGTCATACAATTTTTTATAGATTATTTCTGTTATCTATTTGTAGGTATTTTACATTTACATAGTTGAGGTTTTTAGTTTTTACTTGAAAAGGTTTTGGCCAGATCAGAAATGTGTTAAAACCTAATAAAAGATTCATTAAAAGTTTAATTTAGTGGTAAAAAAAAATTAAATTTAACGTAAAATTTACTGAACTCACATCTATAAAAGGTCCAACAATACGTATTTATAGTGACGACGATGACAAGGTATCCGACAAAATGAAAATACGAGAAGAGCGGACGGGGGAAACTTTTTTTTTTTTTTAATTAGCGTGGCACGCATTTAGTTATTGGTACATGTTTATAATATACTCGGGTCGGTCGAAAACGTTTTTATCGTGAACAATCCCTTAAATATAATGCTATTTAATAGTAAATCGTATTAAAAATCCAATTCGAACGAACTGCAAAAAACCCACATTTTGACTATTGATTGCGGTTTTCCTCTTGGGATATGGCTAACTGCCAACAAACTCGAAAAAATTCCTATACCACTCAACGCTGTATAGTATATATATATATTATAATAGATAGAGTCGAAATGGCTTACCTATATACTTTTACATTCCAAAAACGCATTATAATATTATGTATATATATATATTTTCCACCTCGTCAGTGTACACAAGGTCGCAGGTCTGTTATCGCGATTTTGTAAGCCAAAGGTAAAAATGTCCCAAATTAGTTTAATAAGATGTATATAGAATATAGGTTATACTATGTATCATAACAAAATTAACGATCGCAAACACAAGCGTAAATAATAGACGTATAATAATAGTATGATGTAATATATATACAGAGAGATTTTATGTTAAAGCAATTTTCTTCCATAGATACACCAAATAGTGGCCAATGAAATAATACAAAAGTTTTTCGATTTATAAACATCTAAAATAATGTGTACATTTTTTTTTCCTTTTTTTTTTGGAGAATTTTGTGAGTCATTTTTGAAATTCAAACGAGAATATGTATTCAAAATTCTATAAATAGATGCAGTATTAGTTTAAATTAATTTCGGTATTGGCATTTTTGATTTCCGTCAACTCGTTGACGAGATATTTCATATTTCAGTTTCGGTAAGAGAAATTAGTAGAACATTGTTCAAACGGCTGTATCTGAGTTGGGTCCCAGACCCTACCCATTTTAATAAGTAGATTCTACCTACTTAGGCAGAATCTCTATTAGATCTATTAAATCTCCTATTAGATCTACTGGTACCTTGGTTGGGTCTTGGATTTTGGTAGGTAATGTACTAATTGGGTTTGAACGTTTAAAAGCTATACGAAATATTTTCCTTCCTATTTTTACAGACTTAGGATCAATTTTGTCTGTAACTTAAACATTTCTATATTTTTATTTTAATATAATTTTGTTTCAATTTTTTCTGAACTTTTCACTTTAATGTGAGTATCTATTTGGGTACTTCTTAAAACTTCTATCAACTGATATATATTAGTTTTAACATATTGCGTTTTATTTTTCTAAACTTCTAAACTATTACATTAATAAATATTATTATTGCGGAACAAGGTGACTATTAAACTACCCACATAAACCCGGGATAAAAATTGTATCTCTTTTTTAATGTACGACTTAACTCGGGTGCGCTGATTCAAACACTACGCGCCGTGCCATGTCACCACACCAGTGTACAGTGTTCCAATACTTCCCCTTTAATTAAACTAAAAAGAGAAACATCCTATCAACTAGTTGATGGAAATCAAAAATTTCATCACTGAAATTTATTTAAACTAATATTGCATCTACTTAAGAAATGTTGAATATAGATTCGTATTTGAAATTCGAAAACTAACTCTAAAAACCCCACAAAATAAACAGTAAAAAAAAAATAAAAATTATTTTAGATATTTTTAAATCGAACAACTTTTGTAATAAGTATATATATTTTTTTCTTTTTTGTTTATTTATAGGAGAAAATATCTGTAATATAAAATTTTAATCATTCTGTATAATGTATATTAGTTATATTGTATACAAAAATCTATTTTTCATATTAAAATATCAAACGTCAAAATATGTAAGCCACATTGTAAGAGTTAATTTTTTTTTATGAAAAATACATTTTTTTTCTTGTTTAACCACCAAGTGTTCAAAGTTTTGTCAATATCGAAATGGAATTGTAGAATTTGTATAACATACATAGTACATACAGATGTTCACACTTTTAGTTACAACATTTTAGAACTGAGAATAAGATATTACCTAATGAAATATTGTAGCACGTTGGTTGGATATAGAGTTAGAAATTTAGGAATATTAAGGAAATAAATGGAGTGACGAGCAACAATAGTTATTGGATGTAGCGAACAATCGATGTGGGCAGAAGGATTTAACTGTAACAGCAAAATACCTACGTGACCTGTAGTAGACAAATATAAAATATTTTAAATACTTAGAATGAAATAAGAAAAAAATTGACTAAGAATTTATCGAATTTCTCAAACACTCGGGTGGGGAGGGGCACGTAAATAGATATATAATATTGATAGATTGTTGATTGAAGAAACTAAATAGATGTGACAGTAAACGAGTTCCTACAACAGGAACAGAGGATTGAGATGCATGTAATTGTGAACTGATTTATATTATATAATACAAATAAAAAGCAACCCATCAGAAACACTCGTTGATGAAATGTTTCTGAAAAAAAAAAACGTTGAGTTCAAATACCGTACGTAATTAGTTTCGATAACCAACGCCAATCATTCACCGGTAATATAGCATAATACATTATACAGTGTGATCATTTTATATGATTCAAAGTTGTAATATATGTGTATAGGTATAATTTCACTAAAATTTAGAGGTTGAAAAACTCTGAAATTTACGTAACTAAGTAATGAAGTACTTAATTTATAAATAAAACAAAAATCCAGAAGAACCGTACTTAATAATAAACATTTATATAAACACTCATAAGTAAAATGGCTCAAAAAGACTATGTTTGATCAAAGATCATTGATCGCATAACACCAATTTTCACGTGGTATCATCATTAGTCTACTTTGTGATAGAGATTTAACTAACTGTCAGAAAAATAATAAGAGAATTGTAGCAATACCAACTACAAACAAAGAAAACAACCGTCACATCTAAACCTAAACTCGTTGTTAGTGTTTTAAGAGCTAAAACATTTAGTCGTTGAAAAAACATGCTAAATAGAAATAAAGGAAGGAGAAAAATAAAAATAACGTCTTTAAGTAATACTTTTAAAATATAATAGTCGACAAAGCACAAGAGTCGTAATACAAAAGTATGGTATTATGATATTTCAAAAAAAAAAACAATTGGCAACAGAAAAATATTGTATCTTGTCCCTTATCAATTTTCTGACAACTACTTATATCCGTTAAGATTAATAGGTACCTAATATCACGGACTTGTCCGTAGTACACATAGTAATTACAACTGAATTAAGGATACAGTGTCCTCATTCTAAAAAAAATATAGATTGGAAAAATAACGGCTTACGTAAAATCAAATAATTTTAAATCGATGATATCACGAGGACGTGATAATTATCATCTATTAACGTCGTTATCATTGCTTTGTACATATTTAATAGTTTGGAATTATTTATAGATTAGAAATATAGAAAATCTAGTGGGTGCAAAATGATAGTGTTGCACTTCCACAAAAATTCAAGAGGTTTCAAGTGCATCCCAAAGATTAAGCCCATGGATACGTATTTTTTAAAAATTGGGAAAAATTGAATTTTTTAATCAGTTCTAGACGCATGTATTTCAGGTAATTATTTAGACAAAACAAAAATGTAGTTATTTATAAAAGTTGCTTAAAAATACATAGGAGTGGGATTATTCGAATCTAGTGTTATAACAAGAAATTTTAGATTTTGTAAAATAGGTATTGTAACATTTTAAAAAAAGATCTAAAATTACTAATGGGTGTGCCACTGTTGTAGATGAGTAGTTAGAAAAGTATGATATATAAAAGTATTTATTTGTATCTTTACACAACGATAAAACCTTTCTAACAAAAACGATTTTGAGCAACGTTTAGATAAATATGAAAATACATGTAATGAAATGCCTTAATTTTCATGATTTTCGTAAAATATTAATCTTAAGACGCTTTAAAAAAAACGACCATTCCTCGTAAATTAAACATATTATGCATCTATAGTATTTAATTTTTGAGCATTACTCTTTGGCTAAATAATTGTCTTCACATAAATTGATATCGGTCAGTAGATTAGTGATAAATTATTTTTATTAATGTCGTTTAAGTTAATGGTTTAAGGTAAATGTGGACAAACGTTTCCAGCCTTCTTAACGTTTCTTTTCGTCGTCGCAGTGTGGATTGTATTATATTAATCGCTTTCGTGTTAACGGGGTAAAGGTAAAATAAAAAAAAAAAACATGGAAAATTGAAAACTATTGAAAAAAAAAACGTTCTTATACGAAAACCACCTGCACCTACAGCAGCACGTACACGGTTCTCCCACGACACCGCATGGTATTTGTGTCTTAACAGGGAAATCGTACTTATTTCGTATTCTTGTCGTGACCCTTCACTGTTGTCCTCTTTTCTTCAAGACACGTCTCTGGAGAAGGAAAAAAAGAAGAAAAATAAAGAGACAGTCACACGGGTCGCCTCGATGCCCCGCCGGGCCACAACAACGATATCTTTTCAGCAGTTGTCGTCATCATCATATTGTTGATTTCGCGCTTCGTATATTGTGTCGAAACGAGGCACTTAACTGCGAAAAGACCGAAAAAACCACGGGGCAATGGGTATGATGGCTGTGAGAAACAAAACGCAAGCGAATAAAATAAGAAGCTTTCACGGGCGGGACACATGTAACAATTCCACACATAAAATAAAACCCATTCTCTGTTGTGCTACATCCGAGATATACATATATATATATATATAGCTATATATTTTACATACATATATAGAGGCGTTATTTTCGTTTTCTTTTCAGATGCACAAGGATCCAAGCAGGTAATTTTAACATTTCACTAGACCACATAATGATAGATATACCAATGTACGTTATCTTAATTTTAATAAATTGTTCTATTGACCATGGACCATATCAACAGAAATAGTAAAAAGTAGTTTAAAAACCAAATAGTAATAATAAATAATTGATTACTTTAGTTGTGGAATATCTAAATGTAATGCATAGAAAGCTTGAAAAGGACAAAAAAAAAAATAAATGAAAAATACTTAATATTTATATTTATAAACTGCCATTTATAATTCATATCCATAATTTTTGCACAAGAAAAACACTCTAAAAAAAAATGTTTGATCACAGGGGAAAATACGAAACCCCTGCCATCTCACTAAAAAGCTTAAAATGTGTACTGCTCACGAGTAGCCACTGTTATCGATATGTACATGGTAGTTAAATTTACATGATCTATGTATCTATGTATAAATATACATAATTGCAAAAGAAAAACAATTTTGAGCGTGTTAGTATTATACAAGTTGTATTTTTGACTTGATGCAAAGGTAATCCAGGAATTATAAAAAAAAAAAATAAAAAAAAAATGTATGGAGTGAGCTACTGAAAATGTCGATAAATGTTTCAAATTAAGTACAAATAGATAAAAATTCCACATTCATTGAAGTACTCCACTACTGCGTGAAAAAGCTGGAGTACGTATTTGCATAATCATAAATATATTTTATGAAATAATGTTTTGGAATTTTTCGAAAAATGATTCAAATAAAAGACCGTTAGGCGTAAAATCCGTACGGTTAACCTAGCCGGTTATACGTGGAATATGAGTTTTGTACGGATTGATTGACGGAATCGCTCACGATTTCAAATAGACTCACTGTCAATAATGAAACACCGCGAAGGCATATCGTATTACACTGCGGCACTCTATTGATACCTAAGCAGTTAGTTTATCTGTATTTAATAACATGCTCGCATGATGCCATACCAGGTGAAACGTACCGGAGTTCTACGGTTCGTTTGCGGAATTATTATGTTGTATGCACGGGCGCAGGACGGAAATAAAACGGTAATAAACACGGTGTATAATTATTATTGGAAACCGTGCGTATGATGAATTATAGTATGGTCCATCGTACATAAAAATACACCACGGTTATAATATTAAATATTTTAAAACGATATCCACGCACGCACGTAAGTGTATAATGAAAATCCCGCGTTTTCGACAGATGGCGCGCGGAAATCCACCGCCACCGCCGACAAAGTGCCGCGGCGTTTCGACCCAGGAACTTTCGACGTCGTCGTCGTCGTCGTGGCCGCAGCAATTCAGTTACGTTCGGATATCGGTAAATGCCGCAACGGTTGTTAGCGTGACGTTCGCCATCGCTGTCGTCGTCACAATCGTTCGTCGCTCGCGTGTCGTTCAGTGATTATTCAATTGGTTTCGTTCGTGAATTTTTTTTTTTGGCCCAACATATTTTGCTCACCATATTTTCACATTTTTTTCCCCCGTCTCGTGTCTTATACATTTCTACTCGGACTACGGGGGAAAAAAAAAAACACGTAAATTTAATTTTCAACATATATATATATACACACAGCAGCCGTCCACGTTTTTGCAAATCGTCACATTATCTTCGCAGTATATTTCTATACGTAAGTTACTCGAATTATTGTTGTTTTTTTTTTTTTTTTTAAATTATTTATTACTATTTAGTAACTCAAATTATTTTTAATCTATAGTTTAGTCTAAATAATAAATTCAGAATAGGGGCTATTAACCATACTGGGGGCTAAACTCTCCAAGTCATCTTCACTGTTGCCTATGTGGCAACAGTGAAACCTTTGTAAAATATTTAAAAAAAAAATCAAATAGTTATTAAGTTTTGAAATTGAATTTCGTACATAATTCGGAATTTACGTACCTATTAAGAAAACCATATTACTATAGTATTCAGTTAGCAACAAAAAATTAACTTCTACGAAATTCACAGTCATAATGTTTTGAATGGTTAGACAATATTTGTTTATATTTTTCTCTGTAGACCGGATATCACGATAAAAAAGAAATAAAATAAAAATATTATTTTATACATTTAACCTCCTTTCCCTGAATATTATGACGTAACATAGTCTGTAAGAACAAGATAAACTCGTGGACGGTCTCGTAGTCAAAAATAGTGGGTAGGGGGAGTTTAACTTAGAGTAGCTCTATTTTACGTTACACCCAACGTTTATGTGAAAAAAAAACAACTAATCGGTAAAAGAACAAACTCTTAATAATTATTTTTTTTTTTTTTTAGTTTTAGTGGAAATAAGGAAACTCCCCAGCTCCAATGCATACGTATATTATTTGTATTCTATTTATTTTCAATCCATAACGAAATTTTATATTATATGTCCTTCTGGGAGGTCTCTTAAGCCGTTTTTGGAAGTGTGTAATTATTTATTTGTTTTTTTTTCTGTATTTTCCCATCCCGTCCTCTCCATCGAACTCTCCGTATCCACGCGAAAAGTCAACTCCAGCTCCCGGGAGCGCTACCGGTTATTACAGTCGGTTTTAATTATAACGAGTGGTTGTAAATACGCGAATTTCAATCTAATATTATATTATATTAACGGTTAGTAAGTACACCGATTTACAAAGTTCCATAAAATATACGGCAGCGCGGCGAGTCACTGATATATTACTATAATTATAAACGGGTGATAATACTATTATTTATATTGTATTTTATTATTTATTTGTAATTTTATATCCCGATATGCAACGGATCGAGTAAACGAAATTGACGATTTAACGCGCATAAATTATCGATGTGACGGTAATATAACAATACATTCACCGGGCAGTACGGATTTTTGATAAAATTTGGTTTTTAAACCATAATACCTATATTTATATTTAGTGATTTATTTCGATTCGAAAATTGCTATCGTTCCGAAACATACGCATTTCACATGTACAATAAAACACTCTTTAAAAAAAAAAAAAACGATCCGTCTGGCACGCATTATAATGTTATAGTCCAGGTGGTAGATAGTTTAGTTGTATATGACAGTCATGGGATCGATCTTGAGTAACAGACTACCGGCTACCAAATCTCCCAGTAGGCCGTGGTAATAATGAGTTAGTCAAGCGTGACATTGATGGCACCACCATCACATTCCACCGTTGCTCTTTATCATATAGAATATACGTAGATATTACATAAATAAGGATCATATTATCTATGTACGTATTCTCATGAAATAACACTTAATCTTTAATCACAGCATCATTCCATCTTTTCCTGAATCCGATATATAACGGCATCTTATTACTAATAACATTAAACACGAAAATTTTAGACTTTCTTATCTGTTTAACCAAATTGAACGTACAATAACATATAAAAACTTGTAGAATATCATCATATTGTCATTTATATGTGTTGTGTATCATTATATTATGTTTTATTTTCCAGTAAGTATTAATAATTTTAAATTTGATCACGTTTTCAAAAAATACGACTTCATGATATTAAATAATAAAACACACTACATTATACTTAATAATAGTTGTTAAAGTTTTCCGGAGTCATCGAAATCTTTCTATGGACAATTTTTCATTCATTTCTCATATTTGAAATTCAAAAATATAAGACACATATGTAAATATATTACTAAGTTACTATTAAAATCGATTAGTAGGTATGTATTATCGCATTGATATTTGTGGAGCATATTTAAAACTAAAAAAATAATACAAAATATCTAATACCACTGATGGGTGTAGCACTGTTGTAGGTGGAGGAGGTTGAGAAGGTAAGATACATACAGTTATTCAATTTATATCTATACGTGCCGGTAAACCATTATGACTAGCCCGAAATTGGCATAATGTTTTAAAAATTGTATCACTTTTATAAAACGTAAATAAACATAAGTAAAAAATTATGAAAATTTCAGCTATCAATGATTATTTTTTAGGAATGATAATTTACACTTGTTATAATAATATGTTATTTTAACCGGTAAAACAAAAAGATAAATATTTTATGTAGAACAGTGCTGTTATAACTGAGAGTTATTAATTAAAAATTTAAAAATCGTTAATAAATAATATTTGCTATATGGATTGTTGTTTTAGAACACTTCGATAATGTTGCTGTACTATTATAATATAATAATATTAATTTTGTGGGAAAAAACGTATAATTTCAAGATT
Organism: Cinara cedri; assembly: GCA_902439185.1. NCBI lineage: Eukaryota > Metazoa > Arthropoda > Insecta > Hemiptera > Aphididae > Cinara > Cinara cedri. Next base: position 28,325 of record CABPRJ010002409.1, read on the forward strand.
TTATAATTTTATAAAAACACGGATTTTTTTAATTTTTTTTTTTATGAGAAATAATGACTTAATAGAAAAATCACAAGACATCTTTATTGTTGCCTTTTTGATTTATTTTCTTATGGTATCATCATCAAAACTTTTGAGCCACTTTTGAGTTTTTAAGGAATTTTAATTTTTGGGAGTTTTTTAATGTAATCCCGTTATAAATATACGCAGAGACTTAAAACTTAGTAATAATACTTAAATAAGATTTATCTAGACCTGATAAAATTTCCAAAATCGTTGGACGAATTTTTTTGTTTAATAATTGAAATCAAATTTAAACGAAAATCGCAAATAAATTACAGCATTTAAAATTATGTATTACCGAACTGCGCTCGGAATCGTCTTTCGTTAAGCAATGGTTTATCGTTGCTTACAGATATAAATGAAATAACCTTGTGTATTTTACTATCCCAACTTCTCACCTACAACAGTGGCTTCACCCGTCCCCAGTATCAGCTTTTTTTTTTGGAAGTAACATTATATTATGCGTTATAGTTTTTCAAAATTATTATTTTTTTTTAAAGTTTTATCTTTTATATTTGTAATTAAAATATTTATTCATACAGGCATATTGTAATGCCATCAAAGTTATTACAATTTATTTTGTTCTCTCATATGAGTATAAGTAAAATAATTAATTTTAATCCCGAAATTAAATTTTCTACGTTGATTTGTGTACTTAGGTTCATCGCATACTATACCTGTTTTAATGAAAAAATAAATGTCAATATAAGAGTATATATTCAAAGGACTTCCTGGTATTTTATTTATAATACATGTGCATTTTAATTTATAGTTTTAAAGCACAAAATATTATAATTATGCCTACCTCATTTATTTATTATTATTGTTTTTTTTTGATGTTAAAAACAAAAATACCTTTGTACTAATATAAATCACCGTGTTTTAGTTTCGATCTCAGAATTCCGTAAATTATAATTGATTTGGTTCAAGGGTCCATATCATATTAATTTTATTCTGAGAAAAAAAAGGTGTACTTAGTTCTTTGTGAAATTAAGATTATTAAAGATTTTTCTTAGTAATTTTATTGAACGTGTGTGTAAATGACGCAAATTGCTTTTGATTTTAGAGATTATATTTTAAATAATAAAAATATAAATATATAGGCTAGGTTTAAGCCCTCTTTAGTATAAATGGACAGATGGTAAAATAAAAAAAAAATAAAATTTTTGTTAAAATAATGAAGTTTACAAAAAAAACGTGAATAACAATAGCAACTAATTTATTTATTTTAAATATTTATCTTCTTCGTCAGCAATAATCGACAAATTGATGAATGATACGAAAAATGGCATGCACTATTTTTTTTTTTTAATTTATGGTTTTAGCTTACGATTTTATCTATCATGCTTTTTCTTTAGACTATCTCAATGGGATGAGCTTTTTTAATTGAAAATTCTCCAGTATTCTTCGTCATGTTGAATGCATAAAAAATTAACCCATCAATGAAAGGGCTTGCCTTTAACACAACTGGAGACGCACTGTTTTAGGTAAAGTAATGAAAGCTGCTGATGTCAAAGTATATCTTATCTTCTTTTTTAGCATTCTTTCGATTTTTTCGACAAATATAGGATTTCTCCTAAGTGTAGCCGCTATCTCTCCAAATCTAGAATTTCATTAGTCTCCGCCAATTTCACTACTACAATGTAAACGAAGGAAATTCGTATACAAAAAGGAACCTTCGTCAAGAAATAATGCCGTTTTTTTTACAAATCAGAAAATCAAAAAGCCGTTTTCTAGCCTAGAGAATATTTCAAAAAGTTATTTTTTTCAATAAAACGTTAAATCTACCTCTAACGCTTAATATCCTCGATTAACTTATTTTTGTCAGAAATGGAGTTAAGATATGAACCAAATCAATTATAGTAACATAGATTTTTGATTTATCGAATTTCCGTCTTGTTTTATCGATATACTTACTAATGCAGCTTGAAATATTTCTATTCTACTCGGTTCATTAAATTTTTCTTTTATCTATTTTTAAAATTTTGTTTAGTTCACTAGAAGTTTGGTGTGGTGTACTTATATTTGTACGTTTCATTTAAAAGCCATTAATAACTAAAAAACCTAATAAAAAAATAAATAAGTTAACAAAACACAGTAAGCTTTTAAATATTCATTATGATTGTTTGTGATGAAATATAAACGGTTTTAACTATAGTATAATTTTCATATTATCAAGTAATTCATGTAATTTTGACATAATCATAGGATTACGAGTGACATGAAATTTAAAAGAAATGTAAATTTGTATTTATTATTATTCTGTGAGCTGTATTTTTTTTAATAAAATTAAATTCGCTCGTTCTTTTTCTAAAATACAGTTCGAAACCTAGAATTTCAATGCATTATGTGTATTTAAAGGGTAAGCGACACAGTATTGAATTTTTGTGAATAAGGGTGATACAAATCAAAATATGTCGAGAACCATTGTTATAAACAAATATTTCATGATTGGTAAAACAATACAATTCGCTCTTTTTGTGTTTGGCTGCCAAGCTTCAGATTTACTCATAGAGTCGGCTGTCTATGATTGTTTTAAATATCTGTGGCTACTATAAAACTTTTGTAGTGACTGTTTTTAATAATCATGAAGAGCTAATAATATAATATATTAATTTAAATATTCAAACGTTTCAAACTAATCAAATTTTATTTCAATGTTTTTTCCTTATAAAAATAAGTACTGTTTGATTTTTTAGCAATAATATTATTATTCAGTTAAAAGTATTCAGACAATATAAATATGCATTAATATACATTAGCAATAATTCAAATAATATTTATTATTAGATGGTGTTTATTCAAAAATGTTTATTCAATATCAACTCTGGACATATTGTAATGGAATTTTACTTAGTAGCTATAATATTTAAATGTTTTGTTTTTCCTTTTTTAATGGTTAAATATTATGTTATAATATAATGAGTTATCAATCAATATTATTTGATATTGCCATTTATACATATTTTTTTTTTTTTTTTTTTTTGATTGTTTGTTTAAAGATGTAAAATTTATAAAAAAACAAATATAAAATTATTTAAATGGCGATTGACTATTGAAAAAACAAAAGTGAAAAAATATAAATTATATAATATAGAGTAACAATATTAAAAATACTATATTATAATATTATGCCATATTTTTTTTTTCTGACTGTACAACCACAAAGTCCATTTTGGCAGAAAAGACATCACACCTTTATAATTATAAATACCTAATAGATTTTAGTAAATTGTTATACTGTTCTGTTTAAAATAAACTCTCAATACGTTTTAATCTAATTATGGTAATTTAGCCACGCCTGTATACTGACTACATTCATACTATTTAGTGTTTACTTACTTGTTAAATAACAATAAAAAAGATACCAAAAATAAACAATTTGAAGTATTTTCACTGGAAAAAAAAAATGTTTTCTGAGGAAAAGAAGGATTCAGACCGTAAACTATTAAGAATTTCAAAAAATATGTAAAGTCAAGTATTGCCGAGCAAAATTTTCACATTATTTGAAGTAGGTATTGCCTATAAAAAACGGAACAAACAATAAAGATAATTTATTTATAATTTTAAAATATTATAATATTATTATAGAGATTATTCTAATTATTATTTGATGAATATTAATAATATGGAATTGTATATCCAATAAGTAGGAAAATTCGTATGGTAAATTAAAATAGCTAAAGCAAACAACATGATATTCAAATCAATTACTAAATTTAGTTAATTTACTACATACATATTTGTACATTAATAAAAACCAAACTGAATATATAAGAACCAAACAAATTGAATATAATTCTGAGTTTATTATCAATAAACAAATATTATGTTCATTCTTCTAATAACATTTATGCCTGTTAAATTAAAGGAAATTCAGATTTTACCCGTAAGACAATAACAGGATTAATTACAGAATCGTGACACCAAAATTATATATTATACAACATTATGTTTCGATTAACGGAAGTACAACAATCACTTTGTCGTGAAAATTATTGTTTTAACTATATTATAAGTAACACGGAAAACAATAGTATAGCTGTTAATTAGGGCTGTGAATTTTAATTGCAAAAAATGCAATTAAATATGCACCTAAAATGCAAAAAATGCACTACAATTTTAAAAATTGTAAAATGCACTTAAAATGGTTTTTAATTCAATTTTTATATTTATATTGATATAAGTATACTATATACATATAAATTTATTTACTTAGTAAAATAAATTATAAAAATGTTGATTAAATTTAAATTTTGACTGGTTCGTGACTGAAAATTCATGACTGATATACTGATAGGCCAAAAATAACTTATCTAGCAATTGCCTAATTTTATCGAATTATTATCTTTACCTAACCCGTATACAGCTTGTGTAAAATATTTTATAAAATATAAATTTGACGTATATACAGCCTATGAAAAACAAAAAAAATGTTTTCAAAGATTAACGGGATTTGATTAAAATTACCAAAAATGAACTAAAAAGGAAAATATGATCTAAAAAGACAAACAAATGATCTAAAAAATTAAAAACGTTTAGAAATGCAAAATAAAAGTTTCGTGAATGGTTTTGTTGTTCCATAGTTCAAATTATATATTAACAGATCTACGTTCCACAATCACCAAAAAAAAAAAAAAAAATGCAGTTTCCTACAAATTCACAGCCCTATTGATAACATTTTATTTTGTTTAGATTCTATGATCTTAGTTTTACTAAGATGTGTTTTTTCTCGAAAAGCATGTTTTTAGTTAGTTATTTTTTTACTTTGTGCATTAAAATTTACGAATTATATTCATTGGGGTCACTAAAGACATTTAAATTAAAAACAAAACTAAAAATTCTATTTTTATACGGTCAAAAAAAATAATAAAGGTGAAATCAATAGTGATTTTAATGGTGTTCTTTGAGGATATTTTATTTTAGAAGGTTAATTACGTACCTACTGTGTTTTAATGTGCTTTCATATTTTCATGTATGCAAATTGAGGTAAAATGAGTTAATTTTTTATTTGGGATATAAATTCGAATTAATAAATTAAAAAATTGCGTTACATGAGTTAGGTAACTACCTAAATTAATCATACATTCGAATTACTTCCATTTTTAATCAAATATTTCCTTCGGTATCTATTAGTCTACCTACTCGAAAATACATGTATCAAAGATTGTTTTAAATAATATAAATGTAGTTGGCTATTCGCTCACAGTAATAAATATGCCTACCCTAATAATATAATGATGAAGGTTTTTAGCCTTGTAGGCACTACGAAGAATTATTAGGTATTGTAGTATGATAGTATACTACGATAATATCGTAGGTGGATACATAATTACAATATTTGAATTATGTAAGTAAATTTAAAACCCTATATAAAAAACAATGGATCGTCTGTTATTTGGTGGATACATAATAATCAAATACACATTTTTGAAAAAAAGAAAAACATTGAAATTCTTAGAAATACTGTTTTTGTTTTCACTTTACTAATGCTCATTGAATATACTTGAAAATTGCAATTAATAAGAACAAAAATCAGAATTAAGATCTTAAGGCTCTTGTTAGGCCAATTGTACTTTAAGTTTATAGAGCAAGAGCGTTCATCTAGTCTGACGTAATCAAATTAATAATATACAAAAAGGAGATTTTGTTAACAATATTTGGATCAAATAGAAATGTCCGAAGGCGGCTATAAAATAAAGCAAAACCGAGTACTTATTACTTTATTTAATCATTTCAAAATAGTGGACACATTTATGAGTCAGAGATTTAGGTGAGCTGAACATGTATGAAGCCAAAAACCAACTAATAAAAAAATGGAGACATAATACAATTATTTGACCGATGGGAAGGCCTAGACAACGATGGGTGAAAATTGTAGAAGATCTTCAATATGTAAAAGGTAAAGAAAGATTGTGGAATCAGCAATGTACCTAAATGACCTTAATTAAACAAAAAATAAATAAACAAATACTTGAAACTATGGATTTTAATACTAATGATTCCTGCATTTGTTGTAATTCTCAATAGATGGCAACTGAATTATTACTAATTTAACCCAGCATTGCTCACATGTGAGAATTTCCCACACGTAATATTTCACAAGTTTAGAATCACTGGCTTACTCTAAATTATATTTTATCCGAATTCTATTTAAACTATCTAAAATTAGATTTCGAGAAACGGGCATATTATATAGTTCCGATTAGGATAAATATAGTGTAAGTAATACCTAATATTATGACATGGTATATTCGAGTCACGTTATGATTAAGTCATAGTTAATAATTTTCTAGGATAAAAGAAGTAGTGTTTTTTGCGTATCATTTATCAATGTACACCTATTAATAAAATTATGTGTTTATTTGCTTGTGCATGATCCACAGTCCAATATTTCGTCTGCGGGTAACTGGAAATTTACACGGAATGTGTTTGTGTGCATCTTGAACCCTGACTTCTAAAATTCTTCTCCTAAAGAATAAAAGCTAGTTAACATAGAGTTTTTGGTATTTTTGGTAAGCAAATTGTATTATTTGTTTAAAATAGAAAATTTAAAAACAAAAAGTATTATTTATTTTATTTTTGATTTATGAGTTGCCCTATTGGTGATACAAATATCATTATATCCATAGTTTTTAAAACGGGATGACGGAAATACACGTTTCATTTAATTTGTTTCAATTTTTAAAAGCATTCGTTAAAAATTCTGCTTTTAAACTGGTTTAAAAGAGGGAATTCAATTGTCATGAGTAACCTCAGGCTAGACAAATAACATATAATATTATAACTTGTAAGTATTAAATTAAAAATACACGTAGTAATCGAATTACGTGGCAACCAAAAAAATATGTATCGAGTAAAATAGGAAACATATACTTAAAAATTGTATTGCTCCATAAATTTCAGGTAAATGTCTAAGGACAAGCGAAAATGCCTATGATTCTGATTCAATTAATTTATTTCAGTAATAAAAAACTTGCATTATATTTATAGGAAAACATACTATAATGCTTACTGTATAATTTATCTATTGTAAATTCTAGAATTACACTTAAGCTACCTATAGTGTAAATATTTATGCACGCACAAAAATGACGTATCGACTGCACTTTACAAACTGTACGTGTGCCAAAATTAAATTCTTAATGATTTATGTCCATGGATTTCGTTATTAAAGTAAAACTCAGGGTTAAACTTTAAGATACTTATAACACATTTTATAATTCGTGCGGATGTTTCATTTGGTTGACCAGAACAGAAATTATGACGTAGTCTGAGCTATTAAATAAATTAACCGGCATACCGCTATAAACACAAATGGAGAAAAATCTTCAGACCGTAATAGAATACTGTTGAATAAAAATGTGTAAAAAAAAAAAAAAAAAAATGGAACACGAACTGCAAGTTTTAACCAACGTATGCACCGTGTTAAAAATAAACAAATTCATAAATAGTCCAGTCTCTTGAATGTGATCAAATTTTTTCTTTTTTAAAATCATGCATATTAAATTTATATGTTAAATAAAATACTAATATATTTAAATTAACTTAATATTGCTCTATTTCAGATATTTTGGGGGATAAAAAAATATTTTATTAAAGTTGCTTGAAAAATTGGACTTCTTGAATCTTGTGTCAAAAATAGTTGTTTTTAAAAATAAAAGCAATTTGTAATAAGTATATGGACCAAAATAGCTATACATACTGAGCCATATAATATATGTAACATGTATATACATACATACTGATACATTTGAAATTTATCTGAAAATGTCTATAAGTAGTGAAATCCAAGGTCAGCCAACGGAAATATATATTAATGTTTCTTGAAAACGTGAAAACTCTATATTATACTACATAGTGATTAAAAAATTTTTGAATATTTTGTACACCGTCGTTTTCGTTTTGTTCATAACAACATTATATATTATATAAAAGAAAACCACAAAAGTAAAAATATAAAAATTGTATTGTATTGTTTCCGGGGTAAAGGTGTGAAAATGTAAACGTAAAATGTATTTTTCTATTTTCTTTTTAATAATTGCGGTAGGTAAGCGAGAAGCCCGGAAATATTGAAATATAATTTATGATTATTGTTCCTATTGTGTTTTGATATTTTATTAATTTAGCAGTAGTCATTAAGAAAGTTTACAATACAATGTTAAAAAAAAATTGGTTCTAGAATTATGTTTAATTTCTGCAAAGGGTGGAAAGTTATATTTTCAAAATTGTTATATCAACATGTATATTACTCTTTGGTTCATTAGTGTATTTTTTAAAAAAATATTTATTTTATTTTTATTTGATCAGTATACTTATTAGACCATATTATATACTATTTGTATTTACCTCGAGTTTTCGGTAGAAAAAGTTCATTAACCGTTATAATCAATAGAAGTTTACACTACGTGGTAAAAGTACAACGGACGTCGGTTGATTAATGATGGGGTGACATTTGTACTTGTCGCATTATAACTACAGAACGTTAAATTTCTCAAACGAGTATAACTATTTACTCTGTAAAATTCGCCATCTAAATCAAGAAAAAAAAAACAACTATTTTCTATTAGAAGAACAAATACCTAATGTATGTGTATGTATTTTTATTATACAAACTGTGTTTAATTTTTTTTTTTTTTATATACATAAAAAGGTACAGGTTCCCTACTTAATAATATAAAAGACAACGAGAAAATAAATAGGTAATACATTACATTCAATATATTATATAATATAAATATTTAATATATTATATAATACATAATTGGTAAATTTATTTAGTTGTGAATTAATTTAATAGTAGTTAATTTTAGCTATTATATATAATATTAAATTTACCAATTTTTCAATGGACAATAATTGCCTTAATGATTTTAGTAAATTTTAAAAAGTTATAGAAAATTAAAAATGCATCATTAATAAATACTTAGATCATTCAAATTAATTTTAAAAATGTATGTATACAATTACTATCTCGAATATTGTGAAAACAATTTTTTGAAAAATTTAAATTCAAATTGTAAGTTTTAAAATACAAATATTTGTATACATAAAGTAGTGTTATCATGGCGATCGATTCTAATAATTATTACGTTAAAAAAAAAAATCACCAGAAAATTGTATCGAGAGGTACTTATTTTGATAAAAACCAAATATTTTGCGAGGAGAGGGGATACTAGGTAAAATTTATAAACATTTCATTTCTCTTTCTAAGAACATGACCAAATTATGCCACTATTGGTAAGTAATACTGTACTAAAATAACACCGTTGAATGAAACCGTTAGAAATATTCAGACTGCCTAACATAATTTTTGTTTATAGTATAAAAGTGGCGTTCTGAAGAATTTCCAATTGAGGGGGGGGGGGGTTGTGGGTAATTTCTAAAAAAAAAGTAAGGTTAGGTAGGTAGGTAAAGATGAATTTTCACATCTCTTACAAATTTAAAACGAATTGATTGCAAAAAAAAAAAACCCATGGGGGGGTTTAAACCCCGTGACCTCCATGTGAGTATGCCCATGAGTACAAATAATTGGTTGATTAAAAACAAGCTAATTATTACACTGTGAAAGAAAGTAATTCATGGAGTTTTATACGTGGAACCACCGAAAAGTTTAACGATGTCAGTGTTCAGTATTTGAATGAGTTTCTATAGACTTGCAAGCAATGGTTTTTCAACGATTCTATTCATATTATCGCACTAGGATTACGTTGGTTGGAGAACAACTAGGTAGGTACCTGTGCTTATCGGAGACAGGAGAGGAAGGATAAGATCAAAATATCAGAAGTGCGTTGAGTCGGGTGTATACATGTATATGCGAATACAAAACATATTATTATTATTATTGTGATAATTGCATCGAGACCGAGAGAAGACGTTAAGACAATCGCGTGGAATACGGTATAATTTATATACTAAAGTAAAAGCAAACTAATGGGTCTGCTGCGTGATGAACGCAGACAAAATCGAGTTCATAAAACTTCCTCGAGAAAATCGCATATACTCACGATTAAATCTGTCTGCGGGTAATATGTCGGTTGAAAAGACGTGTAATTTTTTTTAACGGGTAGATAGATACCTATATTCAAAATAATAATTAAAACATGATTCACATAATCGCAAAGAAAAACGGCGGATAAATTTGTTTATATAAATGGACTTTCAATTATTATCGTTGTACTTATATAGAAAACAGTTATCGATAATAATAACTCATACAAATATGTACCTTCATAACGACGCTATATCTCCAAACTCAAATATAGATGTAGTCAAAAATTTGTTTAAAATACCACACCTCCATGATATTTTGTACAGATAACTTTTTTAAATCAAGTGGCATAGGGGGTTTGGTTGTTGTCACCCCCAATTACTCTTTTGTAGTTAGTGGTAAGGTTAAGTAGCTCTTAGACACTTAAACCCCTTTAAAACCCCCATTGATAAATCCTAGTTACGCTAGTGTTTATGTTAGAACTTTTTCTAGAGAATAAATAAGCCTGAATTACTCCCCGAAGGAAATCGTGTCGTGTATGGAAAATATTTACAGTGCGCGATCGCGTAAAAAGAATAGGTACGTAATTTTGTTTTGTTTTGAAGTATAGATGACTTTTAAGTTTAACGTAGGTGTATTGAAAAGGTATCAGATGATATCTTTGAAAATTGGAGTGATGTGTTTAGTGATAAAAATGATGATAGAACATAGAAGATAATGTACTATTTTCTGATCACGAAACGGACACGGAACAACCAACATAAGTTATAAAAAATTATTATTCCACATGACCAAATACGAGTATGTATAAAAATACCTCAATACCGATTAAATTATGAAAAAAAAATAACATTACTAACAGTGTTTACAGTGTCAAGAAAATATTATAATTTGACAAAAAAATATAAACTGCGTTTTACGTCTGCTTTAAAGTCACGAAACACATTTTGATATTAACTATATTTTTGATCAACCAATAAAAATGCAAACGCATAAAAATGTTGGTTCTTGATATTACTAATAACTATAATATCCTCACTATATTTAAGTCATTTCGACTTCTAAATTAACTGTTACAACTACATTATAATATTTTTCCTTTTTTAGAATTATATTTTTTTAACCTTTTTTTATTTTCCGAAAAACTATTCTGTTCTACTTATAGCGTGTCTAAAATATTAAAGTTTTTTCTTTCGGAATTTCGTTAGACAAAATTATCTTAATATCTTTACCGTGATATCGTGACGTAAATACCTACCCTTATTATCGTGTAATAATGCACTCTATGAGCATATTTATAATATAAGTAATATCGTGTTAATAATAGTATACTTTTAAGTGAACATATTTTTCCATTAAAAAAGATAAAGAAATATGTTAAAATATTTTCTTTTGACATGGTATATACAAATAAAATAATAATTATTCCTACCTAATTTTAATAAACAAATCCTGAGATCTATTTGTACTATAACTACTATACCAATAGTTACCATCATGTTATTTGTATTCTTTTTAAGAATCCAAATCATCCTGTTCGTCATTTGATCAACGAATTAAATATATTTTGTACATCCGGTGGATACATAAACATTTTTATTTCGTAATGGTTCGATTTTTCATAAGAATAAAAACTACATTTTTTGGGAAGTGGAAGGGAAAAGAATACCATATAGATTAACCTAGTTTTAAATATAGACATTTTACTATTAATAGGGTACGTTGAATAGGGTAAGTTGCCATTTTTTCGGTACTCTGATCATCTATTTAATTAAATAAACACGATTTTTAAGCGTACTCGTACATAATATGTGCACTTCATAGTAGTGTATTGTATTCCGTACAAGTCCTTTATAGCCGAATAATGAAACGATCTACGGAAATTTTAAATAGGTAGACAAACCTAATAAAAAAGTGCTTACATTAAAGTGCTTACATAAAAGTGCACCATTCACGAAATAATCAAATAAAATAGATTCAAACCCGAAGGCATAAATAACAAAATATAAACATAAACAATTTATCCATTTTTAAATGTTTCTACACAAATATTCTGAAAGTAATATTAATATATCAAATTATTATTTCACAATGAATTTGTATATTCGTACCATATATTTAAATAAATCATTTTATTAACTTTATTACATTAGGTTGGTATTTAAATAATTAAAATGTTTATTCGTGGAAAAAAAATGATAAAAATAACAATACTATTTAATTAGTAGTATTACAAAATAAATATCCTCCTGGATGAAAAAAAAATGATACTCGTTTTCCTGTCAATTAACTCGTAAAAACCCCTCGGAAATAAAAACAATTTGTATCAGTATATTAAAAACCAAGCCTTTTATATTATTATACAGAATTTGGGTATAAAAAAAAAAACAAAACAATAAAGTTTACACAAAATGTATTTATAATATGATGTATGCAGTAACTCACAACTGACACACACTGAAATAATTATATTAATTATTTTTTGAAAAAAAAAATTCAGTTATTGTTTATGAATTATGTAATACAATGTTTGCTCCTAGGAATTAAGTTAAAATGTAAAACATATAATTAAAAAAACAGTATCCCGCATATATATATCTATATATGAATTATTATTATTGTCTACCGCAATGAAAAAGGTCGTACCTTGTATATTTGAAGTCGTACCTTTTCTTAGCACCACCCAGAAAAAAGATTGAATCTCTATCTACCCAAAGACATTATTTTATTTTAAATTAAAAAATAAGATACTATCTTTTTCGTTGTGGCAGGCGATAGGGTAAGAAATTAAAAGATTGGAGAGTAGAAGTTGGAAAATTAGTGAAAAACGGCATTTGTTGTTGTGGTAGGCGATATGAACTCATAATAATATATGATGCATACAGAATGCCAAATTAAAAACAATAATTAAGTAGTGTCAGCACTACTTAAATAAAAAATGAAAATAAATTAAATTAAAAATTAAAAAATGTATGTTGCATGCGCAAACATTTTACGTAGGTGCTCTATTAATATGCCTTAATATTTGTTTGTTTGCACCATATTTATACTTTTATATATAAATCCATATAAAAATATTTGATAGTCAAATGACGTTTCAAAGAGTTTATAGTTTATGAGTTATGATGTCTGTAACCATATATTCCTTCTAAGATAGCAAATTATATTAATGGATTAATGGATATATGAATATAAATATGATGGAAATTGTATTACGTACAGGCGTCATGGCCGCTACTGGCATGGATATATTAGTTACATATTATTACCTATGTATACTTGGCTCAGGAAGTCAGTGATAAAAACCACTGCCAGCTCAATTGTGTTTCTATAAAATTTCTATATTTTAAATGGCGTAAAATAATATACATGCACGGTTCAAATCCGAATATAGAAACAATTCGTGATATAATTCATGGAATAAACAAATATTTCATGGGTAAATAAATATAAATGTACTCTCGGTATAGCTGTGCAGCCAAATATCGGATTTACTCACAGAGACCTTCGTCTATAGTTGTTCTCAATTATAACTTACAACACACAAACATAATATGTTTGTCTTTTAAAAATACATTTAATGTTTCTTCCATTGTATAGTCAAATCTAACGAACAAACAGTTTCCCTGTGTAGTTTATAATAAAATATTGTATTTATGTATTAATAATATAATTGGTTAAATTTCATTGGTGCAAAGTTTTAAATAATAATATGAATCCTTTATATTACGTTTATCTTAATATTGTACTTTAAGAATAAACCTTAACGATTATTATATTATACTTACTTAACGGTATTATAAAATAAATGGTAACAAATTAGAGCAATTAATTAAAACTACAAACACGGAAGAATATTATAATTCCTATCCTGTCCCAATTTAATTTACACGCGTGGGTATTGAGGCGAGACGGAATATTCGTTTTAATGGATTTAACATACGAGCAAATCTGTTTGATTTGCAGTTTATGTTATAGCGAAATGTATGTTGTAGATTAAACAAAGTATATTACAATTCAATTGTGTTAATAGCTAGGCACCTAGGCATAAGTATACTTAGCTTCGGAGATTTAATAATTTATTAACATTTAGTTACCTGCATTATTATTAATATTATATAGTTACAGTAGATACGATGACGTAAAATACGAAATTCGCTGCAACTGAATATAGTTTAGGAATAGATATTATGTCATAACTAACTTTGTCCTCTTAACCGGATACCCACTTACAGAAGTTTTCCACGACAGATCGTATTTAATTATTTGCTGTGAATTAATAATAATATCATAGATATTTATAACCGTATCCTACGTCTCGGTGAACCGCATGTAATTTCTCTTATCTTACACATAGGTATGAGACATGAAAATAGTTTCGTTACGAGTATATTATTAAATGTTAATAATTCATAAGAAAATAAGCAACTGTCATTTTTCGTAACTCTAATACGACGATAGCCTTCGTAATATTTATTATTTAACATCCGAAACGTGGTCCTGCAACTCTATAAAATGTTAATTTAATGATTTTAATCGTAATACGCATTGATAAAATTCCTATTACATTATAGAAGGTCAGCCAAAACGATATTATCAAGAAAAACAAAAGTAAAGACGTAGCGGTATTATACGAAATGGAGATGTAAAAAGAAAACACAGTTTATTTTCAGCGTGAAGATGAATAACGATTCTTGACGGAATTCGGTTAAAATTATTTTCATTTTTGATAAACTTGAATTGGAAAATTGTATTATTTACTGAGAGGAAGTCTACAATTTATTATTATCAAAATAAATTACGATAAACACTTAAGTTGCTCTTTTTTTTCACTGCTAAAATGACCAGTATTATCACTTTGGATGAACTTTTGTTTAAAATTCTTCACCATCTTTACGAAACTAAAATAATTTAATTCGTCTAAATCGGAAACTAATATATAGGTGGGTATGTATGTAAAATTTGGTGATTTTGACAATTTTTATTATATAGAGAAATAAAATAAGTTACTAAATTAAACATTTTAACTTTTGACTCTGAGGGATTCAATTTAATTTACTACCACACTTTGGTGTACCTACATATATATTCAACTGGAATACAATTTATCACGCAATAATAAAATACATATTTTTTTTTTGCTTACTTTAATCCGGTTATTTTTAAATATGGTCAATTTAGATATATGTGATTTTTTTCATCACAAATATTTTGATAGTGAAATGTTAAACTGTATAAGAAATAATATCATTAACCCATCGTTGTAGTTATCGTTTTTATTTTTCCCTGGTTTTTAGGACACTAAAAACTATTCCATCGTTTCCATCTCATACTCAATTTTCCATTTGCTCCGTACCTACAATACTTATTTTTTCAGTTTGCATCCCTACAAAGTAATTTCACATTCTTTTTTTCTTGCATCTTCCCATCTTGTTTTGAATACTTTTAGTGGTCTTTTTCCATATGAATTTTGCTCCATCAAGAAATTTACATTAAGGTTATTCTGACTCCTATAAGTAAGCTCACGTATTATAATCGACTTCTCCTTAAGTTTAATATGAGGTAAGATACCTGACTCTGAATTTTTCACCTTTTTCCTCCTCCATTATAAGAACTAGATTCCAAATACTAGAACTATTTCTTCTCCGTACAGAATTACTGGACGAATAGAAACATGCCAACATATTAATATGTAGTATAATTATAATAAATAGTTTTTTAATTATTTTAATAATGCATATGATTTCAATTTAGCAAGCGTACGGTGAAATATCCATGTAAAATCGACAATTGTGTTACGAACAAATGTTAATAATAAATTATTATTTTTATTCTAAGTTAATAAAATATTATATTTATGTACAGATGAAAAATATTATTTGGTTACGAATTTAAAGAACAGTATTGTGTAAGATACCCGATTACCGTAATTCAGTTCTACACATTAATCGCAATGATAGAATATTACCATGGATAACTGCAATTTAATGTGTCCCCAGGGGAGTTTATAAATGTAGTATTGGGTCGAAGTATTATTCTTGTCAAACTAATATTATATTGGCGTTAAGACTTCCCTGCAGCACAAGTCGGATCGTTAAACCAATGATTTTAATTTAATGGTTCGGCATACATTTTATCCTCTCGACCCTACTATATATCCGCAAAAAAATAAAGAGAAAAATACCTACTTTTAGTTAAAATATTACGTAGCCATTATCCGTATACACAAAATAAATACACGCGACTTATAACGTTAACACATTATTTCGATATATCTACTTAAAATACATAATATAACATTGAGAAATATAAATGAATATTTAAATGATGAATATTATGACATGTTTTTAGGTTCGGAGTGAACCGATGAATGTTTTTATTTTTTTTCTATAAACAACTTTTCTACCTAAAATCTTGCGCCAATCAAAAACTTTGTAGGAACTTTCTTGTAGCATTTTCGATCTATTCGGTGCATTGGAACGATACTATTTTGATTTCTTTGTTATTTTTTAAATAGGAAATATTGCTATTGTTTGTATAATTTTTGTTGATTTTTGGGTTACCTTGGCCACAAAAGGGTAAACATACGATTAATGATATTCTGCTTCGAATCGTTTTTCATTAGCAATGTCTTATCATTGTTTACTCTATATAATATATTCTCCTTTCAAATTTCCCGCTTAAAAACATTGTTACACCCATCAGCAGTATCAGATTTTTTTTTTTTTTTGTTTTGTGCTAGCCGATACAAATTATAATATTATATTACGCTCTCGATCCATCAAAATAATAATAATAATACGACGGTAAGTAAACATATTTCGAATTCTCCAGAATTATTTAGGTAGGTACCTCTATAATACATACCTACACCTATACCATCAATTTCATCCAACCCAATCGACATAACTTAGACGGTGAATAATATAATGTATAAAGCTCTATTCCTACATCGGTGGCGGACGTTCGTCGGGATGGTAATACATCAAAATAATATCCTATTCTCACTGGCTTGTGTACATATTATAATGGGGCGACAGAATAAAATGTACACTAAGCAATTCATTAACACGATATTTCGTATCATGTTTTACATTCGCCAATCAATCAAGACGCGTCCGGATTGTACGCCGGAAACTCGATAATATATTTTTTTCGATTATAAATATTATCGTGGGATAATATTTTGATTATAAACCATATAGTCATTATCTATTTCGAAATGAAATTCGACCCAATTTCTATAATTTAGAAATAAGAATACTATTATTAGAATGATTCATAAATGTATTATTTTTTCTAACGGTAGTCATAAACTATATACGTAACTACTTCGGGTCGTTTACATTATAATTTTCTTAGCTTTGATTTTATTAAATGTCCATAATATTTTATATAATTATATGTTTGAGAATATGTAATCGATAACGTATGTGTTATATAGGTAAACTACATAAAACGATAATTTTTAATGTGATCATAAGCGGACAACAAAAATGAATTATGTTGTATTCGTTTTAAAAACATATGGATTATTTTGATTTTTAAGCAAAATATAATAAGCATTTTTAAATTTGATAATTCATATCTCGTTTGAAAATTAATATAAGTATTGAAAAAATCCAACTTACAACTACAGATCATTTTGATTCACATCTTTAAGTTTGATAATAATATTAAAGTTTTTTAAAAATTATACTCTAGTATTAAAACTAATCACTCAAAATGTGTCGTGTCAAGCACAAATTGTCTATGTTGATAGTACGTTTGTGAGGTTAAAACGACAAATTAGTGTGATGGGGAGTGATCTTCTGTTAACGATTAAAGTTATTGTTATTGAGTTAGATTCGTACCACTGATGAGATACGTAGAGTCAATTCTGATGATTCGAATTAATTGAATACCATACTAGACCAACCGTCGGGAAATTGATATCATATTATAAATAGTTATCAGCTATCTGATTTCTGGCGTAATAAATTATCATAAACGTTTTTAAAACTCTACATTCACATCGTCATGCAAAAGACGCGTAGATAACGTAATTCGTACACAAAATGGTAAAACGTGCGTGTAAGGTCTTTAAAAAGTGTAGTTTCCGACAGTTGTCCAGTAGGTCTTAAATATTATCTTATCCTTCATTCACTTGACATGCACGACAACGAAAGGAACGGTTTTGATAACGGTTGCGAAAAAGGGTGAAAACCCCGACGAAACACTCTAATATATAAAATACACTTTTTGACTCAAAAAAAATTTAAAACCTTCCAGATTTATTTTAATATTTTTACCACGATTCGGTCTCCTATTTTTGTATCCTTGAATACCTTGTATATTGCACTGCGACACATGTCGAATCCAGACGAATGACTAGTTAAAAACTCAAAAAAAAAAAAAAAAAACCCAGAGAGAAATTACAATTGGTTCCCCTTATTCGTCTAGTTAACAACAAGGTGAGGCTTGACCCTACCCGAAGTGACCTGCATTCGGATACTCCTGATGGAGGTTACCGCTATCCGTGTCATTTTTTACATCCCTGTGGATTCCCCTGACGACTCGATACGTATTATACCGCAATACAATAAAATAATGTCGCGGTCGTGTTTAAACTCGAAGACGGTCGACGAATAATAATATTCTCCCGGGGCTCCGGCGAATTGTCCTGCTGCCCGTGTGGCCACCAACCTACTTACCATACACCTTTACATGCAACACCCTTTATATATAGTCATTTTTGGGGTATTCGTGAACAATGCAATGTCCGAGGACATTCGTGGAGTCCGGACACGAATTCCGATATCAACGTGAATGTATTGTGTATCGAAGGAGACTTCTCTCGTCTCGCACACATGCCGCATTCGGTTCTGCGGCTTATCGTTGTTGTACATTACCGTATAGACGATTACCGGGTCCTTCAATCTGCAGTCATGTTAAAATATAGTCGAATTATAACGGGTGTATAAATTGTACTAACGCCAACGAATGGAAATTGTGGTAACTGACCGACAGGAGCTGGATACATTCGGTCGAACAATTAGATGAAAATCACATCTCTTGCTTCTGTAAGTCGGTCGACGAGAAATCTTTATACAGACCTAGCCAATAGGATTTTGGTAGGATATTCTCGTAGACGAAAAACATAATATTTCATCGATTTATATTGAACGAAATACTTTACGATTTTTGTATAATTATGTCATAATTTGTTCGGCCTCGTATAAACACCGACAATGTTGACATCATAGGTTCGTCATAAGTTTCAGCGATAATGGCCAATTAAACAACTATAAGCAACAGAATTTCGTCACTAGATTCGAATTTTTCCTTAACTGATTTATTACCATTGCCATATATATATATATATATATATGTGTGTATTTTTTTTTTCATAACTGATCTAAAATAATTTCATAACATTATCCCTCTATCAATTCCTATGTGTTAACCCGAGTGGATTCCTGTAAACGTCGTTGTCTTATTTCTAACCTCTATCTTTGCATTTCATGGTTCTTCGATGTTATTAGTTTTCTTTTTATCCTATAGGTAATCCATAACATCCCTAATTTTTGCGCAATTTTTATTGTATCTTTTTCTAAGGTTTATATTTTTTTTATCGTAATCTTGTTTTTAAAATTTATCAAACTCTGTTATATTTCTTGTAGAAGTGGCCATATTTCACAACTATTTGCACATAGTCTGGTGTTTATTCGTTTTGAAAATAATTTTGAAATGCTTCCCGCTGTTTGTACTGTTAATTTATGTATTCTAATCACCAGTTTTAAATTGAATAATTAAATCTCTACAATATACGATTCAAATAAATAGAATACGGAGAACTTCTTTGGAAATAAACTAAGTACAAATATAATAAGTACAATTTGTCTATTCTAGTGGTCAATGCCGTAGGTATACTCAAACTTGAACTCGTAAGGATGTCGTATATCATTTTGGTGAAATAACTTTTTGTCATTTTTAATTGGACTTTTCCTGTTGAACTTGCGATGATAATTTGTTTAAAACTTAATTCCGCTAAAATACACGAACTTACTATGAGTAAGAAAACTTGCAATATTAATGAATAAAACTCGAAACTTTTTGGTTTTGCGTATTCAGTGTTCACGGAATATAAAGTCAACTTGGACTGGCTGTTAGACTAGTGAGTCACACATTTATCACATATATAAATTATTAAATTTTCAAATTTAAAATATAGTATTTCTATTTGAATTCTTACTTAGTAGTAAGATGAATGAGTAATTTATGAGTATTAACTCATAAATAATATTCAATAAAATTAAAAAAATATGTATTTTTGTGTTTTTGGTATAATATTGTATATACATAACGAGTTTATTTTCTAAATTAAGTAAAAATCATACATTTCTACTTAGTTTGAGTTCATATGGGAATTTAATACGAGAATAAATTAATGTTGTTGAAATTAATCATTTGAGCGTTAAGACCTGCACGCAACGTATTGCAACGAACAATCGTTTAAGGTAAAACAATTTTTTGTTAGTATTTTAATAATACGAGTACCTTTATAAGTACCTATGCATATTAATGGTCTTTTAGCTTATTTGTCTACTGGCGGTATATGGAACTATTTGCATTGCAGATGTGCGATACTTCCACGGTGGTTGAAGGATGTTTGTGATTGATGCGAACGCATGTGTATATACTATATAGATCCGCAAGTCAAGCCTCCAGGAAGTGGAAATCACTCACTTAATTGAGAAATATCGTTAAATGAGCTATTTAAATACGTTAGCACGTAGGTGTATTTCGGCACACACGAAGAACAATATATGCATATACGCACAAGGTGTCCTATATAGATTTACCCATTGCAATATCTCCGTAGATAAAGATAAAGATGAACAAATTCTGTTTTTTTTTTTAATTTTTATATTATTCGTAGGGATAACGACTACAAATATTTATATTTGAGTATTAATTTTTATATTTTAATAAAAAACTTAAAAAAGTATTATTTTTTAAAAAATTGAAGAAAGCGATCTTATAGAGTTTTTTTTTCTGAAAATGTTTACGTATCAATTTTATATTTTCATTAAATTCATGTTTCTTAATAATTAGCTTCATGTCCAGAAAAAATTATCTATAATTATACAACAAGCTGTAATCAGATTCCCTAATTTATTATTATTATTAGGGCTAGTTGACTGTGCAATTTTTTTCTGGACTTTAAAAAATTATTAAAAACCAATAATAAAAAAAAAGTTTTTTTTTTAATGTTTTTTACCAAAGCATAAAATATTAATTGAAATAAAGATATTTTTAGTAGCCCTGGAAGTTATTTAAAATTTAAAAAACATAAATTGATTATCATTATCATCTCCGGAGATATTACAATGGGCATAATTTCGTAGGATACTGTGGAATGATCGTGAAAATCGTAGGGGTGTATTTACAGGACTGATTAGGTCCAATTATAGCTCATCCCATAATTTTTAATGACATTGTAAAATTATCTAAGACTTAGTCTCTAAGACATAAGTATATCAAATAACATAGGTTGGAAATTCCAAAAATGTTCTAAAAAAGACAAAAAATATTCCATGACTTAAAAATTTAAAATTATGTTCTAAAAGTAATTTTCCTTGGATAATAAGGACGGATGCAATCACTGTTGTAAGTAAGAGGTTGGGAAAGTTCTATCATTGTAAATCAGAGCTAAATTGCTGGTAGAAAAGTTGTTCACAAGAAAATAGAAGACCGTAAAATTCTTTTAGATTCTGAGTGTAGCGGAAGAAGCGTATGGTTTTAAAAAGTATGTTTATTATTTTTTTATGTGGACAACTTTTCTATCAGCAATTTCGCTCTTACTTATAATAATAGCGATTTTTCTAAAAGAAAATTTCACAGAGTAAGTACTTTAGAGAGGTCGTTTTTCGATTTTCTCCAGAGATTTCTCAACAAATGTGAAAAATCGAAAAAACCGGAAGAAAACAGGGAAAAACTTAGAAAAATCGATAAAACATTAAACAGATATTATTAAAGAAAATATATAAAGCATTTTCAATTATTTTTCTATATAGCATATATGTTGTTTTGCAAAGAATTACTATCAACTGAACTCCGCTCAAAATCATTCTTTCTTAAAAAATGGTTTATCGTTACTTACAGTTATTCAATAAATTACCCAAAACAGTGGCTTCACACATCTATATTATTCTAGGACGTCTCTTTTTAACTGTAATACCCATATTTCGTACATTATTTCGTTTTTCCTAGGTTTTATTTTTTTTTTTTGGTGTTACACAATTGAAAAAACTAATGAGAAAGTCAAAAATGACTTCCCCATACCAATTTTCTTTCAGAAAAGGTGCTATATTCAAAAATCAGAGCTAAATCTTTTGTAGAAAACTTGTCCAAAGAAAAAAAATAATATTTGTTAAAGGTGTTACCGATTTCCCCGGTTTTCCATCGTTTTTCCCGGTTTTCTTTGTTTTTCTCCAGTTTTTCACATTTTCTGAGAAAATCCAGAAAACTCCAGAAAAAAATCAAAAAACGGTTTCCCTAAAGTACCTCCCCAGTGAAATTTCCTTTTAGAAAAATTGTTATCATTATAAGTTGGAGCAAAATTGCTGGTAGAAATGTTGTCCACAGGAAATAAGGTCATAATATTTTCAGCCAATGCCTTAATTTTTGACATTTTTCGTTTTTTTCGGTTTTTACATTCGTTGAGAAATCTCCAAAGAAAATCGAAGAACGACCTTCTTAAGGTACTACCCCACACCGATTTTCTTTCAGAAAAGTTGATACACGTCAAAATCGGAGCAAGTCTTCTGGTAGAAAAGTTGTCCACAGAAATCTTCAACTCTAATCATAACCAACACTTGGAACTTGAGCTGTAAAATCATCCTATAAGTGATTTTAATTTTATGATAGAAAAATGTTTAATGTTTATTGTATATTTTGTTAATTTGATTATTTGTGTAAATAAATAATTATTATAATTATTATTAAAACTGTATTATTTAGGAATTCTAATATGCTCGATTTTTGGATGTATGTTAAATTAAAAAAAAATTGTTGGTATTAGTATGCTCTTAGACTTATGTCTATTTCGCGTATATGTTAATTCTTGCCTCTATATTTACACAAAGAGGAGTGAACTGGTTAAACTCCCGAAATATAAAGAAATATTGCACTTCAGAGTCCTCCTTTGAGAAAAATAAATATTTGCATAATATTTATTTGATAAATATTTAATAAGCAAAACTGCAGTGACCTATATTAATACTTAAAACATAAAACATAATATGGTACTTGGAGGATTTCACATAAATGTAAGACGACAGTCAATGCTAAAAATTGAGCAGAGATTTAAGTAGGCCAAACTGATAAAGATTTTTAATTTTTTAAAATTGAATTAGAAGTATAATTCAAAAATAGATAACAAAATAGCAAAAAAGGTAAAAGATAGAAAATATATATTGTTTTCTTCTCCTTTATGTTTATCCTAACTATTTAGGATCAGCCAGAAGTTTATATCGTAAGAAAAAAAAATATGTACAGTATAAATACATTTACAGAATTCCTTATAAATATATTTTATTTTCTAAAGCGATCGAAAAACTTAAAAATATTAAATTCTCTTTGTATATTATTACACAGTGAACGCAGATGAATAATTTTGGCTACAAGTGTATGTATTTTCCTACATTTTATAATGATAATAAAAATATTGATATAATTATTTTATGAAGTACAATTTTATTTAATCACGAAATAAAATCAAACAAAAAAGACAGAAACTATTTATAGGTGTGCCACAGTAATTTAATTTATAACTGTACGAAACGATCGAGCATTTCAAACGAAAACACGATTCTGAGTAGGGTATTACAATGCATATTTTTTTCTTGTTGCTACAGTAATCCAGAAAAATTACCTGTTTTTTGCCTATTTATAAAAAAGAACTACAAGGAATATCAATAAAGGAATTTTTTTTTAACGCAATAATCAAATAAAATAAACTAGAAGAAATTTTGTTAAATGTTTTTAATCGGAGCAAGATTTCTGGTAGAAAAGTGTTTAGAGATAAAAAAAAATAAAAAAATACATTTTATTGTAAAACCAATGCATTCCTCATCGCT
This sequence comes from Cinara cedri, assembly GCA_902439185.1. NCBI lineage: Eukaryota > Metazoa > Arthropoda > Insecta > Hemiptera > Aphididae > Cinara > Cinara cedri. The sequence goes on from CABPRJ010002409.1 coordinate 52,502, forward strand.
ATGCTCCGAATTTAAACCATATCACAGTAAAACCAATTCATATTTTCGGTTAGTAAAATGTATGTTTCTATTGTTGTTTATGCTGGTACAAACATATTTACCGAAAATTGGCTCAATGTAAATCATAAATTATAATCAGTATATAGGAAGTATATAGAAACCGATACTGTACAATGTTATTAAAATAAATAATGTATCTTATTTGTAAGAAATTCATGAGCACCCGTGCCCTAGTTAGCTATATTATTCTATGCATTTGATGCGTACCAAATATGAACGTTACGAAAAATGGCAATATCTAATACCAAAGCGAAGATAATAATTTATACACATTATTATACTATGTGAACGGTAACATTATTATCTTGTCGTGTATTCATGCCGATGCCGAACCAATTACTACGTACCATGTACTATTTAATATTTTATTACTAAGTAATATCTATGTAAATCGAATAAGTCAATTATAAATAGATAAACACGTTACACTATATGTGGGCGTTCTCAATTTATATTATGCGATTCACGGAACCGGAATGGAGTATAAACGATAGTATTAATGTTAAAATAATAATATGTTACCAGATAAAATCACGAACAAAGCCTCTAAAACATCCAAACAACACGACTTCGTCATAAAAAGAAGAATATTATTAATTGTTTTTCATATAATATACAGTGAAACCTCTGTATAGCGGACAGCCATGGAAAATTCGAAAAATATTCACTATAGGGAGTTGTCCACTATTGAGAAAACCTCTACGTAGTGGATAATTGCAAGAAATTACAAAACGTCCATTATAGGGCGGCGCTATAGAGAATTGGTTATACATACACATTAAAACTGTTATTATTTATAACATAAACGTGTTTATTATAATTTATAAAAAAAATATTATTATTATAAGGTCCATTACGTTAGCACCAACTTGGAATTTCGTTAAAAAATTTATATCAACAATTGTTATTTTATTTGTACACATTTGGAATCACAAATTTCGAATTTGAACACGACTCAGAACACGTGAAAATTGATATTTACTGCGATGGCGCTTAAATAACGTTCACCAACATCTCACTTATATCCATTTAAAAGAGAGATATTATTGTTTGTTTGTATATTATAAAATATCGTTCACACCAGTTATATCAAATTATTTTATTGTTTTGTTTTTTATTGTAATTAAGTTAAAAATATTCGTAACGACTTGAAATTTTAACGGACAAATGTTAAAATCATTTGAATTATTTTTATGCAATTTAAAGATGTTTTAATTTTGAGAGTTTTTATGTAATTTTTATTTGGCAGTTTATGGACAAAATTGTTAGACTAAATAGAAACGCTTGACCATTTGACATGCGGCTCATTATTAGTTGAACTTAGTGGCAAAAAAAAAAAAATTGATTGTTATGTATTTTTTTTTTTATATAACAGTTTTTAAAATATTGAAAAAAATTGTAAATTGTGGCTTTTTAAAACTTGTATAACTGAACTTGTCTCCAAATCGTTTTTCATTAGTAATGGTTCATCATTTCTTACAAATATAAATTAAATACCTCCATGTATCCACTATTCTAACTTCTCACTCACAACAGTATCACACACGTCCCCAGTATCTGCTCTTTTTTAGATTCTGAGTGGAGCGAGGAACATATTGGTTTTATAAACATATATTTTTTTTCTGTGAACAACTTTTCTACTAGAAATTTTGCTTAAATTTTCAATGAAAGTAGATATTTTTGCTACTGATTGGAGAGGTGTTTTCAAGGGGTAATATTGGGAATTGCCCAAGAATTGCCCTGAATCACAGCTATTTATATTGTTGGCTACCAATGATTGAATTTAATATAAATGATAATTATTACATAATAACAATAATTATGAGGGTACTGTTATAAGTTCATGATTGTTATCATTATGACACATGTGTGTTTTGACTATTGATAATTTTTACATTCAACATTGGCACAGCACATTAATGAATGAAAACGTGATTAATGGCCGTTGACACAAACAAGATAAATGGTTTAAATTACAATTTAAAATCAAGCAGTACACAATAAAATAATAACTTGTCATAAATATAGGTAACTACTAACTTACAAGATTACAGCAAATACATGTTTAAATTGGTAGGTATAATACACTGGAAAAACCACACGCGATGGGTTAAGGTTTAAAATTCAACAACATGCTTACAATTTTACAAACACGTATAGTAATATTATTAATACCTGTAACTTATAATCGAAATAGAATATTAAAAATAATAATTATTACCTATAGCATAGTTAAAGTTGGTTACAAGATAGATTCATTAAAATAAATAATAAGTATACCATATCTATTCTACAAGTCACTACCGGTGCAACTTGATATATCTAGTTATTTTCCATTAAATTAATTTTTTTTTAAATCGATGTTTATTTTTGTTTTTTTTGTTTTTGTGAACAATATTATAATATAAATAATAATATCTTCCTTATTTTCTGTTGGTTCCTACAGTTTGGGTTAATGTATTGATCGAACATTATTATATTGTATAAACTCCCATTGAAGCACAAAGATGATATTTTATTTTAAAATACCCAATATATTAAAATATCCGACAGATGAAATCAAAGAATTTGTAGAATTTACGCATTGAATTGTAAAATTACTAATATAATATACATATATATATATATTTATGTATTACCTAATTACAAAGTTATGAAAAAATAAATCTTTTCTTATATCGATTAGTTTTAATAAACTAATTTGATTTTTGATTTCAAATATCAGACCAACCAATTTTTCGGGTAGTGTACGAATTCGAAATTTGCGATTACAAATGTGTACAAATAGAATAACAATTATTGATGCAAATTTTTTAACGAAATTCTAAGTTGGGGTGCTAATGTAACTAATATATTTTTATGCTGTAATATATTGATTGTTTATTATAATATGATTAATATTAAGTTTAATTTGTACTTATTATTTATTGTATACATAATATTTATATATGTAGATATATGTATTAAAAAGTGGGTATAAACATGTTAAATGTTTATATACAATTAAAAAAATCTGTAATATTTTTTTGTGTACATTTTTTTTAGCACACAGCTGATGACTGAACACAACCGAATTATTTGTCAATTATCGAATAGGAAAACCATTAAGAGGACGTTATACCCGCATCTACTGTCTCAGTCCAATAACCGGGTAACATGCAAAAACAATGCTTACGCAGAATAAGTAAAACTAGTTTAATTAGAGTAAATTTACCTATCATGAAATTCATAAAGAACAATATTTTGGATGGAGTGTCATAGGGCTTTTTATTACTCAAAATATACAGCTCGATATAAAAGATACAAAAACCTTTATTTTTTTTATTTTTAAATAGTTCCTAATTCAAAAAACACCCATCGAATTCCCTCCAATTTAGTGTTCTTTATAAATTTCAGAATAGGTAATTATACCTACTCTAAAATCTAAATTAAGCTGGTTTTACTTATTTTTCGTGAGCATTGCTTTTATATGTTACTGAGTAGTTGAACTGAGACAGTAGATGAGGGATAACGTCCTATTAAGATAAGATAAAATATGAACGAATTGTATAAAAAATTAAATATGTTTAGTATTTTTATAAGTTAATCATTTCCGGTGTGTGCATGTATTGTATTCATTTATAAGAGGTTATTTTTAATTTTGGTACCAGTCTTTAGTATCCACATCCGCTATTAGGAGTATCTACTATTTAGAGGTTATAACTACTATTATGTACATACATTTTTGCCGGGGAATTTAAAAGTGTCCACTATTGGGAAAGGTCCACTATTGAGAGATGTCCATTAATAAAGGTTTAACTGTAATATGAATAATATGGTTGAAATTAAATTAAAAATCTACAATATTATGATTATTCATTATTTATCCTAGCCGAAAAAGATTTGTCAAAAAATAATATACAGAGTGATTTTTCATCATGATCTATTGGACTGTCTATGTAGGTTTTGATTAAAGTGTAGTTTGGTTTTTTTGGTCATTATACTCGTTGATCTAATATTCTTATTTACAATATTTAAAAGTAGTATCCTTACTCTGTCAACAAAAAAAAAAAAAAAAAAATATATATCAAAATCAGGTTTTTAAACAGCAAATAACTCCTCACTGGTTTATCAAATCAAACTAGCGAAGCGACTCTAAAAATGTTGGAACACGTAAAACCTATATTGAGTTTAATATTTATATGAGTAGTGTAATTATCTAATTGGTAAATATGATATTAATGTTATACAAATCAAATTGTTTAAAAAAATGTATTCCCTTTTCCAATATTTTGTATAAAAAAGGGGCATTTACAATTTGAAAATTAACATTTAATACGTATTGACGGTAAAAAGGAGCTGGAGTAGACATAATATGAGTACAGTGATAAAATAAGGCATGCACAAATGTGTAATGGTTAAAAAAAAAACCTGGAATAAGCCAGTTTAAATGTTTCAAATATTTATATAAAATAAACAAATACGAGTGCGATAAATGTTATATTTATGCTATTTTGACGGAAATCGTAAACGAATGGCTAAACAAATTATTCATAATAATAAGGTCGTCAATTTTTGGTTGTATGCGACGTAATAATGTACAAATTATTAAATAAAAAAATAAAAACATGACAATAACTGTAGGCCAATGTGCCTGTATATGTAATGAATTATGTCATAAACACTATTAATATAATTTTATACGAACAAATAATAATTGTTTTTTAAATTAACCCAATTCTTTGTAATATTATACGAACACGCTAATTTGAGTAATCTACATAATATAATTATTAAGTAGGTACTTCTTTACTTACTTTTATTTTATTAATAATGTACAATTTTATCTTTTTACGAAATTTTTATAAATTCGAAATAACTAAAAATGATAAAAAAGGTAAGATAATGAGGACGGGTGCAGCCACTGATGTAAGTGGGAAGTTTGGAAGATTGGATACAGACAAGAATTTAATGTATATCTGTAAGCAACGATAAACCATTACTTACGAAAGAACGATTCTGAGTTCAATTGATAGTGATTCTTTATCAACAATATATATGTCATTTGGTAGTAAAATAATTAAATAGTCTTTATATATTTTTATTAGTAAAATGTATTTAATGTTGTACCAATTTTCCCAGTTCCCCTACGTTTTTTCCGGTTTTCTCATGTTTTACCTCGGTTAATTACATTTTCTGGAAAAACTATTGGGAAAATCAAACTTTTTATATTATGTACTTTAAACATACATGTAGAGAATATTTTGCAAATGAATTCGCATGCTCGGCTAAAAATATAAGAAGCCTATGATTACAGATACGTTTGATAAGTATTCTTAAATAAATTTTTTTATTTTCAAATTGGTATTATTCTATATGTGTCTATACATTTATTTATTTTTTTTATAATTTACTGGGTTAATACTACCTAATAGTACAAATGTTCAAGTTTGAATGTTAAATTCATTTAACATTCAACATTGTATAAATTTGTAATGTTTAGATTAAAATACGGAGTCCTTTTTTTAAAAATTATAAAAGGAAAGAAAATACATATTCGATTTTAATACATTAAAAAAAATCACGCTCCCACGAGAAACATACGAAAAGTTATATTTGTATATGTTCTTAAAGATAAAATACCACTTACGAAACTTGTAAAGAACAGTATAATATTTAGGACAGAATTTCATCAGTGGTTTTGAAATATTAATTTTTAACAAATTGAAGATAGTTAAAACGATTTTTCAAACAAATATTAAACCCACGTTATGGAACTCGATATTAAAAAGAATTGTCAAACGCTCGTCTCAGAATTATTCATAGTAATAATAATAATATTTAAAAACGATAATAATCCAAAGAAGAAGAAGTTTTTCTAAAGCTGCTAATTTAACTTTCTACAATCAATTTCTTATTGTCAATAAATTTTTAAATATAACATTTATTATTTTTACCGTACTCATTATTATAAACTAAGAGTACATCACAAATTAATAATTAAAAAAAAAGAAAGATTTAAAGTCGTTAAATGAAATACTATATTTCCATAAAAAAAAAAAAAAAAAATAAAAAACGATTATCACTAAAATTAAGAATATAGCAGAGTTTGTAATTTTTTTTTATTTTTCCGGTGATACATTACATAATGTATATTTTTAATTAAAAAGTTTTAAAAATTCTTTTTAAGTAACAACAGTGTGATTAGTATTATATTTATGTATTCTTATAATAAAGAATATAATATTTTTTTTTAAGTATATAGTATAATATATAAATACGTACTGTATTTCATATACTCTTGTTTTTATTATTTTCGTTTCATAAATTAAGATATGATTGTATTTTTTTTTTTTACGTAATAATTTTTTTTTATGAGTTTTCGTCAGAATAAATAAATTGTAATTGTTTTGTCGCCAGAAGTATAGTATATTTATTCAAAAATAAAATAATTGTAAACCAGTCATCTGTTTTTACGAAGGGTGATGCATTTTATAATTTTAGGTGTTTGGCGCTTTAAAACGAATATACAGTTATGAAATGGACTTAAAAAAAATTCAGAAGAAACCTAATATACCCAGTACACATCCACTAATATTTTTCAATATCCCGAATATATCCTAATATTTTCACGTATTTGTACTAATATTTAGTTATTTTCTTATTGAACATCCAGTCACCACTAAGAATCAAGAAGCACCTTATCCTCAAATTCCGTGGTTATTTTGCCACTGTACGTATAGATTAATTCATACGAGGTTACTCAAATGTTCAATATTCAATAAATACGTAGTTATAATAAGATATCTGAAACAGTATAGATTCTACATTGTCCTGGAATATCCTAAAATTTTAAAATACAGACATATAAAGCAACCAGTTGCTGGAGATATAAATAGATAATAAATAAAAAATTGCGACTATAGGTTTTAGATATTTGTATGGTGCCCTAATGAGAACTTTATTATGAACTAAATACCTTAAAAAAGAATAGAATAATTTTAAAATGTTATCATTTTTAGAAAAATAAAATGGTATAAAGGCACAATTAAGTGAAAATTTCAGGTCTTTACGAATTGTGTAAACTGAAATACAGTAAAATTTAAAGTATCGGAAATCACTATTTTATAGGTAATTATTTACGTTTTTTCTCAATTTTTAAAAAAATGACTTCTTCAATTTACTAAAAGAAAATCTAAAAATACATATTTTGATGTTGATGATTTGATCAGACAGATTTGAATAAAAACAAATCCTAGTAAAATCAATAAATTCCTCAGACTACTATTAGAATCTAAAAAGATGTGGTTGACTTGGTAGAGATTTAAATTGGAAAGAAAAATGTATGGATGATGTAAAATAGAGGGTATGCGATGAGATAGCCCTAAGGGCCCTGGAAACCAGAGAAGAAGAAGTTATACTTCCTTTAGGGTGGTACATTTTTCCTTTCTATAAAAATTATATTTCTTCGTTTAAGAGAAAATTCTAATATGGTTCAAGAATGCAAGCTGATCTATAGTAACGATTAATACTAATGTAGGCTGGTGAAAAAGTACGCTATTAATTTATACATTTCAAAAAATAAATTTTAAAACAAAAACTTAAATTTTTTTATTTCGACTATAAGTATAATATTTCATTTCAGATTCTGAACAAGGAATGTATTGGTTTTAAAATGATGTTTATTTTTTTCTATATCAACTAATCTGTTAGAAATTTTGCTCCGATTTTCAAGTGTAGCATTTTACCTAGAAAGAAATTTTTGATTTTTCCGAGGGTTTTTTATAATAAATGAGAAAAACCGAAAAAAACTTAGGAAAACGGAAAAATGTACGAAATATATTTTAAACTCGTAAATATTACGAGGTCTTTTAAATTACGTATAATTAAATTCCGCTCAGAGTCGTTTATGTTTGTAAAGATAAACCATTTCGTACAGATATACATCAAATTCGCCTCTATATCATACCTTCTCAACTTACAATAGTGGCCCATCCATCGAGCAAAGTATATCCGTATCTTATTTAGTTTACTCATATAGTTAATATTTTGAGAAATATACTGTATAAACAAAAACTCGTATTTTGATTTTTAAGAGAAACTGTAACTATGTAAGTAGAAATCGTATTAGCTCATGCATTGATTTTTTTCTTTGTTTATTTCGATTTATTTTGTATGTTTTAGTTATATATATATTTTTTTTTTTTGAATTCGAGTAAAAAATCACAACTTTTTGTTTACTACTCAGTTATATTTATTTTGAATTTAAATATCGCACAGTAGACATAATATCTCAAAAACCTTACGGAAATGTATTCTGATATTTATTTATTTTTTTAAACCCCAGTAATCTCGTAAATACACTGTGGCAGATAAATATTATTCTTACTCATAAGTTAAAGGTAGGTAGTTACTATTTTGTTATTATAAAACGTTATTAAGTCCCCGAATAAGTCTTGAAAAATAAAATAAAAAATAAAAATGTTTACGAATATAAAATCACTTAGGTATTCACTAAATATTAAATTCACTTCGATGAGTATTTCATTTGTGAACCATTTCACATACTATTATATTTGTTTTGCATCGAAACCAACTTGGGTCTAAAGTTTATCAATACATATTGAGTTACCTACAGTGAAAATAAATTTGAGGATTGTTGACAAAAAATATAGGTCGTACTTATGTTTTTACATTAGTATAACATATTAAACAAATAATATCGAACACAAATGGTATTAGAACAGAAAACGCTAGCGCCAAACAACATTATCGATGCGTTTTGAAGAATTTAATTATAATTCGTAACCTAAATATTATTTTCAAGTGGAAAATTAGTGCGATGATGTTTGATGTTTTTTCGTTGTATTTTTAAATATTTTATAATATTGTAAAATTAAAAATGTATTTTCCATAATATTAAGCGGTTTGATTTATTCGAAGTTTCGATTTCAGTTTTATGAATTGTAATTATTTTTTTCTGCGAGCTAAAAACAAAAGTAATAATACTGTATTAAAAGAGATCAAATTTTATCGACCGACCAACGAAGGGTTCATTATTTTATTCTTAAATTTAATCTGTTATGTCGTATTTCAAAATTTTGCATTGAATTTTTACGCGAAAAATATGTAGCTGGTAAGCTGGTATATTATACTTCCTCATAATAATGTTAAACATGCAAATATACGGGTACTAAAATTTTATATTATTTGTTATTGTCTATATAATGACGTTTGATGGCACCTATATACTCACTTAAAACAAAAATAAATAAAAAAATTTAAAAAAGTAAATAGAAATCCCGTGCACACGACGTTAAACTTTATTGAGTGGGTACTACAAAAAAGTTTATCGAACATTTTGCATTCGTACATTTTTTTTTGTTTTAATACGTGCCGGTGTTGAACATAACAACTTTCTAATATCATCAAAGTTCGGTATGGTATTATTATTTTAGTAAATCATCGTTGAATGACTATGTCAATAAATCTTTAAGGATACGATGGTATTTTCGTATTAAGCGTATACCTACATTTTAATTAAACGCCTGCACGATATATTTTATGATTGTTCATAATTTTACATAACATCTCATATTAAAGGGTTTGTACATTATTATTATTATTATTATTTATCATAAACGAGTATTAAAGTACAATAAAGTTATTAAGTAGAACGATGTTGTGTATGCACATATATATATATAACATTATACCCAATAAATAACATTAATATAATTTTATCTCGGAAGCATAACTTAACTCATGGTAGGTATATACTTATCCGTATCATAATAATATGTAAATAATACGATAAAGTGAAAAATAATATTATCGTAAAAATATTACGTTGGTGCTCTAATATTTATACGGATGTCAATATAAATACCAATAAAGTAGTAAATACGAAGATGTATAATATGTCCCTCGTGGATTTACTGTATAATATATTTAAGTGAGTTTTGTTTTGTTGTTGACATCACTCATATCTTATAAAATAATTTTTAAGGAGGCAAATCTCCACGGGGTATCACACACCAGCGATGGAAAAATCACGTTATTTGAAAGATTTTATCATACTGTATATTATGTTTAATGAAAAAATTATAAATATGACATATATATATATTTTTTTTTTATGCGAGACCATTATAATATTATTGTAAACATTATTTTTACAAACATAAATTTTACAAATTTGGTGACCTGTAGGTATCGACATATTACGAATAAAATATTTAAATTTAAAATTGTTTCGATATAGTATAGATACTGTTCATCATTTTTTTATGCCTTATACCCATGTAATTTTGTGAAACGTGGTCAATGATCACTGCTAATGCCGTCAAATTATTAACCTTCGAAAGGGAGGTGTTAGGATATTTAATTTCTTAAAAGAGGTTTACGTCTGTAAAAGAGTTTACGGGCGTAAATATGAAATATTGGCAATATGAAAAAAGAACTTACGTGGATATAAAGTAAAATTGCATTAATCCTTGTGATATTCAAACATAATACATTCAAATGATTAAAACGAGCTGGACCTATTTGTTGAACCAAGGATGGTTTAATTAGATAAGCTCTGGATTATATAGTGACCTATATAATCCAGATACATATATAAGACATCATAATCCCAAGGAATGCCACGTAAACAATGACTAAATCGAGATGGGAAAGATATCAAGTAAATCAAGGATATTAACAAATTAGTGAGTTTGAAAGATGTGGATATCCGAGAAAGATAGACAAATTTGGTTGTAGTGCTATGTAGAACATACATGGCCCATTGAAATTAGAAAAAATAAATATATTTTATATTTTGTTCGGATGTGCGTATATTACGCGTAAAGGTAAACATTTTGAGTTGGAAAACTAATATAAAGGCATATAAATATCTTTTTATTTTGGATTAATTCTCACGGGACAAAAGTATACCGGCCGGACCGTTGTCTAGAAAGTTTTATATTGACCCTTACAGCAGACCAACGCATTACACAATGCATATTATACACGTTTGCTGCGCGGTAGGCAGGTAATTTAAACGAGTCGTTTATACAATATTATTTATATAGGTATACCGAAATTATAACTACAAACATTACAATATGAAAACCATTAAAAAAACTGAATCAAGTTAATATTTATTTGATTACAATACTATATCATAATGGATGTTGGCTAAATACGTTGTGCGGCACTCTATTAAACAGTCGGCTTTCTATTTGCATTAAATAAATAAGTATACGTCTATATCAGACAAATAGTTTGTTGATTTTTATTTTGTGGACTTTTTCTAAAACCGTATGACTAAATATCAAACAGGCGTGTTAGCTAAATAAAACGACGCAGGATAAGGTCCTCAGATTTTTGTTGTAGGCTGTCATGGAACGCTAAGTTGACTTAGAAACCTAGTCAACAAATGAGGTAAAATATTTCTAAGATGTTTTATTTATTTCTCCAAAACAATCCTATCACACATAATAAAACAATCTGGCATAAATATGTTCGAAGTTACTAGCTCCAGACTCGTCTGAAAAGCTATTTTTGGCAGTATCATTTTGTTGTAAAACTAATTGATAGCGTTCCCACAATAAGGTTTAGCGCCCGGGGTCTTTGTTCCGCTGATTAGTTGTTTTATTAAACGCTGTGCTTTGTATCGGATTGATAATATAAGTACCTATTATCATATTTATTAAATATTGTATTACGGCGATGGTCCTACGTATTTGCGTAACTATTATTTCGACTAGACGGTACTTGCGAATCGCGTATATTCCATATAAGTACATGAGGACGTTTTCCTAAATTATACCCGAAATTCGGATCTTGTCCAAAATGGCGTGCACGATAACTAGATCTCCTAGCAGAACCTAACCTAACCTAACCTAATTACATAATTATATATAATGTATACATATTCTTCATTTTCTTGCTTTAGGAGAGATCGGAGCCCGGAACATTCAAAATAATACATTTTTACCTTAAATAAACGCAAAATTTTATTTTTAAAATGGAACCACCCTTTTAAACACTGATTTGAATAAAAAATATTTTTCTTGAAATTTTGATATGCATAGCAATAATATCAGATTTACCGTTTATGAGTTATAACAGTTTAAAGTTTAGACCGGAGAAGTAGAAAAGGGCCATAGATAGCCAATTTATTACAATTATAATCAAAATGTCAAGAAAAATATTCTTTATTCAAATTTGTGTTCAAAAGGGGGGGGGAGTTTTTATTTGAAAATAAAAGTATGCGCTTATTTAAGGTATATGGAATAGGAGTAAAAAATTTAAAATGGTTATAAATAAAGTTTAAACAATTCCGCAAAGATTAGAAAAAACAAAAATCAAATTTACTTAAAATCCTCTGAGATAATTGCTTGTTCATGATAAAAAAAATCACTCTGTATATACGTAATATGCATGGAGGAAACTGATAGTTTCCTACTAACATAATTTGGAATATTATTATATTATTGAACTTTTATAACTATAGGGCATTTTTAATTTCATTACATATTTTTTCTCTTTTTACTATTATCACAATTAATAATTTGAACGTTTATTTTAGCCACCAAATCCGGTTATCATAATATTATGGTACAAAATAAATTCACTGATAAGAAGGCCTAAAGCCTTCACCAATTTTCAGAGAATATGATCTCAAACATAAAAATAACCGGAATGGTCTATCCATAACTTAAATATGAACTTAGGCAAGTAACTATAGGTGAATAGTCACTTGGTCAAATTTCGACCTGGACGTGTACTTCCTGTATAAACCCCTTAAGTTACTTACGTTTTCGATTGTTTCTACATTTAGTTTCTCAAATTACTTATTTTAGCTTTGTCATTTCATGTGTACTTAATAATCTTTATTTGTGTTTAACAGTGGACCCATTTAATTATATCCGGTCTAAAAACAGAATCCAATATTCACCATAAATGGCATCGTATTTTCTTCAATTCTAAAATCTGTAAATCAGTGTCTATGTCTCGCATTGTTAGAAAAGTCACGGAATGGTACTTATCACAACTGTTCAACGAACAGTAAAAATATTTGATTTTTTTTTACATTTCAAATGTGGATTTCCATAAATAGTCGATCCAACAGTTAACAGTTTTTTGCTTTTCACTCGAATAAACGTATTCAAGTATATCGACCATGGTGATCGATGGATTGGGGGAGAAGATAATCGACGTGACATATAGTGAAAAAATGCACGTGCACTCAAGGATCGATCGATTGTTGAGTGCAGCGTACTTGAACGACCTTCGTACAAATTTCACATGTACTCATTATTATTATATGTATATATAAGTATATACAAAGTGTTTCGGTTAATTTTCTACAATATAATCATCTCTTTTAACTGCAATTGTTATCATCATCATTTAATTTTAGTCATTTAAAATTTAAAAAAAAATTATGCACTATAATTTTACCCAAAACATTAAATCTATGGTTTATTATTTTAAAATGTTTATATCAATGTTTTGAAAAACAAAAACAATTTTTCCACATTAAATTCATAAAAATCCGACATAAATTTTCCACCATCATGGTCATGGATGTGTTACTGCACATTGTTATAAGTGGAAAGTTGAGAAGATAGAATTATATAGGGTTATATTTTAGTTTATATCATTGCAAACGAAAAACGGTTATAAGCGAACATCAGTGGAACACATAGACTTGAATTAAAAATTGTATTAATATGTAGCTATAAAATTAATTAAAATTATCAGTGATTTTTCGTATCAAATTTTTAAACATATGTATCTACATAAATTAAAAATTCTTTAAGTCATTGAAATACTGTGATTCTCGTAAAAATTTGTAAAATTAACACATTTTCGATTCGGATTTTCGATACTTACAAGTATTATAATGCAAAAAGAACAATATACATGATAACATTATAAACCTTGAGTAGAGTTTTCGAGCATTTTTATGTAGCCAAAATAAATATTAACTACATTAAACCAGAAAAACTAATAAATTTCAAATAGCTTTAAAGAACTTATAGTCTCGCATCCCACACATATTACGTGAATGTGATTTTGTAGAGTAGCCTCTTCCCCTTCATGGTGTCATTATCAGTGCGCGTTATTATAATATAAAAATGATTCAGATCACGATTCAACGACGTCGTCATAACCCAATTTGAACTATTATTACTATTGCATTACGATATTAAATACTTTTTATACTTTACTGCCACATTTCGAACACCTGACTAACACACGTAAAAGTAACAGCAAACAATCTCGTGCGGTCACCTGGATATGGTGTAAGTGAGAACGCCACCGTTTTGGCGTCGGTTCAAACGGATTCCGAACCCATCAAAACGCGACCGTCTGACATACGCGCCGGTATAATATTCTCGATGAAAAAACCGGCAATATACGTATATCACATTTACCTCAAAGTAAAAAAAATTTTATTTTTTTTTCTAAGAAAAAAGAAAACATAATTTTCCGCTTATTTAATCTTCGGCCGTTTTACAAAGAAAATAAAAAAAAATTCAAACAATGGCAATGTCTTTTTATTTATAGTATAGGGTTGATAACTTTCTGATAAAAATCATATTAAAAAAGTCCAATATTGCTAATGGATGTTTCAGAAGAGTATTTTATAGTGAGTATATATTATAAAATAATGTACTTACTATATCTGTATTTAACGATAAACTATAACTATCGAAAAACGATTCTGAACAAAATATTATTTGTCACATATCTTCCCTTAATGCAAAGGTAACTCAGATAACTCAGAAATCAAAAAAAGTTCTCAATTTTTTCGATTTATTAAGAAAACAAGGAAAATTAAAAAATGAGCTCTTCATTACATCAGCTAAATTCTACAAGAAAATTTTCCTACGAATATCGATTATGTGCAAGATTTCAGGTAAAAAAGTTTTTTATAAAAATAAACAACTATTTTAAAAGGAAGATTGGAAAGATGGCATATATACAGTAATTTAATTTACACGTATGAGTAATGATAAACTATTACTAAAGAATTGCGACTCTGAGTGAAGTTGAGTTATACATGTTTTGAAATGAGATTGTCGTCTTAGTTTGATCTTAAAATTCTTAAAAAAAAACCATTTCATTTAGCTAAATTTTTTTCTGACTATTAAACACGACTTATATTATACCTCGTGTTAAATTTTCAAGGTTTTCTGTTAGGTCAAATAATTTTATTCATATAAAATAAATAGTAGGTAAATACAAAGAAAAACTTAACAAAGCCTTCGTAAATGTAAAATGCCTATGAATAGAACAAAAATCAAAAATAATTAAATCGTATCGTCGTAAATCTATCTGGTTTTTTTTATGTCTTTTTGCTTTTTAATTATTATACAACTGCTTGGAAAATCAAAAAATGATTACTCTAATGCACCAACTAGATTTAAATATAACAAAAAAGGTCATAGTAAATTAATATATTTTTCGCTCCACTCAGAATCTAAAATATTATCTATTAAAAAATAATCGATGTTATTTTTTCTTTTTCTTATTATTTCAGCATGTAAACATTTTTACACCTCGTCACATATGCAGGCAGAAATTATCCATCGACACACGTGTCTGTTGCCGTAATATGGTACTTCCATCCCCCCCTGTACTCCACTGCTTATCTGTTGCCGACTATGCCCAGTAATCTTAAATATTTCCTCATTATGTCCAACCATATATCTTCTAGGGCATCCTCTTGGGTATTCAGTATTTGCAGATTATCTCGCTATTTGTCCAACACTTCCGATTCCCACAAATTTTCCCAAACCCACCTCAGTCTCGTGACTTTTGGTACTCATATTGCTTCACTTCCCCATAATACTGATTATACACTCTCTTAATTGTTCTCAAGTCTAATACCCGTTATGGTATGTCTAAGACCCAAATGACTCTTCTAATATATATCATTCTAACTGTAAAAACAAACTAATGATGGAAAAAATTGAATTACTTAATAATAAAATCGATACATTTTATATTTTAGCGAAGGAATTTATAAATATTCTTTACGATTAAACCAATATTTTTATATTGTAGTAAAGAAAATTGATAACATTTTTAATTAATAAATTAATTTTATATCGGTACCTAAAATTGAATATTATACAACTGAACTTTATCCTACACGTATATCTACTAGAATAGTTAACATCCAACTTTGTAATCATAAAATGTATTTTTTTTTTTTTTATAACAACTATTTTTTAAAGTATGTTGGTATAAACAACATTAATTCTGAAAGGTTAAACGATTGTTCGTGAAACTTATACGCGTATTCCCATGACGATATTGTCTATTGAACTTTTCAATTTGTCGGGATAGAGAGTGCAGAGGGATGAGGACCCATATTAGCCTGCAAAAAACAATAAACAGAGAGTAAAAGAAAAAAAAATAGGAAGGTACCTGATATTTTTCCTCAATATCAAATCCTATCAATTCAATATATTATTTTTATACGAGTAAGTATAAATTTTGTGCTATTATTCATATCCGTAATGAAATATGCGTTTCACCATAAGTAATAATATGCTACATATAATATTTAACGAACCAGAAAAAAATTTTAGATACCTAAAAATGTTTTAAAACGTGATGCGATTTTTATTATTATTTAGATTTTGAGCAGGGCGAGGAATCTATTGATTTTACAATGATATTTTTTATTCTGTGAATAATTTTTCTACCAGAAATTTTGCTCCGATGTTCATGTATAGCATTTTCTCTGAAAAGAAATCTGACTAGTATGGTAATTTAAGGAAGTTATTTTTTTAATATTTTTGAGATGTATGCATAATAAACGGAAAAAACTAAGAATAAACGTAGGATAATGTACAAAATGTATTATTTTCAAATCGTAAATATTTATTACTGCCTTTCAAAACATACATAACCGAACTCCGCTCAGAATTGATTTTCGTTAGCAATGATTAATCGTTGCTTACAGATAAACATTAAATTACCCTATATTTTCTACCTTCCCAACTTCTCATATATAACAATGGCCCACCTATCATGCGAAATATGTCTGTTTGTTTTTTTATTTTAGTTCGGATTATGAAAAATACGTCCTAAGATAATGGAGTCATTAATACAAATTTAAAACTATAATGGCTGCATTTTAGGTAAGTATAATATAATATTTATATTTTACTTGTGTCCATGGGAACCTAATGCAAATGGACAAGGAGGTGTCCCCCAAAGAAAATAATAGTATGCTAATTATATTAGTGATGTAGCTAGAGCTCAATCAAGGGAGGGGGGGATTGGTTTAAAAAAAAAAAACCAACAGTTTAAATACTATTTTATTTTACTATTTATAGGATATAACCGTGGTAAAAACATCATGATTAAAAAATGTCAAGGGGGAGGGGGTATTTCACCCATCACCCCTCCTACAGCTACACTTCTGCATTTTATAAATAGATGATTATTTATTCATCATTCCTCATAATAGATTTATCATAACTTTATAATATTTTTTTAAATTTATTGTTATCTTATATCTATATATGATATATTTATCAAAATATTAGTCTTGAAACGCATACACTAACAGCATTCCAAATTAATTTCTTTTTAAGATTCTGAATATTTTAAAAATACTTTTTTTCAAAAGCTTTGAATATCGTTTTTAAAAAAGTTTAAAAAATATTTTATTCTTCATTTTTTTTTTTACTTTTTAGAATGTTAAGGATATACATTATTAAGATGTGTGTTTTAATGTAATAATTATATAGTGTAGTGATTTTGTTCATGCATTTCGAGATTTTTTACAGTTAAAATATAAAGTTGAATTATTTAACCCATCATCATAGAATATTATTAGTTATTTTCAGTCATTGGAATTTAAAATTAGATTTTTTTTTTTTTACATAAATAATTTCATACTTATATACTTTCCTCTTAATACTTTCCACAAATTATTCGAAATATTTATTCTAAATACTTTTAAAAGTATATTATACAAGTTTGCTTAAATTTTAAGTGGGGAAATCTGGTACCACTTTATTCCTCACCTAAAAATTATCTTACAGATGGCCATGCATGTCTCGCGGAGTCATGAAAATCGTATTGTTTGTGTTTCGTTTTAAGATGAATTAAAACAATTATTTTTAAGTTAGGCTAGGTTAGATTACTAAGTATAACAAAACATATTTTACTTCGTACATAAGTACCTACATAATGATGTAGAATAATGTACTTTTCTTTTGTTTTAATTTAATGTAATATTCTCTTTGTAGTTAAAACGACATTATATGTACAAGTGTCTAATGATACACGTGTTACCTTAGTGTGAACGAAGAAAATATTTATTTACTATTTCTTTTGGTCATTTGCCAAAAAAAAAAAAAAAAAAATGAAATGATAATTATGGGTACGACTATGATGGCAAGTTTTTAGTTAATTAAATTATAAAAAAAGAAAAATAAACTTCTACTAAACTTGAAAATGTTGTTTATTTCCCAAAGGTTCGTTTACTTTATACATGCATAATTTTTAAGAGATTTTTGCAAATAGCAAAAATAGTCTTTAATTGGGTAAAAGTAAAAAAGAAAGAAAATATTATGGAAAAAAAAAAAGAAGACAGACATATTTCGCACGTGGGTGGGCTGTTGTTATATGTAGAAGTTGGGAAGGTAATAGAGGGAAAATTGAATGTATATCTGTAAGCAAAGATAAACCATTGCTAATGAAAAACGATTCTGAGTGAATTTCAATAGTGTTGCTTTGTCAAAAATATAAAATATGTCATATAATAATAAAATAATTATGTAGGCATTGTATATTTTCTTTAATAATATTCGTTTAATATTGTACCTATTTTCCCGTTTTTCCTTTGCTTTTTCCCGGTTTTTTCTCATTTATTGGGAAAACTCCTGAGAAAATCAAAAAAAAATTACCTCCATAAAAGTACCTCTCCAGTCCAATTTCCTTTAAAAAAAGGTGTTACACTTAAAAATTAAAGCAAGAAAAAAATATCATTGTAAAACCATAAGCTTCTTCGCTCGATTCATTTTTTTTTTTTTTACCTCAAATATGGGCAGAAATTTGGATTTAAGTAGTGCGCTTTGTTAAAACGAGCGATTTTTCTATTACCTATAGCAAACACGTTGTCCATCGTATATCCTTTCAAATCCCTCCGGAATTACTATACAAGTACCGGTATATAATATATTTAGTTAATAAATGGGTGGGCGGGCGAATGCACGAACGGGGGTGTGTGGTAGAAATATTATGTACACGCAAGTGGTGTTCGATTCAGAAAACAATTGTTCCCGCGAATAAGCCAGTGAGTTAATCCACGGACGTTAATTTTCTATTAATATGGAAATTCTACCCGCGGTCCTATTTCCCTGTGAATACCTACGACTCTCGCTCTCTGCGTGAACCGAAATAAATATAGGTATATGTACGGTTCTCGCATACAAATGATAGTTCGTGTCGATGACGGCACCTGGATTAAAACTTTTAATGTTTACCCATAAAATACTGCAGCACAGCTGCAAGTTGCATCCACACAGTCGAACAATGATAATGCGGATTAATTTATCATCTACAATATGGACGTACCATAATATATTGTAGGCAATTTATTCGATTCTGGGTATTTACAAAGAAACTATTAATTTTAAAAAGATGTGTTTTTATATTTTGAGTGGAGCAAAGAAACTTTGGGTTTTACTAAGATGTTAATTTAATTTTTTTTTTTTTTATCTGTGCGCAACTTTTCTACCAGAAGATTTGCTTAGATTTCGAAGTGTAGCACAATTTCTGAAAGAAAATCGGTGTGGGAAAGTACTTGGGGAGGTTATTTTTCAATTTTCTCCGTAGTGTCCTCATCAAATTTGAAAAGCCAAAATAAAAAAAAAAAAACAAGAAAATATAAGTGTTATTTAAAATATATTATGGCCTTCTCCAGTTTCACACAAATTAATTAATTTGTCCAGGACTCCGGAAATCGTAATGGCCCTGGTAACAATGTTGAAATGTATTGTTATGGATTACCATAGTAACATGGGTTAAATAAAAACAAATTTAAAGGTTGGAAACATGGATGAAAAAAATAAACCTAGTGAAATATAAAATAATATTAAAAATATTGTACGTTAAAAAACTGTCCATGGGCGAAGCCGGGTAATACAACTAGTACATACGAGTACATCGTATATAGTATACTCTTAAACAAATTGATAAGAATACTATTAGTCATAAAATACTCGTACTAATAAGTCCTCGCTCACGTTATTTTCACACAATAATCGCACGTACAAACAAAATGTAATAATATAGTAAAGTAAATTATTATAATATTATGTCAAATACAGATTTCTAAAGTATATTAATTATTTAAAAGTATTTTGAACAAGAAAATACAGATATTCAAAAATGAAAAAAAATGTATTTAAAATACGTGTTTGAGTATGAATACTGAATATACGTTTGAAAAGTAGATACGAATACTTATTTTTAGATTTTGTTCCACCGCTAGATTCGTACGGTTTATTGTTGTACCACTCTAAGTATATATGTTGAAATCATATGATGTTCAACATAGTCAAATGCTATACGTTTCAATTTAAAATGCGGAAAACGATTTAAGAAATTATAAATGTAGGTACACCAATTTCAAATAACAGTTCGGTATCAATTGAACATGAATATATTTAAAACTTATTTAAAATGCAATATACAATAATAGCAAATAATCGAAATAGCATCTTCGAACATTTCCCGGTGAATAAGTCAATTATAAATCAACCATAAGTATTATAAGTCTGAACTAATATGTTCGTGAAGACTGAGTCAGTGTACACTTGAATAAAAGTTGTATACTCACGTATACTTAACACACGTGCATTTACTATCCATGTTCACGTGTTTTAGTGTTATTCGCGTAAATACGTGAGTATACGACGCGCAAATGGTTTTTTTAAGCACACGGTTTTATAGATCCGAATGTTAATCTCACGTGAATACGTAAAAAGTGTGCGCACACGAATAAAGGAACTCTATAATAAGTAGTCAGCCGTGGAGGTCATCGCGAGCGCTCTTCGAATTAAAAAATACATATTATTTAAAACCGAATATGGGGTCACCCCTTAAGTGGTAGATGGGCGTTCGTTTACCGTAAGTGCAAAATAATTGAGTTTTTTTTTTTTTTTTTTTTTTCAGTAATCGTGTATTATTATCGCAATAATAATATAGTATTACCTACGTCGTTGACAGTCGACTAATAATTTATTGTCGACACGACGACGTGCATTCAACGCTCGCACTATATAATATAGACGTCTCGAATAATGATCGCAATCGTAGTAAACAGTAATAGTAAGAATCGCAATAATAATAATAACAATATAGTCCGCGACAGCGGAATTTCGCGCATAATTTATAGTCGACGTATTACTACAACGCGCATCGTACCGTAATCGAAAATTATTCAACCACGCGACGACGACGATGGTTTGCGACAAATTTCTCTCCGTCGTCATCGTCGGTTGGGTACCGTTGCCAAAAGTAAGTATAGTAATATTATAATAATATCCTACGCTGTTATATTCGTGCTGTAGGGTAGTCTGTATTATGGTTTAAGTATAACGCGCCATGACACACATTTTTACCGCGGCTACTGCCGTCCTCCGCGATGTCGAGTTTATTAATTTAGATTTACATATTCAAAACATATTTGGTTCCACGGAAAAGGGGCTCGCAAGTAGATTTTCGGAATTTTTTATTTTTTTTTTTTTTTTCAGTATTGGCGACAAATAGTCTGTAACGGTATAATATAATATTAAAAAAAAAAAAAAAAGATGTAACCTAACCTTTATATATTATATAAAGGTTAGGTTACATTCATTTTTAATTTTATATTATACACTCCGTAATTGAAGAAGTAAGTGTAACAACAAGGCATCTTAATCATTTGTATATTTCTATATGAAAAAAAACATTTCCGTCGACTGGTGCAATTATCGGACAAATCCGACCGTTAGTAGTTACCGGAATATAATATAGTGGACGCAGCTTATTGGACTCATGTATATACGGTTCAGTCGCTTATTAGAACCGAAATCAATTGCAACGGTCCGGACGTATCCAAATACGTTCTATCCTTCCACCATTTCGCCTGTAAGGTCCATTCGGTTATTGGACTCAATTTGAGCTGGTCTTATAAGCAACGTCCACTATACAAATAGACATCTATTTTTTTCTAAAAACAAGAAATAGTCTGAAAATGTTTAATTTTTGCCTATGGATGTCTATAATATGTCCGTGTTGTTGCCTTGGCCTATTGACCACACTGAATTTATTTTACTATCACTGACTACGTCTATACGAGTTCCTTTGTATTTTATAACTTGTTTTGTATATAGGCATACACGTTATATACGTTTACACGTATAAAACCGTTCACATACTATTGTTATTGTTTAATCACTATTGGTTATATTTTTAGCGCAACAACGCCAGAAATTTCCAACTTTTAAAATCGTTTTTAGACTCTCCTGAATATTTTAATAATTTTAAGATTTGTTTTGGAATCAACTTCTTCAATTTTTTGATCTGAACCGAATAAATGTAAGCATTTTTAAAATTTAATTTTCCTGGATTGAAAACTATACAAAATCGACTAAGTCCTTCTAATCCCCGGGACCGAATATATAACAATAATATGATACGGCTTCGTTTCCACCACCGCCTATACAGTTTTTATCGTCGTTATAACTGATACTTATACTCGTAATAATAATCCATCGTAGAATTTCGCAGAAGGAAACATGTAATAGAGTAGGAGGGGCGTTATTCACGGTAAAAATATCCCCTGTAAAAAGTATCTCTTGACTCTTATGGATATACATCTAATGGGAATATCGATAACATATAAACATACTAATACTGCTGATGGGTTAGGTTAGGTTAGGTAGAATGCACAAAGTTATTTTATTTGTATTTTAAATCAATGATAAACCATTGCTAACAAAAAAAGATTCTGAGCGAAGTTCGTTTGTACGTAACTTGAAATATCGTAATATTTACGATTTTTATCCAAAATACAACAAAATAAGTTCTGGTGTTATTTTTCGATTAGGTTAGGTTTCAATTTTTCTGTTCAAAACGTTGTTTGAATAGAAAAATAAAATGTTTTCAAAAAAAGTAGTAAAATCAATAGATCTCTCGCACTAAATGATGCACAGTTAGGCACTGTCTATTTAAATAGGTAAACGTTTTCTTTCCATTACATTTTTCTAAACCAGTTAAAAACAAAAAAAATAGAATAATAGAAAATTATTTAGTATTTCTTTTGATAAATAATTTTAATATCACTTTGTTATTTTGGTTAAAACTTAAACTATTATTAAACTTTTATTGACGATAAAATGTGTAGAAAAAACCTATTTATATAACCATGTTGTCTGCGTTTATTTTTCTACGGAACTTATATATTTTTACTTGATAAATATTATTATCACATAACAAGTCGAGTATGCAGTCTATGCAGTGATACCCGATGGATGCGTGATTGAAAGCGTAGAAGACTGTAGAAACATAGACCGATGTATTTGAAGTAATAACTACTAATAGTTTATTAAACGAATTTTTTCAAAAGAGGATGGTTTGGTAGAACCGATTTGTATACAAATTTGTTAGTCCTCGCAAAAAACGTGTTTTACATGCCACTGTTCAAGGGAAATATTGCAATCTTAAAAAACAAATTAAACTACTTATATTAGCATATTCGTTACATATTTACCGTTATAATATTGTGTATTATGTATTTTTGATTCCTAGTGGAGCGAGACATATATTTGGTTTTACCATTATGTGTGCAAATTTGGTTTTCGTTCTTTGAGCAAAGATTTTTATTTTCAATATAAGGGTGAATTGTCTTATTATCAAATTTAAAGGTAATATAGCCTTATAGTTTTTGTTTTTATGGCAGGATTATTCCGATTTTTTAATTTTCATGTGAAACATAAACAATTATAAATTGAGATATTTCGCATTATCACACCTCGCTTAAAAATTAAAATAAACCGATTAACGAACATAGATAACATTTTCTTACCTTAAAGTTAGTTATAATTTTGATCAATGGAATATTTTCGGGGGGTAGGGAGGGTTAGGGATCCTCCCTTCAAAAGAAAAAATTTGATTCAAAAGTCATAAATGACTTGTTACGAAGGTATAAAGAAAAAGAACATAAATTTATACAGGGTGATTTTTTTTATCATAAACTAGTAATTATCTCGGAAGATTTTTAGTGAATTTGATTTATATTTTTTTTAATCTTTGTAGAATTTTTTAAACTTTATTTTAAAACCATATTTAATTTTTTACCCTTATTTTTTACATCTTAAATAAGAACATACTTTTCTATATCAAATAGGAACCTCCCTTTTTTGAAAACAGATTCAAACAGAGTACATTTTTTTAGAAAATTTTGATATGCATAAAACTAATATCAGATTTACCGTTTATGAGTTATAACTGTTTAAAGTTTAGACCGGAGGAGTAGAGATAAGAGTTATCAATTATCATTATTAGTAAATATATAATTTATGAAGTAGTGATAAAAATTAAAAATGGTTTTAAAATAAAGGTTAAACAATTATACGAAGATTAAACAAAATATAAATCCAATTCACTTAAAATAATTTGAGATAATTACTGGTTCATGATATAAAATCACCCTTTTTTAGAAAAATGTTGAATCCCCCCTCACAAAAAATTTGAAAATACGCCACTGATTTTGATTATACTATAAGATAATACATAAATTCTGTCGAATATTAAAACGAACAACACGGTATTTTTCCTGCTAGACGCAAATTTGGCACTTCGTGCGTTTTTTAACACGGAGACAGCACGTCATGCGGATGCAGGAAAAATTAACTAAAAATCGAATGATTCTCAAAAACATCAGATATCGTAAATTTGATTTCAGTACGTCATAAACGATGACGAGAGTCGGGTCGTATATCGTATTGTCAATGTCATTTGGGTCGGGCTTATCGTCACGAAACTAATTTAACGACTGGTGTATCCATATTATTTTATTATTGCGTGTTGTTATTCATTTTAAACCGTCA
Source organism: Cinara cedri (assembly GCA_902439185.1). NCBI lineage: Eukaryota > Metazoa > Arthropoda > Insecta > Hemiptera > Aphididae > Cinara > Cinara cedri. The sequence goes on from CABPRJ010002409.1 coordinate 77,665, forward strand.
CTCGAAACGTCCGTTATTAATTATTATTGCGTTCACCGCAAATTCGAATAATATTATGTATTAAGATCGCACTGTTATTGCCGTTAACGCCTATAAGACAGGGGCGTGAAAGAAAAGTCACCCAAAATCGAGTAGGTACACACCTACGTCGTTCGGTCGTAGTTTTCGAGTGACAACAACGTCACTGACAATAATAATCATTTTTCAAATAAATCGAAAATACAAATAATTTAATTATTTAAATTGAACAAAATATGATTGATGATCGGCTGCAATAATTCAATAGGATTTTTATAAACACATAAAAAATACGGTACACCCAACTCTCTGTAATAATTTGCAACGTGACTTTTGACCGACCACCGTTGCGTCATTGGTTTTGTTTTTTTTTTTATCATTTCATAATAAATGCGATGATTGACGATGATTAAAAATGTACATTTTTTGTATTTTATTTTATATTAATTTAACGGGATATGATCCAGGTGTACGTAGTTTGACAGAAATACGAACAAATTAATATTAAATAGATACAATATGTAAAGCGATAACGAACTACACGAAAAATAATGACACTAGTAAAATATTATAATATTACAACAACGAAAACATTGAAAGGTCCACATTACCAAGACTCATTAGTAGGCTTAGGTGCTTTTAACATTTGCATATTTTTTTCTGAATAACATGAAAATAGCAGAGCAAGTAGAAATCCTGTTCATGTTGTACAGAATCTAAATCCAAAATTTGATTGCGCATATTTTTGCCTTCAATTTTTTTTTTCTTATTAGACCATATATTAGCTGAATGTAGCTTTTAAGTGCCATAACAGACCATTTAATATATTTTTAAAGCATATTTTAGTACATATTTGGTTCTTTTTTAAAGCATAACTGTATGATTTTTAGAGCTAAGCCTACTCAATAGTCAGATTATTGAGACTAAATCTCGCATAGTTGTAACTGTAAATAGGAGCATCAAAAGTATCAGTAATACTTGTTTTTTGAGTCTTAGATTTAAAAAATTAGAGATAGTAGATAGAAGAATAATCGTGATCCGATCATTCACTATATTATTAATGATGAGTTTGTCAAATTTTAAACCTTGCGCTGCACTTACTCTTACTAACTATTGACCAACATCAACAGCAACAGTGTGGGTGTCCCATATTATTAAATCGTTTTATATAATATCATACTGTCGGTATATTATCCTCACGAATAAGTATTCATTTTTTCGATTGGGATATTAATTTCACAAGTATGCTACGAGTTTTACTATTATAACATCATTTGGTTTACGATTATCGTGGCATGTTGTTTATATACAATAATATAACCCGTCAAAGTTTAAAGTTTAGCGTTTGTATTTTAACATATTATCGCCGCGTTCCCTCGAGAGAAATTATGTGTAGAAACCACGTTTATGGGTCTGACACGGTGACCTTATAGGCCCGTGTGGCTATAACACGGGGCTATAAGGGGGTTAATTTACACGGGACTTATTAACACCGTTACACCGTTCGGATATCCGAACCGACTTATTATGTGAACTAGTGTATAATAATATTTATAGTCGGATGATACGTTTAACTTTGTTGAGGATTTTTTTTGTTATTTGGTATTAGTACCCGAACACAATTTAAATGACTCAAAACCCGTTAAATGGTTATCGTCGGAAACTATTTGGGAAAATATTATCTGAAAGACCGAGAATGAAGTAATGGAATGATGTGATCGGGAAGGTCATGAAATCTTTAACAGACGAGTGAAAGTGAAAGATGTTATCAATTGATTCGGAGATGGCTGTAGGCTGATTGATCGTTAGACGCGATAGTCCTTAAGATACCGAATAAACCATATAAAAAAAAAAAAAAAACATTTTTAAAAGATACCCCTCAGAATATACAGCAGAATAAGAAACTACGACGTCGTTTTTAATTTTTGGCAGTTAGTTGACCCAGATAAATGCAATTCCCCTGTTCCTTTTCGTATTTTATAGCTATACACGCTAACCGTTTCAACTTTTAAACACAACCTCAAATTTTATTGTCAATTTATTGAAACCACCCGGTCTTAGAAAACTAAATCAAAGCACTTACAGATAATATGAACTTTTAGTACTTAGCCACTTAGTTTTTCCGTTATTTCTAGTGAACTTCCGATTTCCGAGCTTATAATATGCATTATATTTCTTTATCGCAAATATTACATAAATATCAAGGTATAATATATAGACTATGTCATGGAAAGCTTGTAGATTTTCTAGAAGACGCTCATCAATTTAATACTTATAACTTATATTGAATGTACACAATTCATTAAGCATTAACATTAATAAAGTCATTAGGGTCAAAACTGTTGGTGAAATACTAGAAATACATCTCTAAGCGGCCGAATCACCTACAATATTCAGATCTTTTCTTTCAAGACCTAATCCGAAAAGTTATACCAAAGTCACTTTCACTTGCAGAAATAAAATGTTTGGGATTTTTAAACATTTTTTTAAACTACGGTTTACTACCGTTTAAGATCTAGATCATTCGAATTTAAAATTTCCACGGTTAGGTACTTGCCATAATTTCAAAATGTTGCGTGAAGACATGATTATTAATTTTTTTTTGAAGCAGCCATAAAAATAATAATGTCATTATTATTATCAAAGTTTTCTTCTGTGACGATGTTCACAAACAAATAAAGCACGATAGTAAAATTAGCGATAAAATATAATATTATATTATAGTGATATCGGAGCGTAAAAAATAATTGAATTTTCTTTACGGCAGCGGAAACATTACGGAAGTATATTCGTTATGAAATTAATAAGTTAAAGGTAGGTATCTGAAAATCTATAAAGATTGTATTATTTTCATTGTGTTTCTCGAAAAAGAAAATGCTATACCGAAACATTTAAAATTAAGATTAAAAAGTAGAAGTATTCGTATCCAAATAGCATGCTTACGATAATTATTCGAATATTGTTATTAAAAAATTCGTACTAACAAAAAATAAATTGGCAATTTTCCGTTTTTATTATACGAAATAACAAATTATTCATTATTTGAGCTTGTTGCATAAGCTGAAAAACAGAACATCTATAGGTACAGCAGTGGTCATTATGTTTAAGCAAATTTCATCGTAGATACTTACGTATAATTTATAAGAAACAATAAGGAACATCAAATATTTAAAAAATAATACTTGCGAGTTGTGTATAGCACTAAGCATAAAATTTGTTATTGAAAAAAAAAATACATAATAAAACAAACAGCGATTTTTTTTAAAATTAATTATATTGTTGGTAAATATTATAAACCTTTTATCAAGAGTACGTGCTATCGTTATTTTATTTTATAATAAAAAAATAAAAAGTAAACTCATTGTTATAGATTTTACAAAAAAAAATATTTAATTTTACTTATTTAAGTATAAGATGCGAAGAATATTGTCTATTTTTTCGGTTTTTCCCAAAGAAAATTGAAAAATGGCCTCCTCAGTGTACCAACTAAATCCAAAATTCTACAAATCAGCTTTTTTAAAAATATATTCTTTGCTGCATTCTGGTCAGATCACTGTTGTAGATGGGAAGTTCAGAAGGTAGGCTACACAAAGTTAATCAAATTGATGTTTGTAAGCAACGATAAACCATCGCTAACGAAAACCGATTTGGGATAAAGTTAATTTATATATGTATTGAAAGGCCGCAGTATTCATTTCAATATCATATACCAATTCGTTAAAATTTTATATTGAAAATCTCATTAAAAAAAAAATACTACATTACACTCAGTTTTCTTTTTACTACTTTTAATAGAATTTCTTTCGAATCCTGCAAAATGTTCAATAGTTTTTCTGTTTAATCTAATATTTTTATCCACAGAATACATACCAATTACAAATTACATAAAACAACTCGACAAATTAAAATACTTATAAATAGCTAAAATAGTTTTAAAAAATAAAAACAAAATTGAAAATAATATCATTATAATTGAAATCATTATCATCGTACATTTATAAAAAATTTACATTTACCCCCTTCTTTCAACGTTTTTTTTCGGTTTTGCTCAATTATTTAAAAAAAACTACAAGTATGTAATATTTATTACATACATATATTTTAAGCGATATTGACTACTCGTTATTTATAACATAGTTTTTCGACTTAAGATTTATATTTGAAAACAAACATTTTATAAACTTCGATTACAAGATATTTTTACGATATTTATTTATGAATACAGCACGGTAACGAAATGTCCTTAACGACAGTACTTTTTTCGAATAACACGATTGCTAACGTTTTTACCTCGTACGTTTAGTACAATGTTGTCATATCGGTATTATCGATTTGTCACTGATCGCAGCGTAATAACAATATATAGTGAAACCTGTCCATAAGGAGACACTAATGGGACCATCAAAAGTGTCTGTTGGGTATTTGTTGTAGAAATGTTAAGTGTTTGTTTAGTCAAATTTATTAGGTTACTTACGTTTTCCCGGTGCCAAGTTGGCCGCGAGTTTACGAAATAGACCAGTCGCTATAATATCTTTGCTTTTTTAATTTGTTGACATAGTATTTGATACACATTATTGTTTTCAGCTTATAAAAATGTAATCGGTCGAACGTATAGATCGTTTGTTTTCTTTGTTTTGCTGTAAAATTGTTTGCGGTTATCATGACTACGTGATAAATATCACTGTCCGTGTCCTTTGTAGGAAAATTCCGTTACAGATAGGTAGAAAAACCTTGAAATACCTATCATTTTACCTGGACTTTGTTATTTTATAGTTTATCCGACTAGAGAGGTGTCCGTTATACACAAATGCAGGATTGGTTTCACTGTATGTATAATAATTTATAGTTTATAAAAAAAAATGTCTATTGTCGGTTATTGTTTTAAAATTTTAACTACAGTAAAACACTTATCATTAAATCACGTATCAATACATGTATTTATATAAAAAAAAAATAATAAATTATAATAATAATTATTAGTTAATCATATAAATCAATCGTAAATTTACCTTATACACTTACATACTTTATACATATTTATAAAATACTTTTGGGCAGATAGTTTGGAATACTTAATCGTTTGATAAATGGTATTTCGTCAGATTTTATAATTTTCTCTTAAGATTTGTCTTTCAACTGTTTGTTTATTATTGCCTTTGCAGCGCTAAAATTATGTTAGGGGCGGGGGGGAATTCATGGAATGAACTCTGGTAATGGCGTAAATAGGCCTTGATTTTTGGTGGTTAAGAAATATTTACATTGTTTATATAACTTTCTTTCCGGGGCAGGATTTAAACTTTAAGGGGCCCAGAGCAAAGAATCTACAAAAACTTTTAAGATTTCAACATTTGAAAAATTGCATACTTCATAGTTAATATTACTATAAGTATATTTTATTCAAAATTAAATCCGCAGAAATAAATAAATTATTAAACTATAATAATATTATACCTGTAAAGTATCATTCACAGAGATGAAACGTTGGATTTTATTATTATGATATATTTAATTGTGATATTTCGAATAAATTATGTCTGATATTAACAATAATATTTTTATTTTGAACTGATAACTACGGTGTGAGAAGATCATCGTCAAATAACGTTACGAAATAATATGACGACTACTATGATATCGTACGCGTTACGCATGAAATAAAATATGTATTTTGGATATTCAATGCGTTGATCCAGTTTCAGTGTGAGAAACGGAATCATCAGATATCAGCCATATAATATTATGTTTTATGAACGTATATTTTAGAATTTCTAGTGGTTCAGAACGATGTCTTTGAATCACTAGATATCGAATGCGGTGGTTCGTGTGGATCCATTCAATGTACTTGTACGAAATGAATCAATCCAGTTTTTTTTTTTTTTTTTTTTAATAAACGTTTTACATTGCGTTTTTTTACAGAAATATACTTTTAAAGTTAAATTAAATCACTCCATATGCGACCATATCGAAATCCTAGTGACCTACCTACTCTATATTTGATACAAACACATAATACCCTTTATGACGTTTTACATATTGTATGACGAAATTCAATACGTGCTGTTTATCGTTCGCACACTACCAATTACTTATCCAAATTTGATATATACTTACGTTATAGTGACTTATTCTCTCGGCAAAATAAACGTGCTCGTATAATCCTAACCTAACCTATATCATATACTTACGCGCGGTGTTTTCTTTTTGTAAGATGAGTTTTGACGATTCGAATAGTATTATTGGTACGTAGTAATGGATTTTACCCGCGAATTCTTATATTTTATGTATCCGTTCCAATCTTGTTTAATAATTTAATGTTGTATTGATTTAGATAAACATGCATTGATTAAAATACTTTACTAATTATTATTAACTGTATGCTCTTCATTTAGTTTTAAATCCGGCGGAACACTGGATTAATTATTGATAAAAAAAAAAAAACCGTTGTTTTATTTATTTTGTTTTAAATTAAACCAATTGGAATAGGGTCTATTATAATATTACTCTCCGTATTAAAAGCAACATTTTGAAGTGACTAATATTAATAATGATTTCGAGGTATACCTATCTTTTTTATTTTATTTTGAGCGGAACCAGTGAGGTTTAACTATGATGTGCGTTTTTCTTTATTTACAAAGAGGTTTTCAACCAGCTCTTAAAATTGTTGGAGAATTTTCGTAAATTTTTTAGATCTAGTTGGAAAGTCCATTTTTTTTCTTTTTACTTATACATATAAATATGAGGGGAAACCCGAGAAAAAACGGTCGGACAAACTGTAATATTTACATTATACGACATTGGATTTTATCAAGAATAATCAGTAATGCAATTGCACCGTGTTTCTTTTTATAATAGTTCCAAATTCAAGTTTTGAAAAATAAAAAAACTCGTTATTTGTAACGAATAACTGTGGGAAATATTATTTAATAGTTACAAAATATTAGTACGATTTTTTATTTAAATTCGTGGCAACAAAAGCTCGAACGAAATGCCACTCAGAATGAATTTTTTATTGAAATGATATCGGTATCTGAAGTGGAGGTCCACTGCTTCTGAAATCCCATCCCATCCTCTTGTGTTCGCCAACGCCTTCTCCTATGATAATACCGTAAAACACCGTTTTTCGTTCTTATCCCAATTAAAAGTCGAGCATAACAATAATTGTTCTTTAGATACAGCTGTCACACGACACGTCTGCAAGACGGCAGCGGTGTCGATGTACACATTATATTTAATGCATCCACATGGTAAAACCCTTGCCCGATTAATTCGATACAAAATGTGAATTGTGTGTGTGCGTGCGCATGCGTGTGCATTAATAAATTATATGCGAATACGAATTGAGTTTAATTGAATTTTCATCCTGATATACGTATAATAGGTATGCGAGAAACCTGAGAGAAGGCACCTACAATAATACCTATACATAATATATCTATATACGGTTTTTAAAACGAACACTTTGAATAATTAAAACCGGCGATATATCTGACGAATAAATGGATTTAACGTAATATTTATAATGGTAAATATGTTATATGGCATGAAATAGACAAAAAAAAAAAAAACAAGAAAAAATTAAAATTTGATATACCTACAACTGTTTACATTAATTTTGTTTCAATTAGACGACAACACTGCCAATGCTGCTTTTTTTTTTTTGTTTTTAAAGAGGCGGGTTATGATATTATTACCGTTTTTTCATGTGCGGATTATGTTTCCAAATCGAAACAACATCTTCAATTCGCAGTCTACATCTTATTATCATAGGTAGTATTTAGTACGACTATAGACAATTTTTATTTTTTAGAAATTTACGGCATCTCTTCTGATAAATTTTTCGGAAAAAAAAAAGGAATTAAACAATACTAAATCAATGAAACTCGTAAAAAAAAAAAAAAAAAAAATATAATAATAATGACCGATACTTGTTAATTCGGTTGATTCGGTTAAAAAATCTGAACTATTACATAATACACATACTACGAATTTCTATAGAAAAAAATCGTGTGTATCGTGTTACAGGATTAGCAAGCCGGCACCATCGTAACTCCACAATTATCGGCAACAGCACCAACACCATCACCGGCGGTACACCGGCACGATGTGACCGTCGTCCGGCAGGTGGCCGGCCACCATGGACGACGTGTGGTGGTACGACACTGCGGAGTCGGGGGCGGGCGTTGCGAAATCGGGTGTCGGCAGTAACGGCACGTCGTGTGGCGGCGTAGTGGCCGGTGTCGGGTGTGGGGTTGGTCAAGGCAACAAAACGGCACAGACAGTGGCCGGAGACGAGGCCGGGGCCGGCGTCGGCGTAGTCGGCGCAGCGGCGGGCGCGGATGACGGTGGCACTGACGTGGCCACCGCGGTGGGTCCAGTGCTCGTCATCAAGACGGTAGCCATGTGCTCGATAATACTGTGCGCCGTGCTGGGCAACGCGCTGGTGGTGATCAGCGTGGTCCGGCACCGCAAACTCCGCATACTTACCAACTATTACGTGGTGTCGCTGGCGTTCGCTGACTTTCTGGTGGCCCTGTGCGCCATGTCGTTCAACGCCAGCGTCGAAATCACCGGCAAGTGGATGTTCGGTTATGTCATGTGCGACGTCTGGAACAGTCTGGACGTGTATTTCTCTACCGCGTCCATACTGCACCTGTGCTGCATCAGCGTGGACCGGTACTATGCCATAGTCAGTCCACTCCAGTACCCGATTACCATGACCCAACGCACCGTTTTGTACATGCTGCTCAACGTGTGGACGCTGCCCGCACTCATATCGTTCTTGCCGATATTTTTCGGCTGGTATACCACCGCTGAGCACCAAGCGTTCCGCCGCAAGAACCCAATGTCGTGCGTGTTCGTCGTCAACCGTTACTACGCGATCATATCGTCGTCCGTGTCGTTCTGGATACCCGGAGTTGTCATGATCGTCATGTATTACAGGTTAGTATTCAACGCTCAATAATCAATATCGTAATAAGCACTCTAAGGCTATACAGGGTGATTATTTTATCATTAACCAGCAATTTTCTCGGAGGATTTTATAAACATAATAATATGCAATTTATTACCCTTTCAAACTCCTCTGATCTAAATTATAAACCGTTATAACTCATAAATGTTAAATCTAATACTAGTGTTATATATATCAAAATTTCTAGAAAAATATTTTCTATTTTAATCTGTGATTGAAAAGGAAAGTCGCTAATAATGGAAAGTAGATGCTCATTTCCGTTTTAAGAAGTGAGACTAACAAATTGAAAATAGGGGTAAAATAAAACTTGTGCGAATGATTAAAAAAAAAAAAAAAGAAATCAAATTCACTCGAAACCTCAGGGAAACTCGCTAGTTCGTGATAAAATAATTATTCTATATACAATATTTAAATGTAGGTACAATGTATATGTAACTGGCAATATTGATAATTTATGTTCTTTTTTCTTTTGCATAATACATAGACGCAACCGATTGGTTTTAGAATGTAATGAATAAAACGTATATTATACAAAATTACCTAAGTATTTTATGGTATTTACCTAGGCAGTAGCTAATTTAACCCACGAAGTATAACGACTATTCGTGTTTATTGCGTTTTTTGAAAAAAATACATGCATTATTTCGAATCATAGTCCATAGTAAATTAATATAATCTTTGAATATACAAAAATCACTCATGCGACGCAGTTTACGTGCGATGCACTCTGACACTAATCAACCGATTTTAATTAGAGAATGCTAATTACGTATGATTTGGTCCGACGTAAGAGATAGGATAGTCTTAATTGAGACTTGATTTACGCAAAACGTTATTAATTAACATTAATGAAATCAACAGTAATCAAGTTTAGATTATGTAAAACGGAACTTAACCCAATTGAGTTTAAAAGTTAACTTTTTTGCTTTACTTTAGTCAATAATATTTCATGCATACCATTGATATTATTATCGGCGTAATTTTATAGAGTAAGACGATGTATACCTTGTATACTATGCTCGAGGTATAGACAAAACAAAAAAAAAAAAGAACCACTATCAATATATTTCCGTTTTTTTCGCGAGGAAAAAAACAACATGGATAACTTATTATACCACGTGCTGACAGAACGGTATTATTATTATTGAACGTTTTTCCGACCCGACGTACTCGTATATATTTCAGGTATCGATATATTTGATTTAGAGTCCAATCAAACTTTATAGATTTAGTATCGAATGTAAAAGAAAAACTTCATAAATATATATATATAATTTATAAGTATATTTATATATACGAACAAAATTATCTGTCGTTAGTTTTCTATTTTCGATAAAACTACCTATGTTATATTATAACAAATTTCCAAACCGGTCAAACAATGATCGAACAGCAATTTTGTTTTCATCATTTTCTTTCGACAAGCTAAACAATTTACGGTAGAATTCGAATTTATCGTCAAAGTTTTAATACTATTTGTATTATGTAGTTTATATACAGCTGGGTTATTATTATATTTATTGTACTCGCCAACCCCCAGTCTGATTCGTGTATTCCGAAAAATATGACGTGATCGTAAAACTGGAGGTCGTGCAATCCTCAATTTTCGACCATAGTCCTATAGAGAAAGATACTGCCAGTTCCCCATACCCTTCACATAAAACAGCATTATCAGAACGATACAGAGAATGTTTAATAAAATCATATAAAACACATCACAGGATTAGGCCTTATAAAAACAACTCGGGAAATTGTATATATTCTACCGTCCCCAAAAAATACCCAAAGGACCCGTTTCGCTTATTATCACTTTCTATCACTAATATTTTTCCTCGAAGAAGCGTCCTTACTGACTGCTTACTACGATTAATCAATATAGCCTACGTCCAATTAACTCCTCTGATAGCTTATTGCAGTCTCGACCGATCTATAAAATGATCCCTCAATAAAAAAAAAAAAATCTCGATTCATAATGTGCGGTTTAATGGGATAGTGGGTCACAGAAACAAAAAAAAGAAAGTTGAAATTATACAAAACACATACTGGATGTCCCACAATACCCACTGAAATATTTCCAAAGATAATAAAGGTAATCAAATTCTGTTTTGTATATTTTTCTCAGAGATGAGGACTTTGGATACACATATTTGAATTAGATTTTTAAAGATGGCCGTTTTATTATTACTATGGCTAAATAACCGGATACATCTTTCTTTGAAATTTGAACAATTACTAAAAACCATGAATTAAATGAAAATAAAATATTGATGCGTCAACAATTTTCAGAAGAATATTAGTAAAATAGCTTTAAATTTCAAATTTTTCAAAAAAAAATAAAATAAAAACTTATTTTTTTAATTTTTTTTTACCGAAACATACAAAATTTATTGAAATATTTGTATTTGTAGTCCTAATCCTTGTGAGTAATATAAAAAAAAAAAAAAAAAAAAAAATAAATTCGACAATCGTAGTAATCTCTAGGAATACTAAAACGGGTATGTCATCGTGGGACACGCTGTATACTACCACATCTGATACAAATTAAGATTTATCCTGGAAATTTGCATATTTCGCCGTTGGAAACCCATGTAGTTATATTGTCATTTAATTTGGCATTTGGAATAATTGTTTTATTACTAGAACTAGGCTACATCTGGACATAATATAATTTTTGTCTGCAACCGATTATAAGATTATAGACGCACGGGAGATCGCGTACAGGCTACCAGCTATGAAATATCCTAATTGAAGCTTAACTGTTCAAATTATTATAAAATTTCTATAAATCCAATACTCGTTCTCGGCGTTTCTTGTAACAATTATTTTAATATTTTGCCGAGACCGACTGCCAACTTCGCGTTAAATGCCGTCGACCCGAAATAATCCGATCGTCAATTCCGTGGAATGATCGTGAGCCTTCTGTGTGCGGCGTTCGGATGGCGGCGGCGGGTGATGGTGGTGGTAGTGGTGGTGGTAGCGAATGGAATTCGAGGAAGAGGGCGGAAGTTAATCGGTACAGTGGAGGTCGTTTCCGGTTTACACAGTGTATGCGTATAATAGTAATGTCTTTATATATATATGGGAGGAGAGCGTTACGTAAGCCGTCGTCAAAAGACAGGAAACGAGTAAACTTCAAACGATACAGTAGTATTGTGCGCCGTGACCGCGGTCGCCGGAACCGTCATTTTCGCGACCGCCCGTCGCGCGACCCGCCGGTCGAATTATTCGTCGTTTCCCGCCACCCGGTGTTGTTTTCGCGGAACAAAGGCCGGACAAATTTCGCCCGTTGCCGTTGTATTGTTAATATAATTATTCAAAGTCTACGTATACCTATAACATTCTGCTGCCTGGTGCGCGCCGCTGCGAAGCACGCGGCAACTGCCTACTGCGTTTCCCTTCATACAAGGCATACCGCGGCCGTAGAACTTGTTATTCAATACGAAATATCGCCGCGGCGTTCGTGCGGCCGTCGGTAATTCCGGGCGATTACGCCCGTGACCGGAACTCCGCCGTCGTTATGGCTGCGGACGTAACGCTCGGCGGCCCGCGGCGGCGGCGGCGGCGGTCGGTTCTTCCGTTTTCAGTCTTAACGATTTTGAACACGATTCAAAACTTTTGATCGGAAAACGACGACGGCGTCGTGACGTTCCCGCGGTACACGGTATCTTATATCGTGTTTTTATAACCGTGGTCTCGTGCTCATAATTAGCAAAGGTCCAGGCCGAGTTCCATTGTCCTCTGAACGCAGTCAAGGATAAAAAAAAAAAAAAAAAAAAAAAAAAAAATATTACGGTATTTAGACCTCAAATCTAGACAAACCTTGTCAGACTTAAGTTGTTGACTAAGTTATGGCGGAAGTGATTTTTAATATTCCGAAAACTGTATGACAGAGGACATCAATAGACGAATACCATGTTTCTGGTATTAATTAAAGAACTTAAATAAATTGTTTATTTCAATACCTATCGACATTTAAACCGGATCTGACCGGAACACAGTAAATTTCAATTTAAAAAAGAGTTGATACTCGGGATGGGAGCGGCCACTGTTATATGTGAAAAGTTGGGAAGGTAGGATATATATGACGTATATGGTAATTTCATTTATATCTGTAAACAACAATAAACCATTGATTGACAAAAGACGATTTCGAGTGCAGTTTGCTAATACATAATTTAAAGTGCCGTAATTTTTTTTTTGCGATTTTCGTTTAAATATGATTTTAAAATGCTTATTTAAAAAAAAAATTCATACGATCATTTTGAAAATTTGATCACGTCTAGGTAAGTCAAATATAAGTATTATTATCAAGTTTCTACGTGTGTTTATGGTCATAACCGAATTACAGCAAAAAACTACCAAAAATTAAAATTCCTTAAAAGCTCAAAAGTGGCTCAAAAGTTTTGACAATAATACCGTAAGAATGTAAACAAAAAAGGTATCTAGTAATTTTTTGACTAAATCATTTTTTTCTGGTAGAAAATGTCGGCCGTGTTTTTTTAAAAAATAATGAAATAGTGAAATTGTAAGTTTTCGGTTAAGCGTCTTGGTTTAATTTTTAAACTCGATAAATATATTCCTATACCATTTTCATGGAGCTGCTGCCCTTTATTTCATAGTTCTCCTTAATAATACTTTACTCCAACAGGTTTATAGTGTAAAAGATCTTGGAATCCTTCTTACGCCTTTTTTAAATTTTGAACAGCATATGGTTACAGTGGTTACTACAGATGAAAGAGCTTTAAACGTGTTAGGGTTTGTTAAACAAAATACGGTGTCTTTTACCTCTTTTAAATATCTTCGCACCTTCTACTTTTCCTCAGTGCACTCTATTCTCGAATACGGAGTAATGGTTTGTCTCTTTACCTAGCAAAGAACCAATTAATATTAGAGCACGTTCGACATAGGCTCTTATCCTACGCCACGTATATACTCAAGATAGACCATCCTCCTCACGATTATTCCCTGATTTTAAACACCCGAAAAATAATTCTACCTTCTTCTTGACATTTGGATGCTAATTTGGCCTTTATCACCTCCCTTTTTAAATTGCTCATTAAATATACCTGATCTGCTAGCCATGATTTCTTTTCGCATCCCATCATATGGTACTAGAAGCCATCAATTATTTCACGTCTCCACTCATTCTATGTCCTACGGGCATAATCACCCCTTCATAGAATGCTGTGTAATGTAAATGGTTCTAATATCGATACTGTCCTAGTTTGATTTTAAAGCTTCACTTATCAATTTTATATATTTTAAGTATGTATAACTTAGTTGTATTTGTAAATATTCTCAAATATTTTTTTGTTATCTATAATATTTCTTATGTATATTGCCATTAGTCGTTGATTTTCAAAATTAAAAAAAACAAATAAATAAATTATCCCCTCTGAAAACTATTAATATGTTAACCTACATAGTAACAATAACAATCAATATTAGATTACAGAATTATTTTTAAATTTACTCAAGTGACGAAAAATCAATTAAAATTTTATTTTTAACATACCCAAGTTAACATAATATAGAAATTATAATAGAACCATATTTAAAAGATATATAAAACTGACACGATCTGGGAAATTTAGGAGAGGGAATCATGTTAAAATGTAAAATCAATAGATGAACTGATGTGCAGCTGGTGCATATTTTTTCTATGTATGTGAAGTAATAGGTCGTGAATATTGATTATTCGATGTGTGAAGCGCGCGCAAGAAGTGAAATCGTTTAAAGGATTGTTTAAATAAAATAATGAGAAAAAAAAAATTAAATGTTCACGGGAGCAAGAAAAAATCGATTATGTGTCTTTCCTGAGAGATTAAGGTCCACGAAAGAGCCAAGGACGGCTATGACTAGTGAGTGTTTATAGATAGGTATCTACTGCAGTTAAAAGTGGAAAATTGGCATATATATATTTTTTTTAAATATTTTTAATTCACGGTTATTGAAAAATATTAGTAGTATAAAATATAAGGCGATGCTATAAAACATTATTGTAGTTTCTTGATTTTATGCAAAGTATTCGGATTAATATTCCAAAAAAAAAATCTAAATTTATAACTTCTTACTAGGTATCGCCGGGTCTTGTCACACGAAATCTATATTTCCTCCCATTATAATAATTGTATTATTATAGTCCTTATACGTCCCGTGGTGGTTATGAATTAAAAAATTATTCGAGAGACTTTTAAAATTTAATTACTCCACAACTTGGAAATAAAATAAGAAAATTCTAAAAGTGAAAAAATATCAACCTATTGTTTAAGTATATTTTTTACATAAATTATATAAAAAACATCAGTGGCGTAACTAGGTCGAGCTACCCCCTAATTAGTACGTATAAATTTATAAAATATATACACTTGATATTTTTTGATTAAATTGTCAATTTTCAAACATATATGGATCCTTCCTTTGAAAATATTCTGGAAAATACCACTGAAAAGTATATATCTCACCAAAATGATTCGATTGTGAAATATTCTAATCGAAATGTTAATTGTGTGATGTTGGTCATAAACTTTTTCGTTGAAACACTATTTTTTTGATAAGGTTACATAAAATAATCTCAAATTAAAATATATAACATCAAAGAATCGAAATTTTGTGCATTATTATAAATCCATCATAATTTTATGGATCAAAAATTAACCTTCTTTTGTCATAATATACTCATCCAGATCGAAAAAATAACTGTTATTGAGTATAATACTAGACTTCTGCACGATATCTGTTTTAAGTTTTTCTGAAATTATTTATTAACCCGGAACAGTGAAATAAGAAAAAAATATACATTACTAAAGAAATATTACGAATATCAATAACTGCGCTGTATACTTATTCAAATTCGCTCTCCCTGACCTACCTACTAATATATTACAGTGAAACCTCCCTTAACGGACACCTCTAAATAGCGGACGTTTTTTCGGGGACGGATTATTGAATTTATTAATTTGTTAAAAAACATGTTTTCCTCTAAATAGCGGACAAAATTTCGGCGACCGAGAGTGTCCGCTATTCAGAGGTTTCACTGTATAATAATTTATAAATTATCTCAACATCTACACTATATTATCTAATCAAAAACTTAGAGAAAATCGTCGATACGTTTGGTTAGAAATTAATTAACTATTAATAATATGTATTTTTATGAATGGAAACGTGTTTTTTTTTTAGTTTATTGATTTTTTCATCATTTATAAGTAAATATGATGGCCACTTCAATTCTAATATTTTATGTCGGCCAACATGTCATATATTCTAATTAACAAATCAAGGTCGTAAAAATCACGGTATTTCACTTACTGTTTTTATATTCATGTGAATTCATCTTTTTTCGCTCCATAAATATTTAAAAATTCGGGACGAAAAAACGAGAACGGTTATTTGTAATATTGTCTAGGTCCAAATTATTAAAACGATTTCCAATTCAAATCAGTCAAAACATAATAACATGTTTAAAACCAAACTCTGTTCAGAATCGTTTTTCGTTCGCTACAATACTTTCTATTGAAAAAAATATAAACGATGCAAAAAATTAAATCGTATAGAACCCCGTCAAAATTGATGTGAACATATTTAAACGGTTTCAAAAACTATTACGGCAGCTCGTCGTGATATTGATAAAATGTATAAAATATATTATATTAATATGTTAAAATATCGTTTCGTATATGGATTCAAAAAGTTTATAAACCGAAACGGGGAAAATCGTCAGTCGTGTATTGGCGGTAAGTGCACTACACCGCATCAGTAATCCGGGTGTTTGATTTATCGCGGTTGTCAATTATTAAGAAAGTTTTTGATAATATTTTCGGTCCAACTCACGACGAGAGACTTATAATAATAATAAATAGGTACCGATCGGAAGAATAAATTGTGTTTGTAAATTTTGCCGTATCGATTTTCGGGACCCCTCGCATACACTAGCGTGTGCCTTTCGTATCGAACGAAATGAAAATAGAAAAAAAAAGAAGAGTTTATACTGTTGATGGATATGCCACTGTTATAGGTGTGAAGTTAGGAAGGTAGGAAGCATAAAGTTGTTTTTTTTTGTAATTTTAAGCAATGATATTGCTAACGAAAAACGATTCAGAGCAAAGTTCGTGTATACAAAAAAGACCGTGTTATATTTACGATTATCATCAACATTTGATCTTAAAACCATTATAAAAAAAAGAGTACATTTCATTCTTCTGTTTTTTTCTTTGGACTACTAAGTAAAACTTATAATGGACTCCCTGTTTAAATTGGTGAGAATTTTTTGTTTGGTCGAACAATTATATTCACATACCAAATAAAAACTACATAAAAAAAACTCGCAAACATAAGAAATGCCTTTAAATAATTCATAAATGCCAAAATATTTTGAACATTTCACCATGTTTAACAAAGGAAAACAGGAAAAAATTCTTCTACCATAATTTCATGTTTCTATAAATATTTAAACTGAATTACAAAAAAAAGAAAATAAATTTAAAAAAATGAAACCATTATTTCCGAAAAAATTCTCGTCCTTTCTACGTGTTTTCTTATTCAACAATTAAATAATTTAAATCACAATAAAAATATTTCACTTGTAAGTTTTTGATAAAAACATAATTTTTGGTAGAAGACATAATTCGTAAAAATTGTAAATATTCAAATCGGGAAAAAACCAAAATTCAACAAAATAGGTCTCTAATTATTTTTCGGTTGGAATAAGTTTATGTTCGAAAGAATGTTTACATACAGAAAAAAAAACATATTATAGTCAAACCAATAGATCCCTCGTTCCATCCTGAATCTAAAATGAAAATTATTATAAAATACATTATAATATAAGGGTCTTAGTGATTTGGATAAGTAGTACAATAATTAGATACAAGTTCTATACTATTTTGGTGCCAGTATTCGGTAAGTAATAATTTACTAGCTGAGTTGAATCGTTTAAAAGTAATACAAAACATTTTTCTTCTCATTTTTATAGACTTCGCACTTAGGATTTATTTTTCCAGTCACTTATTTCATAATTTTTTTCCCTTTAGAAATGACGGTTCCAAGGTTTTATTTTCTGAAATTCACATTTTTATGTAAATATCTAATTGGATACTTTTTAAAACTTCTATAAACTAGTAAATATTAAAATGAATATTGTGATTTATTTTTTTAAAAGTCAAATATTATTTTTAACACTACGTTATTAGTCAACTAGCGCTACTTTATGGAACCCGAGACACAATTAGTTACCTACCCTTATAAATCCGGGACCCAACTCGTATGATGTGCCGATATTTTTTAGTTACATAATAATAACAAACATTAATGCAAATTCACATAAAATAAATGTTTGTATTTGGTGAATAAAATTCTAGATATTCACATTGAATAACCACAGGTATTTAATTTTAGATTCTGAGTGAAATGTGAAATGTATTGGTTTCATAATGATGTTAATTTTTATTTTTATATTTTTACTGTGGACCACTTTTCTACCAGCAATTTTGCTGCAAAGTACAATGATATCACTTTTCTGAAAATAAATTTGACTAAGAAGGTAATTTAAGGAGGTTACTTTTTAATTTTCTTAGGAGTTTGGATGAGCAACATGGGAAAACCAGAAAAAATGTATAAAAAACGGAAAAATAGATACAATATTAAACAAATATTATTAAAGAAAATAATTTATGCATGGGCAAATAATTTTACCATAATATACCATTTATATTGTTGACATAGCAAAACTATTAATTGAATTCCACTCAGAATCGGTTTCTCGTTACCAATGGTTTGTCGTTGCGTACAGATATACAATCAATTTCTTTTCTACTACCTTTCCAACTTCTTATCTACAGCAGCGGTCCACCCATGTGTGAAGTATGTCCATATTCTTTTTTGTTTGGAGAAAGGGGTGTTATATGCCCAGTCAAATACTAAAACGAAAAATAAAATAGTACAATTTAAAATTGCAAGATCTTAATATAAGGTTTTTGAGTAATAATATTTATTGAAAAGTAAACTCGATCGGCACAGATCACTGGATTTTCTTGCTAGTAATAATATGCCAGAGCTGTTAAAATTATTAATCACTACCAGCAACGCTATAACATCTGCGTATTACAAGTGTTTCCATAATGGCATTTTTTTTTTTTTTAGAGACCTTTTACAATGATTTTTTGATGGTGTACTTAGTATAATGTATTATCACTTGCCAATAATTATTGTTCGGATGACCCCCGTTTCTTCCGCGATTAGTTCAATTGTTCACTTTTTAATGGATGACCCTTTTGTAATTTGTCTTTTCTATTATTTCTTTTCCGATTTTGCGATGTCTTTTGTGCTTTCTTTTTCTATACGAATATAAGTACTAAAGCTTGCAGACTGCAGTGTTTCCGATGCGACATTATTTTATATCAACAAAGGATATCGATATTGTCAGCAATATACGCGTGTGCAGGGTAATAATAGAGTAAGAGGTTTGAGAATAATTTAAAAAAAAAAATTTTTTTCAGTCAGCAAAACAACTTTAAAATTCGAAATTTCGAATATTTTTAGACCGTCTCAAAAATAATTACTGTGCAACAAATATTACATTCGAATGCTAATAACTCCGAGTAAAAATTCCCGTCTATATTCTACCTTCCCAACTCTCCACCTCCACCAGTGGCTGCACTCGTCCCATTATCTTATCTTTCTTTTCTTTTTTTTTTTTGTATGGACTAGGAGTTGGTCGGAAATGTATAATACACTTTTACTGTTATTGAAAACGTTGAGGAAAACTTGGGGAAAATTTGAAATGAGAGAAAGGAAAGAGGAAAAGATTATTTTTAAAATTTAAGAAGATTTATTTATTTGATTCTTATATCGTCTTCTAGGCCCAAAAATATTTCCATCATTTTTTGTTTCTACATGCAGCGAAGACTACTTTTTTTCTGGACGTGTAATTGTTTGCTTGTTGAGATATTTCTTTCTCTCTCGATTATTTGCGCAATATTCCTTAAATTTTAAGGACGTTGTCGTTACAAAAAAAAAAAAAAATGTATTTATTCAATAAGGTTATATTTTTCAAAATTACATCAAATGATTTAAGTATTTGGACGTAACCGTTGGCCCAAAATGTGTATAATTTAATCCAAGAAATAAAACATATTTTGCCGTATCCTTTAGTATTGAAAATTCAGTAAAATGATAATAACATCCAAATATCGCAAACATTGCATATTATATAATATTTAAGTACAGACCATTAAACAAAAAAATAAAACGACACTACACTATTAATGTTTAATGTTATAGTAGCATATAAACAAAATATATTATATATATATTTGAAAAAAAAAACTGAAATATTATTTATTCGATGCATTGGAAACACGTGTGAATTCGTTTTTTCTTTTCTGTGCACATCATTTATCATTTTTATTGGTACTTTACGAACCCTAACCCTTTAAAAAATAAAAACTACAAAACCAATAATAATACAACGTATAAACAAAATATATACAAACTTCCATAGGTAGTAAAAAGTCGTCAAGTGTTAAAAATTTGAACTACTTAAAATCACTTAGCACTTGACATATTATTTTATAGAACGTGAATATTTTCTTATAATAAACAAACATGCGTTCATATAAAACATTTTGTCCGGTTATGGAAATATCTAAGACAAGCAGATTGTGACAAGACATTCCGATTTAAGTAAAAAATTACCGAATTTTTAGTGGATGTCCTGTTAAAACTTTAATTCTAGTCGGGAAAGTAAAACCTATCGATTATCATTTAATGTCTCATCTTGATCTCGTAATTTTATTGTAAAATAATTGATTAAATAAATTAGTTGTCTAAAATATGGTAATAATCGTAAAATAGTAATGATGTAAATTATAATGATATTATAACGCTATTAATATTTTTTATTTTATTATATTGTTTTATGCAATCAGCACTATCAGCATTAATATTATTATTGTTACCGTTAAAATATATTTTGGGTAAATCTACTTAGCAAATTATATTAAGCGGTCACCGTTCGTAAGAGAAACAGCGCTAGGGTTGTGGGCCGATATGTTTATTTTATAAAAATTATTGGAAAAAGATAATTAAAATATATTTTTGAAAATTACTCTTCTTTGGGGTTTTGACTGAAAGACTCGGAAAATGAATCCAAAAAGTGTTCAAATAAATGATTGTATTATATTTTAGAATATTCATTTTTTTTAAAATTAATTTTATGTGTAAACACGTTTTCACAAGGTTACTTAACGTTCTGTAATACTAACTAGTTGATAGTACACACCTATATACGAACGTTCTTGTTTTATACCAATACTCACTATCGGGTCCTTATGATATCAAAGCATATTGAAATGAACTACCCACCTTAGTTGAAAAGCATCAGGAAATCCCTCGATTATTTAGCCAAAGCATCGAAGATTGAAGGACGTATTTTAGTGTTAGAATACCGTGGCGTATGAAGACGTAATATTCCCTTGGATGTCCGGTAAGTAAAGTTCATTAATGATGGTTTTGGGGTACATTTTTTGATGACTGTCATATGCGTCCAAGGAAAAACATTGTGTATACGATAGTGTTAAATCTCAATGTCCACAGTTTATCTCTATTAACAAAAATATTGAGCTAAAGAGTATTAAAACGACTAATATTATATTCTCTTTATTAACTAAATTCAAGAGAAGCAGTTAAAAAACGAGCTATTCAAATTTACGGAGGAAGTATATAAATCAGGAGTCATTTTTAAAGACTTCCAGAAAAGTATTATCATCTCAATACCAAAAAAGGCAACCGTAGACAAATGTGATGACTTCCGTACACTAAGCCATATAGCCCACTCTGCAAAAATACTAGTAAAAGTCATATGTAAAAGAATGGAAAATAAAATAGAAGAGCAACTAGGGTGTGACCAGGGTGGCTTTAGAAAGAATAAAGGGACAAGATAAGCAATATTAAATCTCAGAATACTAACAGAGAAGCAGTTAGAGTTGAATAAAGACACGCTGATTGCCTTTGTGGACCTAGAAAAGGAATTTGATATAGTGAGCTGGCAAAAGTTATTCCAGACTCTACAGCAAATATGAGTGGATTACAAGGATAGACTATTAATACACAATTTCTACAGACACCAGACAGGTGAAATTAGAATAATAGATAAATCTGCAACGGAAAAAATACGGAAAGGCACTAGGCTTCGAAACGCAGTGCTGTCGGAGGATGCTAAAAGTTTGCTGGACTGAGTTCCGTGCCAATGACAGCGCACTTAATAAAATAGATGAACCTAGAGAGTTATCAAGATAAATCAAAGAAAGAAGATGGAGACTAATTGAACATACCTTAAGACACGAGAAGTAACGAGAATATTGGAAAAACAAACATAAGGCAAAAGAGACGGAGGACGTCATAGAACAACGATAATCAAAAAAGTTAATGAAAGAATGGCCGTAACAGAGAAGAGTGGAGGGACTATGAAAGAATGCTGTAAAAGTAACTTTAGGATTGATTCCTAAAGAAGAAAATTGACTAAATTATATATTAGTTATTTATTTTAAGACTTTAACATTTTTTTTCATATGATTATTAATATGGTCCTCAGCAGTGGAATAATGAGAGTAAGCAGTGATATTGGACTATCACATATTTATTCCCACCTATTACTCAACCTTTAGATAGGTTCATGGTATCTGCCTCAATTACACAAAAAAAAAAAAAATTGTATTATTTTATATTAATCGTATTTTCATCATAATTTTTAGAGAAATATCACAGTAATGTGTTTACCGTTTCGGATAAAAATAATATTCGTTTTTTATTTGTTTATGAAAACACCGAGATAAACATTAATATTTCGTTTTTATTTATATTTTAACTATTACTATCACTATTGATATTTGAACTCAGTATTTGATTTTAAGAGGAGTCAAAGAAGAGGAAAAACATTAAGTTTAATATTTTCGAAAGTGAAATCTTACGTGAAAAATAAAAAAAATATATGTTTTAATCGAAATATAATACTACGATTTTTGTCTATTATGTAGATACAATTTTGTTTACGAAGCGAAAATGTTCGAAAATTTGCCATAAAAATAGGTTCATCATCAAACTGTTTAAAAATAAGAATAAATTAAAAAAACAAATTATTAAATTAGAAAGTCCAATGCCAACTGTGGAAAAAGAAGACGGGTTCATCAAGTTTATTTGTTGAATGTTTATTTTATTTAGCTGCATCGGAAAAACCGAAAAAAATCGCGCAAAAAACAACTGAATATGAAGAGGAATAACTTAATAATGTCCGTCTAATCTATGGACAAAAACCCGACAGTAAATATTATGGGTTAGCCATTAGGTTATACTTACAAGACATTCGGAATGTATATTTACTCAACAGTCACCAGCTCATAGTGGTTACTGGTGACTGGTAGAAGAAATTTGGATTTTATTACCGGTGGTCCCCAATCACGGTCCGTATCCCCTATTTTGTTTTTGTTCTTGTCAAATTAAAAATTTCTAGTTATTTCTTGTACGCTCTTTTTTTTAATTATTGTTAATATTGGTTCTTGTTATCATTAATTTTTTTCCAGGATAAGGGACCTGTAATTAAATTATAAATATTTGTATTTATTACTAAAACTAATATCGTTCATGAACATGATTAAAAATAACTAAACATAGTGAAGAATAGTAGATACCTAGGTTATTTTGTTATTTTAAAGAACATATTTTGGATGATAATTTGTAATTAGGACCATCCTTAGTCCATAAAATATATTAAACTCACTGCTATTATACTACCTACTTATACGTATATTATTAACATATGGCTTACACCTATTTATTGTACTCACTGTCTTCAGAATTGACAATTTTGACAATTGACTATACATTATTTATGTTGACGTTTGGGTTTCCTTCCCAACTACGACGGATTGGTCGAAGTCTTCTGAATCCGATAAATTGTTCAAAATACTCATGTTTTATGATATTAATTAGTTATACACGAACAATAAAATAAACAAAATAAGTATTATTATTCCCGCCTGAAATTCGAATACTGTAATTAATGTAGGGGTAACATTATTACAGAATGTTGCAGTGGGGAAGCGAACAGTCTCATCCTATTAGCAATATGGTTACGAAAATCGTGAACGGCCAATTGTCCCCGTTACCGTACAAATTTATCTAATCGTTATTAGTTACGATTTTAAGGGGAAATGTTCACCAGTTATACATTCCGATTATCATTGGTATAATTGCTACAATTAATAAAATATTTGTATGGTACTCCAAGAACAGAACGCAATAATCGAATTGGCAAAATAAAATAATTGGGACTATACCTAATAAGACTTAAATAAAATTAACATCTCTTGTAATTATTGAACTCAGCCTAACACGGAGAGGGCTTATTCTATTACACCCCCCTTACACCAATTTTCAAACATAATTCAACAATTACATTAGGTTTAATTTTTTATTTGATTTATTTTATTTAATATTTAATATTTAATATTGTTTAGTTGGTACAATGAGAAGGTATTTTTTTTTTTTGTAGTTTTCTTAATAATGGAGGATCCACAAATCGAAAAGATTACTTAATACAAATTATTCATCACTTAAAAAAAAAAATTGTTTGTTAACAAACAATTACTTAGTTACGCGTAGAATTAACAACATTTATCGGAAACGATAAACCAATGCTAACGAAATGACAATTCTGAGCGGAGTTCAGTTGAAAGTGTTGCTTTCTCAATAACATATTATACGTCATAATATGGTAAAATATGTGTCAAATATTTTTTTAAATAATGTTTGTTTCATATTATATCTGTTTTCCTGTTTTACCGGTTTCCCTATTGTTTTCTTCTGTATTTTTAGCATTTTTTGAGAAAATTCCTGAGAAAATAAAAAAACGACTTCCTTAAAGTACCTCCCCAATCAAATTTCCTTTCAGAAAAAGTGCTATCATTTTAAATCGAGCTATATTTCCTATATTTCTGGTATAAACGGTGTTCACAGATAAAAAAAAAAAAAAAAAAACACTATTGTAATACCATAAACTTTTTTGCTCCACTTAGAATATAAAATTAAGTTTATATCATTCTAAAGTATGGATAGAAATATAATTTTAAACCGATATATTTTTTTATTTGTTATTTTTTGAATTTTCATTAAATCTTAAACTTGTTAACATAACTTTATGAGAACTTTTCCCAAATCAGGTTTTATTCATCTTTTGAAGATAAAAAAACAAAATCGCCCTTTACCAAAAAAAAAAACTTCAGTAATAAAGTATTCAACAAATTTCACGAAAATATACACATATAGGTAGTACCTAGTGACATTTTTCGAATTTGTATCATTTGATAATTATTTTTCTGGATTTGGTGTTTATAAGTTTATCAATAACGGAACTTATAGCCATGAGAAATGTTTGTACTTAAATGTTCCATTAAAAACAACAATGTATAAAAATATCACTGAATACCTTTTAAATGTTTATTCTTGTCTTATTTTTTTTTTCTTATAAAATATTAAAATTCTTAATAAATTAAAACTTAAATAATATACAGACTGACGCTCTTAAATACTAAATAAATTTTATCTAAACATGTCACGCCAGAAATTTCGTTCATAATCATATTACATAATATTATTTCTGTCTAATTACAACCGGCCTCCGCATATTCATATAACGGCAATTTGTTTTAATTATAATAAACTTAAAATAGCGACTGATTTATGTTTCATAATATTCGGCTATAAATTATTGTTAAAATATAATTTAAAGGAATATGAACAATAATAATTTAAAAACTTCGTCCCTTAATAATTTTTAATAAGACAAACGCCTAAGTTTGTCTAGTTTTTACAATTTGAATCGCACGTCTTGAAAAAAAATACCTTCTTCTCCAAAAAACAAAAACGGCCTCACAAGACCATCCTTCATACATTTATAGTCTCCTTCTTATTAGTTCATGTATATCTATCTTAAATACATCTTCATACCTCATTATCGCTCTCCGAATGGTTATTTACCCAGTCAGATTTTTTTTAAGCACCACTTGAAGTAATGGGTATCAACTTCTCCAGGAGTGCCTTGACTATTGTAATCTCTTAATTCTGATGGCTTTGACGACGTTCTTCAGTGTTTCTAGTTCCACTCATTGTTCTTAATATCTTTAACTGATTGAAACATTTTTCTCAGGATTTCTCCATCAAAGATTACTTTCGTCGTATTAAAACATATAATAATACGTATACATGTATAATATTTTCAAGTATAATTCGTTAATTTTTTTATTGATGTTCTCCTTTCTGTATTTAGGTCATCCCTTGGCTGCATAATATCTGTTCTCTATCTTGTTCTCAATTCCATTAATTTTTCCTATCTCCACACATGTCTAGCCCATTTCTGTTTAGTACTTTTGAGGACTTCTTTTATTCCTCTTTTCCGATATTGTTCTTTCACTTACTCGTATTTGTTATTCTCTTCTGAATTTTATTGAAACATTTTTCCGGATCAAGAATTTGTCTTGATAATTTTCTTTCCAAAACGCCTAAACGTTTTTCGTCCGACTTTGCCTTTACTCATTATTTGCATGCATATAAAATATAAAGCCAATACCTAGCCTAACTATTCTCTTTTGAAGCATCATTTTTGTTTTTGTCTGAAATTGTGTACTTCAAAAATGGCCTCAATTTAGAATTTATTATTTACAGCAATAAACTAAACATATTCGACAACTAATAAATTAAATTATAAAATAATAATAAGATGAGAGTGTTTATTAAGTGTTAAGTTTATTCGATTTTTCTGAGTTCAAGTATAACAAAGGAGATACTAGTTTTACTAAGATGTGTATTTTTATTTTATTTTTTTCTCAAAACGCATTTATGGTTATCAAAAATATTGTGACTTTCTATGTCGTACCTTAAAAGATGCCTATTTTAGGTATTTACTTTATTTAAAATATTTTTCAAAAATCGTTTCTTACGTTTTTTTTTTTTTTTTTGGTTTAGCAAATGCTCCAACTTTGCATAAAGTCCCTCAAAATATATGAAATTTCTGCCCGATAGTACTATGAATATTTATCAACATTTTTAGTTGTATTCTTTTTAGATCCTTTATTATATAAACTTTATATATTGAATCCTTTTTTTTTTTTTAATTTCTGGATCACCTTGGCTGCAATGAAATAACCACGATTTAGAATTTTATTTTGTTAGCAATAATTTTTTGTTGCTATTATAAACTAGCGTATAAACCAAACTACCCCTATCTTATACCTTCTACACTTCACACCTGTAAAAGTTACCTATCCAACATTGTACTTTAAATAATTTTAATCAGATTTCGTATAAATATATAACTTAAATATTTACATAAAAGTCAAAGAAATCTCCTAAAATAATATTTGCTCATAAATATATCGTATCTCATATAATTTGGCAACGATAATCATGTGAAACGCTTAAACCTAGCGCGATAAATCATTTTAATGTCGTAAAAAATTATTTTTAAAAAATTATATCACTGGTTTAACAAGCAGTAACGCTTGTTGGAGTAGTTAAATATAATATTTTTAAACATTTTTGAGTTTTTTTTTTTTATCCAAAAATTATAATACAAAGGCATTGCATAGAAATTTGTATTATTTTATTTTTTATTTTTGTATACAAAGTTAGTGATGTTCAAATATTTAACCAGCCGTGGTATTTCGGAACAAATAATTGCTTCAATGGTATTTTTTTTTTTTGATTATTTTGATTGTATTATATCATGTATAATGAATACAAAAAAAAAAAAAAAAAAAAAAAAAAAATAATCTCATTGTGGTTTAATACTACACATCACGAGTAATAGTAAGTATATTATGGTATAATGATAATATTTTGTTGAACTAAATTGAAATAAAATAATATTATTTTATCGTTTTGCGAACAATGAGGATATTTTTGCGTTTTATGCAAAATGAAAAAATGGTTATTCCATTTTATGTCAAAATTATTGTTTCAGCGTTTTAAATCATCAATGATTTCTAATTTCCGAATGTGCATACAAAGTGCATTATTTATCCTGGTGCTCTAGAACAATGTGTTCTGAATGCATAATTCGATTTGTATAACAGCTAACTATTTGAAAAGTGAAATTTATATTTTTCACATTTCCATTTTAAAAATATTTAAAGCGTTTTAAAGTTATTTTGACAACTTATAATTTATATGACTACCTATTCAATACAAAATACACGATTGATTCTTTTCTCTTCAGAATCATTTTTGAATTGTAATAATTTACTGTTGATATCAGTCTATAAATAAAACTCAGTATAAGATTAATTACATATATTTTGAACTATTCACCCACTTTAGTTGACAAACCCATGGAACGAATTCACATTTTGTTTGTGTGTATTTGCATGACAATTTAAAACTGTTTTTTGTTTTCATTTTTGGAAACAGTTCATTAATTTTAAATACATAATAAGACCTTTCTATTGCATTTTCTGATATTTTTCATTTTTAGAATATTTTTTAATAGCGAAATTTCAACAAAAACGATTTGTGGTTATTTTTAAAGCGGTTTCCTATTCTATAAATAATTCGTTGAAAATTTCGTGATAATTTCTAGATATCCAAAATCTTATTTCATAAGCAAATTATTATTATTCCAAAACTAACGTCAACAAATATCGTCGTTTATGATTTTTCACGCTGCGTCGAAATTATTACTCGTATAATAATAATGTAGATGTTAAAAACGAACCGAACCAGACTGATTTTTCTTGTTCGTCCGATCGATCGGGTGTACCTACTGAAAAATGGCATTTCGTTTTGCTCGCTAACACAAACCGACTTGTAAGAACATATACTACCAGACTACCTAATCCATTATTATCGCGAGTGCGTTGTAATTACCACGTCTCGGGAAAGCGTGTTCTCTAATATTATATAGCGCGTAGTGGACCTATAATAAATCTATTGATTTTACGACAAGTATATAGGTACCTAGTGTAAATTCCTCCCCCCCCCCCAATACTGCTTCACTCGTGCTAAACGCGTTAAGCGAGTTGTTAACGACGCGTGTCCCGTAGGTTATTTCACATATTATATTGCGAGTACGTAGTTGATCGGAAATTACCCGAAGATTGAACTATACACGGCCGGTTAGATATTAGAATTTCGAATTTTCTGTTGTTTCCAATCAAATTATAATAATAAATATGTTGTAACGAATCACTAGATTGTCAATTATTCTGACTAAATCTGCAGCCAAATGCAGCCTTGATAGCCAAATGAGATACATATTTTTTTTTTTTTATTAACTAACCCGTGACTAAAATAAACAGATATGCCAGCAAAATGTTTGTCCTTCGTATGTTCTGGGTGCCTCAGACTCGAAATAAATAATAAACTCAAGAACGAATAAATGATTTGATAAAATGTATTTATAGTAATCACGGTTATGACACGGAATTATACCAAGTCTATGCATGAATTCTATTGTAAAATAGGATGATAAATAGGAATATAATGTATATCTGTAAGCAACAATATAAATCATTGCTAATGAAAAACAATTCTGAACGGAGTTCAGTTGATAGTGGTGCTTAGTCAACAATATATATATGTCATTTCGTAGTAAAATAATTAAGTGGCTTAATTTATTTTTTTTAATAAAATTTGTTTAATGTTCTACCAATTTTCCCAGCTTTCTTACGATTTTTTCGGTATTCCCAGGTTTTACCCTGGGTTTTTTTTACATTTTATGGAAAAACTCTAGGGAAAATCAAAAAATGAACACTCTAAAATACCTCTTTTGTAAAAGTATCTTTTAGAAACACTGCTATCATTAAAAGTTGGAGCAAAATTGCTGGCATTGTCCACTAAAAAAAAAAAAAATTTAAAAAAACTTCTTATATCATACTAGGAATGAAATTAGCAGTACGAAATTTAATGTAGAATATTTAAAAAAGAGAGCTTCCAAAAATTACAACAAGTTTCTAATAATGTC
The DNA here is from genome assembly GCA_902439185.1 of Cinara cedri. NCBI lineage: Eukaryota > Metazoa > Arthropoda > Insecta > Hemiptera > Aphididae > Cinara > Cinara cedri. The sequence continues at coordinate 107,664 of CABPRJ010002409.1, forward strand.
CAGCACGTTTATTTACTTATTAAATAAATGGCTTATTAAATTTTAACATTGCTGGTTTTGTTTAAAAGTTCTTCTAATAATGTAATAGCAACTTTACGTTCATAAACTTTCCCCAACTTCAAGCTACAACAGAAGTGGCTCATCGATTACAGTATGAGCTATATTTTTAAAATTTGTTTTACTAATTGTATTGTTTTTTTCCCCGACAATATAGAATCTACAAAGAAGCCGTCCGACAACGTCAGGCCCTATCACGGACGTCTAGTAATATAATTCTAAACAGTATACACCAACATAGAATCCAACACTACAGCCACAGACTGCGGCCACCGGATAGCGAAATGCCCAATGGAAACGGTGAGTATTTTAAAAACACATTTTTACTCGAAAATATTGGTATTTCGTCGAATATTTCTTTCGTCCGTTATTATAGGTATATTTTGTTATTAACCATAAAACCTGTTATAATATACTCGAGAGTCCGTCTCGGTATCTGGATATGTCCGTCGAAAATGTCAACGCGAAACTATGATGCGTTACATATTATAATCATCGATCGTCCGGAAAACTAGATGAGGACGAGTATATTGTTATATATATATTATAGTTAAAATCCAAATGACAATAGCCGTTTATAATTTGCTGGCACCACTGCCGTTTCGATTTACAGACAGATACATCCGTATGACGTATCGTAATATTAGTTCCAAGGCTCAAGACTTAAAGCGTTAAATGCCAAAAATAGTGATGACATTTTATTATATTTTATACATAGATGTGCATTTAAATATTGTAAAGTAGCCGGTGAAAAATTCACACCAAGTACGAAAATACGTCAATTTTTAATAATATTATGTTATGTGAGTATTTAAATATTTTTTCATATACTTCGTATATCATATGATACGAGATGGTCACTATAATATAGAAATCTTCAACCTTTTTGGAATCACGACCCACATTTTTAAGGGTACATTTTTAATGACCCACATAAGGCCTAAAGAAAAATGTTTGTAGAAAAATCAAAAAAAAATCTAAAATTACTTAATAATAGGACTATTATAATTGAATAAATAAAAATTAGATTTTTGACAAAATAAACGAAAAGAACTTTTTAACGGACACACATAAATAGGACGAATAATAACGCGACTAAAATGTATAATACTTCGCAGCAACAACATGGATAACATTTGTAGATTATTAGACTCTTTTTTGATAACCATGTAACGATTGTTGGTTATCATTACGACAACATCGTATATTACTCGTTAAGTAGGGCACGGCTAATATGTTGAGTGTGCGAAACGGCAAGTGAACGACGAATGAATGTCAACTAGGGGTTTTTCGGCGCGGTTATATATACAAAACGAGTAGCAGAGAAGCGACAGTAGAGAGTTCAAAGCGTTCAAAGACCATCAACGGAACAACGATTCTTCTCGTCACACTCACGGTTGTCCGCTACTCATCCCTTTTTTGATTCCGCAGAAAAGTAAAATATATTATTATTATTTATTATATATATTTGTGTACTTTTATATAAGGTAACCCTTTTTTGCAATATTAAGTATCAGACACAGAGGTCAAGTCTCCGAGACCAATACTCCAAACATCCCGCAAAGAGTGGTGGGTAAGTGTAGTGGAGGGGACGTTACAGGTGATGGAGATGCCCGTTCCTGAGTCCAGTTCTTTTTGAACTACATTCAAAGGTTACCCCCTCTCTCTCTTGTTATGTCATAATATTTATGTTGTAGGAGCATGCTATGTAAAAGTTTTTGTCGCCACTGTAATGTTTTTCAGTAATGGAAAGTAAATTTTATATTAAACGTAATATTAATAACCAGGTTACAAAAATAATAAAAGAGAATATTCCATTTTTAGACAAAAATTTCAATTTAGTAATGAATGATGTAAATTAGTTCCCTTTAATAAGATAAATATATAGATATAAGTGGTCAATAGAATACATATACGTATAAATGGGTTTATATTTGTATGTATTTAGTTTATATTTCTACACTTTACGCGATGATAAATTACTGCAAACCAAAAACAATTCTAAGTGGAGTCATTTGCAAAAATTAAATATGGGCATTATCATATATTTTAGATTCTGAATGTAGCAAGTAAATTACTAGTTTTATTATTAGATTTTTTCTATCGGAAAACATGTTTTTGGATATTGAAAAATACTCTTTTTTTCAAGATTTTTTTTTTTTATATCTGAGTCATACCTTAGCTACGAGGTAAAAGTCAATTTTACTTGTACTATTCAACTTAAAATTGTTATTTGTAATGATTTATCATTGCATACAGTATAATATAAATTAAATTACTCTATATTTTTCTGCGTTTCCCAGTAATTTCCTGCATTTTTTCCCGTTTTTCTAATTTACGATTAGGTCGTTATTTGCTGTCCTATGGAGGAAATTTTCTTTGGCGTTTGTATACCATGCCAAAGTTGAAACGCAGCTCTCGCACAGATGGAAAATAATACACAATCTCCCGTCGGTTTTTTATTAGATTTAACGGTCATACAATAATAATAATAATTATCCTCGACAGGTAGGTGTACGGAAATAAAAACGTTTTCCAGGTGACTTTGTACAGAACATAGGCGTGTCATACGGTTCGTTGAGCTTTCGGATCCGCGAAGGACGATGTAATGAAATATTAATGTTTTCTTTTTAACATTGACGGTCCAATAAAATACCTTATGGGGGACGTTTTCATATAATAAATTGATGATGAGGTTCAGTTTTTAATGATTTCAATCGGTATAGGAACCGTGTATAATATTTGCTGCAATATATTACTACATAATGGTGAATGGATGCGATTCGTGGAAATCTAACAAATATAATAACTCGCTATGGTTCTGTTTAAGATTTTTAATTTTAATTTTTTTTTTATGTAATAGTTCTTTATGCTATGATTCTTGTGATTTATATTTTTTTAAACTAAAAAAAAACAATTTTAATCTCATTAAATTGTTATTTATGAGATCTATAATGATATCCATTGTAAAAAAATATTGCAGTTACATTTAAATTGTTTATTAATGATGATAATATATTTCACTAGATACACTAAATTTGTTTTTTCATTGCCAATTACCACTATTAAATAATAATTGTAGATATATAAATCTACTTTACCCGTCACCCATTTTTTATTTATTGATAATATTAATTATTATGAATCTGCAAAAATGTTTAGTCGTGGACACAAATAGTTTGAATGTTATAGACACTCAAAGTTTAAGTTTTCAAACATTCCAATTTCGAGTACATTACATTATATATTACAATAAATCAACTTAAATCAAGTAACAAAATGTTCATGATAAAACAAAGAGGGCTTGGATTATGTATTATGGTAGTATTAGTTTTTCAATACCACTATAACAAAATAATTTGAACAGTCCGTGTTCTTTTCCTCTAGTAAAAAAGTGATTTTTTAATTATTAAGACTATAATTGCCCGAGTAGTTATTTCCCCACGCAAAATATTTGAATCACAAACGGTATCTTAAAGTTTTTCATTTTTCGATCATTTTGATAATAATTTGTCAATTATCGCTTTTGGCCATAGCCAAATAAATATAGTATTTTGATAAAACAACGTATCTAGTATTAAAAATAATTCAGTACGTAATTGAGTAAACTCAAGTGCTGTATATTATATGGTTTACAAATGTCTCGCGGACGAACGAATCGATATAATAATAGTATTATAGATACTTATATATGTGTGTACATTCCAATTTTAAAATTATATTGCAGGTGATGGTTTATTTTTTTGGGAGGGGTAGGGTAGTCAGTGGCTAGGGGAAATGGCCGTTTTGCACGTTGAAACGTTTGACAATTTTTCGGTGCGGAACACCGTGGTTAAGGTCGATGAAAGGCAGAAATGGAACATGAAATTGTCTGTGTGTAATCTACGCCGCCGCCACCTATATTATAACACTCCGACTGCGTCAGTTTCACGGTAAACGTTGGCGGACAGCGAATTGGCATCGTTTGACTCGAACGAGCGAATTCACATTACAAATCGTCTTCTTTTCGAGGAAATATCCCGTTAGATTTTGGAATGCGTCCATTTTATGTAATAGTCCGAATAGGTATTCGCGTTTATTGTTATATCGATAAAAACATTCAACGGGATACGGGACCGTATGTAAAAAACAAAAACACAGGTAGGTATTTTAATTCGATATCCCAACAATGCGAAATTAACATTATTTTATCGCAAAATATAGAGAATTGTTAATTTTTAGATAAGCTTTTAGTTTTTACATAAATGCAATTTTTATTGAAATTTTTTTTTCGAAAAACTTATTTTCGATTTGTCCATGCCGTGCCACAACATAATAATAATATGTGGAATTAGTAGGCTCGGCGGTATTTTAATTGAAATGTATATCGACATTATCAACACTTCAGTCGTTAAGTCCTTTTTTTTTGTTGATTTCGAAGTTAGATACTTATCAACAAGGGGAAAAAACGGCTAATATTTCTCCGCTCATAATATTTTTTACGTTTAAAATGAATGTTCGTTGCACACAGTACATGAACTAAAATATCTCGTGTATCCGAAATTATTTATTTTATATTATAAATTATTATATTATATTATTTATGGAATATGACTTTTTACATAATGTTTTAATATACAGAGTATACTAAAGTGTTATTCTTAGGCTAAGGATTTGGTAAATATTCCTTCTTTTACTTTTTTTTTTTCAATCGGATTTTGTTCCAAAATAGCAACTGTAGAAAATATTGAATTTGTATTTTCATCTCTTAATTATGAGTGTGAAAACAATTAATTTTTAATAGAATAACACGTCACAATCAACACGGCAATTCCTTATATTTTATTAAATATTAATTGATTTCACATTTATTTTTTATATATCAAGGCACTAGATCTAAGACAATATTAATAAGATATAGATACATGGTACATTAAATTTTTAGAACAATGTAATTTTTATAAAAAACTATTTTTATTTAGCTAAAAAGCTATTTTATAAAATAGGTATTTTGAAAATTTTAAAAAATGTGAAAATAAAAAGTTATTTTTCTCAGCGATTAAGGGATGAAAATTTAAAAATATAATTTCTCTGCTCGCACCAAACCCAATTGAAAAAAATTAATATTCACAGAGTTATAAAATTCTTATTCTAATTACTCGAAATAAGGATAATACAGTAGGACACGGATAACCAGTCCTTCAGGAATAATTCGGTTTTTTAGTAAATAATAATTTAAAAACGTTATTATACTGGAATGCAGTAATTTTCACGATTTTAGACTCTGAATGCAATGAGGGATGTATTGTTTTTACAATAGTGTATATATATATATATATTTTTTTTTTTATCTATAAACAACTTTCATACCAGCAATTTTATTCCAATTTTCAAGTATAGCACTTTTTCTGAAAAAAAGCTGATTAAGGTAGTACTTAAGAGAGATTTTCCCATGGGTCTTCATAATATACGAGAAAAACTGGGAAAAAACGAAGAAAAATATGAAAAATGAATGAAATATATCATTTTCTAATGGTGAAAAATAACGGCCTTTTAAAACATGTATAACCCAACTCCACTCAAAATCATTTTTCGTTAGCAAAGATTAATCGTTGCGTCCCATTAAATTCTCTTTTAAATGCTATATTCCTAAATTCTTACCTACAACCGTGGCCCACCCATCGTGCGAAGTATGTTGGTATCTGTTTAACGTTAAACAGTTATGATAAATCGGGCTTAAAATCGTGGATTTTAAGGTTTTTTTACAAAGGCGTACAAGATCAACGTTTGATAAATTATTTGAATCCAATCATCAAGCATTTTTTCGAATCCAATAAAATTTAACTACACAAAATAAATCAAAAACTAAAAACCATAAACATTTTAAAATGCTATAAATAACTCAACAAGAATTTTCAGAAAATTTAACCACGTTATGGTTATTATTTTTACTGTTTTACTTGCAACTAAAAACCAAAATTAAAAATAAAAGATATTGTTATTGCACAAATATTCCCGTTTGCTTGAGTGTTTTTTCACTGGATTTTTAAGTAAACTACGAGAAATATTAAAAAATAATCCATTCAATACAACAAAAATAAACAAAGATATAAGTACAAAATATGTTTACAGACGGAAAAAATAAAATACAACGCCATTGTTGTAGATGGCTAGAATCTAATAACCGTTTTATTAACGTTTGGCCGACGGCGCGGAGGCATTATAATTTTAAAACTTATATAATACGTCTTATAAATGATAAACAAAAAATCTGACATTACGCAAAATCATCATATTCAAATTGAATAAATGATCATATTATGAACAAATCAAATATAATTATTTGTTTATTTTTTATATTTAGTATATTAACTTAGTAGGTATGATATTTGAATATTATCGCGATATTTAAGTTAGGATAAAGGAAAAAAATCAATAAAGTACGGACGATTTAATATCGACCAGAGTTAATTTTTTTAAACGTTTATAGCATTATGTATTAATGGAAAAAGTAATTAACGTCGGCGGTCTCACTGGTTTTACAACGGGGTCTTAAAAATGTGACAGTTAAGTAATTAATATACAAGTATACAATATTATACTATTGGTTCCGCTGCAATGTCGGTTTCAATCGCACCACGTTTCGTTTAACGTTCATTAAAGACACGAAGCGTAGAAAAACCATTCGGGAAATATTATGAAACACAATATCTTAAAATATTAGCCATTTAAATATTATCTGAAATGTATAGAAAAAAATGATCAAAAAATCCTTAAAAAGTATACTTGCACACGAATCGAAGTGACACATCGTTTTGGCAGTTGTCACGAGTTTTCACGCTAGAGTCGCCAAAATCAAAAAATGCGGTATGACATATCGATTTGTATGAGATCTCTGTGAAATAAAATTTATTTATTGTAATTTGGCATACCAGATTAATTAGAATAGTTTTTACATTATAAAAAATATCATACTAATGTTTTTGTCAGTAGGATACATTTTTATGAAAATCTTTAAAAAGTTAAACATTTTTCATTTGTTTAAACTAAATGGCTTCCTATAATGATAAACAATAAATATATACAACTTTGTTAAAAATTTCATTTTTATCCATATTTTAAGAATATTTTAGATAACTTGACAAAGCAGAAAATAATAGAAAAATACAAATAAAACGTAGGTATTCTAATATTATTCCCTGGCCAATAACTTACCATAACTTAATACTGGCCAGCCCGGTAAAGAATATTTTTCCAATCTAACACTGATTATTCCCTATAGTATTATAACTTTTGTAGAGTATTTTCATTTTTTTACTTTTGTACGAGTTAATAATCGACTGAATAAGTAATAGAATAATCTATTTTGATAATTAATTTTGACATTATAGATAGTATTATTTCTAAAAGATTCATGCAATTGAAAAAAATACACTATTACGCGTTATTTGCATGTATACTTTTCGATTTAAGTAATTTTATGGAACTAAAATAATAGTATATAACACGATCTGATGGGTTACACAATATTATTATTCTTAACCAAGTAATAATTATTTTACTATGTAACAATGTTAAATATTAAAAAAAAAAAAAACATAATTTTCTCTTTTTAATGAACAAAAAATAAAAAATGTTGAAAAACAGTGGACATGTTTGAATTTATATCACTGTGCAGGGTACGTACACTAAAGTTGACGGAGGGAAAAATAAGCAAAACCATAATATTATCATAGTTATTAACAGTGCGATACGACGACGATGACAGTGTTTTCGAACCACGAGCTAATAATAATTTCTTGGAAAAGACATAGACAGATATACATATAGAAAAAGTCGTACTTACGCAAATCATATATATATAATAAAACGTATAGTATATAGTGACTCGTGAACCGAGACGCGAATACATTCACACCACCCACACACGGCTAGGTCGTACATCATATCTATAAATATTTGAGTATCTATAATAATATGCATCTTTCGAAAACGTTAGGTGCATAGTTTTTTCCTATTTTGTTTTTCCGGGGCACACGTCTACGTCGATTTTCGCAGTCGTAAATTCGCGGATTCGATGTTTGTCAAACAGCTGTCGCAAAGACGAAACTGTTATCACAATAAAACAACACAATATGTTATACTGTTATCATTATTAACAAATACGACGTGTATAAAGGGAAATTCTCATTTTATCGAATAAAATTATCCTACTTTTGAAAAAAAATCCATCAAGATTCTAGACCCCTGACTTAAATACGGCCTTAAAAGCACCTGTAATGGGTGCAAAAAAATATAAATATTCGAGAAGTAATAAAATGTAACATTAAGAGAAAGAGATCATTAGGAACAAAACGTAAAACAAAAATAGATTGTTAGAGTATAGAAGGAATAGTACAGAACTTACTGGCAATAAACAACAGTAAGAAATGACAGCTAGTGAGGAATAAAGATGCAAATATGGAGTGGTGATTGAGACGAAAATTAATCAAAAGTTACTTACTTCGAAATCTTTGTATGGACAGAAACACAAGAAATATTTTTTTACGGGCTGATAGACATTCCTAAGACCTATTATTTCCTTCCCTCCTGCAATACAGATGTATAAAAAAGGTTCAACCCCTTGTTGTTATTATTGAATTTATAACTTTAATATATAATCCTATTAAATTTCTGTAAGTGCAACTCATATCAATATTCAGCAGTTATAGGGATACTTACCAAGTCTGTAATACATTTAAAAATATCACAGATTATAATGTGTGTAGTACAATAAAATTTTAAAATCGATTTTGGCTGTTCATCTAAACTTAACTGAGAATAATCTGAGCAGCACTTATAATGAACTTTGAATGAAGTCTGCCTCGACAAGTATCGGCAATCATCGTTCAATGGACTGCAAGTGGATGAGAGTCGTCTGACCTTATATTATTTCCTTAAACTACGCATATAACCGTTGGCTCATAAACAGCAATCACTGTATGGATATTATATCCAAGTATATTCATCACCCAATTTTGGAAACTGAGAAACGACTGCGATTAGGTTAGGTTAGGTAAACACGAAAACAATTATTGAGCCGTTAACCACGTGTAGATGTTAATTCTTACAGGTACAATATGTTTATATGGATTTAGTTTGTGTATGTGTGTGTGTTTTAAACATAATAATATTGTTAGGTAACAATATGCGCTTACTGTCGGTATAGGGCTTGTACGATTTTCATAAACCGTATACGGTGGATACTGAGTAGTCTAACCACACCTTCTTCCTGTCACTAGGACCTGATAGGGAAACGAAAGGGTCCCGGCGCCAGACAATTGTTATTGTTTCGAACACCCACTCCTTTTTCTCTGCTATCGCTACCTTCGTGGTAATTAGCGAACGCATGCAAATTTAACCCCTAAGACAAATTGTATGGAGCAGTTGAAACAAAGAAATTATTATTATTATGTATAGACTTAAATGGTAGTTAGAGATAGCCATTTAGTTAGTATAGGTGGTTCTCACTATAGGCATTATAGTGTAGGTGTTAACTTTCAAAATTTCTCTTATCAATATTTTCACAATAATATCATCTCAATAACTTTTAACTCTTATTGTAGCCTTTTGTCATAATACGGATCCAGTTTTCCGATCTCTGTCTGGCCCGAATGTTGAGACTGTTTGTCACAGAAATTTTCTCTGGATCATAACCTTTTATTAAATTTGTACAATCGATTTTAACGAAATATTTGTGTAAAAAGAAATTGAAAAAATTTATAATCTCTTATTCAAATACATTTTCAAAATTTATATTGATACGTAGGTAATCCCAAACCAATATCAGTAGTGTTACAAGAGATGAAACACTTTTCTTACACAATATTAGAAATGATCTGGCATTGGCATTTCACAATATTCTCTACATTTTCTTACTTTTATATATACAAAAAAAAACTTATTGTTATCACGTATATTTTTTTTTTTTTTTGTCAAATTAATAATTTATTTAAAAAGAAAAGCCGATACTGAAGACGGATGAAGCCATTTCAGATGGAAAATCAAATCGCGAAAAAAGAATATGTAGAGTTAGTTAATTTATATTTAAACACAAAAATATATTATTGCTAATGAAAAACGATTCGGTGCAAAGTTCTGTGAGATATATTTTGAAATACCGTAATTTTTACGATTTTCGTCAAAAAATGATCTTAAAACGCTTACAAAAAAAATAATCATTAAACTCAAATGTATTTTTTAACTCACTAAGCACAACTATTATCATACCTTCAACTGCTACTGTATATTAAATTTTCAAGGATTACTCTTAAATGATCAAATTTTAGTAAGACATAAATAGTTTAAAATTAGTTCAAATGTTTTGAAAATTTTACCTCGTCTACGAAAATCCTATAAGTGTAGTATGTTTTAAAAATAAAGATCTCTACGATAATTTCAAACCGGTAAACAATAAAAAAACTCAAATACCGTTAAATTTGTCCGTATTCTCTATATTTCCCGGATTTTTGTGATTATTAAGAAAAGCATACAGAAAAATAAGCAACAACATTTATACTCATAAACAAGGAAAAATTTACTTTTGGAAAATAAGCTATTCTTGAAGTTTAGACGAAGACTTCTAGTAGAAAAATATAATCTTAAGAATTTTAAATAATAAAATCGTTACGCCGTAATTTATAAATGGGTTTTCTAATTATTATGAAAACTATTTATGATGTCAAAAAATGAATTTTTTAACTATGTTATGTTAGGTTAGGTTAGGTTAGGCAGTACATTAGAGCGAACATAATCGATATCGCGTCATTTTTTGATTGGAGTAATATTTCTAGTATAAAGTATAGTTATCAAAAAAAATGAAATCAGTAATGCTGCAGTATACTGTAAATATTTTCCGTTTTACCTATCAATTTTTTTTTCGGTTTTTCAAATTATTCTGAAAAGCCTTTAGAAAACTAAAATATGATCTCTTCAATGCATAAACGAAATAAAATTACTTTTTAGAAAATGTGTTAAATTTAATACTTCAGAGCAAGACTTTTGGTAGAAATATTGCTCACAAACATATACGCAAAAAAAAGAGTTGATACTGGGGATGGATGAGGTCATTGTTGCAGGTTCGTGTTCGGAAAGGTGGCAAACATATAGTTATATAATGTTTACCTGTAAGCAATGATAAACTATAGTTGACGAAAGACAATTCCGAGCGCAGTTCAGTAATTCATAATTTGAAGTGCCGTAATTTTCGTTTAAATTTCATTACAAAATGCTTTTTTTTTAAAAAAAAATGTCGTCCGATAATTTTTGAAATTTTATCACGTCTAAGTAAGTCCAATATATTATTATTACCAAGTTTTAAGTCTTTACTTGTATTTTTAACTGAACTATATCAAAAAAACTTACTACACTCATAATCTAAAGTATAATAATACCAATAGATTCCCTGAATCTAAAAGCAGTGCACTGGCACGCTGCGCCAACGAGATTATCTGTTAAATATGGTTTTCTATTTATACCGATTTTTAGGCTTTTTAAATCTAAACCCGTTTTTAAAGACATCTATTCATTGATTTTAATTAAACACAATATTTCATATTACGTGTTTATCACGGGAATTCGTCGGTATCACGTAGTGTAATCACTATTAAGCACATCCGTCTATTAACTTAACAGATTACACACGATTATAATAAATTTAACATGGCGTAAATAGCCAAAAATTTCCCAATTTCCATGGTAAGCGTTCATTTCGAGAGGATAAAATTAATCAGAACTAAATTTCACTTTCCTTGTGAGTACCTACCGCATACAGTAATCCGCAAATTATTATGGACATGGTAAATGATATTATTTTATTATTTCTACACATACATTATTCGATACAATAGTATTATTGTACACAGTCCAACGTGCACAGACTAAAATGTTAACAAAAAAAAAAAAAATTTATAATAAATCCCAACATATTTTGCATTCACATATTTTGAAAACCAAAATCAAATCATGCCCTATTATTTATTATCCAGATAAAATGTATTTTTAGAAATGATGCTAGGCTTGACAATCCGAGCAGGATATCTGGTAGAAAAGACGATCACAAAAAAAAATAAATAATTAGCATTGTAAAACCAATACATTCCATGCTTCTGATGAAATCTAAAAAAATATGTATAACAGGTATACATATAAAACAAATAAATACATACATGGAAAAACCAAAACAAAAACCTGTATTATTATAAAGATTGTGTAAACCACTCGTTATGATTAGGTTTTTTTTTTAATTTATATTTTTTATATTTAATATTTATTGGGTATTAATCGACTTTTGTATTTTTATAATTATAAATTTGTATATTGAAAATAATGACCAATCATTGCTATAAAAAATAAACCATTTTAAGTGAAGCTTAGTAAACTGTTAAGGTTTTACAATATTATAGTATTAGTCTTGTGTCAGAAATTAAAAAACCAAATTCAATGTATTCATTAATAGCGATCAGCTTTTTAAATTGTTTTTGAAAACTGTTGGAAATCTAGACGATATTTTTAAAGAAAGTATTTCTGGACAATAAATCCATGTCTTCAAGTACAACTTAAACATTTTGGAATACATTCACTATCCGAAAAAAAAAATAAATACTCATAAATCTTAGTAAATTAGATTACGACTTTTAAAAGTCGTCCAAAGTTTGTTTTTTTTTCATATGGAAATTTTTTTTTTTTTCAGAGTGTTTATAATGTGTTTCTGATTGCACATCAGAACTCTTTTACTCGTCGTGTACAATTCTATAATGTTATATGAAGAATTGTCTGTGTAGTAAAGTTTATTTTACAATCCAGTGATTTTATTATTTCGCATAATATTTTTCGCCAGTCCTTGAGGTTTTTTTTTAGTTTTCATTGCACCATTATCAAATCTAAATATCTGCAATATGTCACACATTTGGTAATATTTAGATAGTAAATAAACAGTATTTAGAGAGTATTTAGTTAGTAATTTTATAGAAACCGACATAAATTCATCAATTTTATTCATTCAATTACCTACTATGCTTATAATAATAATAATAATAATATTTCCAATATATAATAGTCACTCAATTATGTTAAAAGCAAAATTATCATAGTTGACTGTTGCTATTGCGTTCATCAGAAGCACCAAAGCTAATAGTTCATTTTGAAAACGATTTTAAGACGTCTATATTTTAATTTGAACCATATATTTTGTTTACGATCAGTGCGCATCAATTATCTATTTGTGACTGTAGGCGAATCATAATGAATAGATAATAACCTAAACTAACCTAACCTCTTTAAATCAATTTTAAAAAAATTTATTGAATATTAGTATAACAGCTACAATATCCAGATATTTGAAAAAAAAAATGTTTTTAATTTTCTGTGGTACCTAATATCCTAGTATCCGGATTCACATAATTTAATATTCAATAAAAAATCCTTGTTGTCACTAAATTGCAATTTTATTGTACTATTTTTTTTATGCCAAACGGTAATTTGTAGAGATTTATAATATTGGCCTAAAAACCAAGACTGGTAGATCATGTTATCCGATTAAGACGCATAACTATAGATCAGAAATGACAAATTTGACAAACAACAAGAGCAATAAACGGCCTTAAATTTTCTAACTTGATCAAATTAAATATTTTATTTTAATGATAATCGTTAAAAATTAAAAAAAATCAAAATACACCGATACTATTTGTCAGAAACCAATATTCCTACTCATCAACCATATCTCACTCATTCGATGAAGACGATCAGATATACTCATATATTGTAGCCTTTTGTATCTCCCTCATTTATAACCTCTACAAGATTTTTATCCATGCCACTTCATTCCCGTTTTCTATTATCCTTTTCTCTCGACCATCTCTTCGTTAATCGTATCATACACGATACAATCAATTGATTCAATCGTAGAAAAGTTTGTACAAATCAGTTCAGTACAATCTTCCAAATGATTACCATATCATGTATTTTATAATTAAATAATATGTAGTACAACGAGATCCAAATTGTATATACGTAAAATCTTTAACCACACGGAGTTTGCCAAACTTCAGGTCGTAACTTGTGTTAAACCCTCGCATGATATGTTTGATATATTTCATTGTTTATCATTAATAATTACGTATCATTTCCAGCAATAATTTATAAATAGTTTCTTCTACCTTCAAATAATTTTAATAATCTTTAGGCTTATGTTACTTAATTCACAAAGCAAATAAAATATTAATATGAATTAGTATTTTTTTAAAAAAAAGCCAATTTTCGCATCATTTTCTTTTAGGTTCCTTTTCTTCTCATTAGTACTTAATATCAAGTAGTTTTGAACAAAATCGTCTTAGTTTTTTTTTAATATGTAAGCCTTATTTAAAATGTTTTAATTACAATTAGGTATATAAATAAATTAGTAATATAGTAATATTACATACGGGATAACGCACAAATCATAACTAGAAATTGTAAAACTTATAGTAGGAGTCTGTGAAGAAATCATATAATTTATTCGTCTTGTAGTATATGGGCTACTTTACGATTCTCTCCTCTCAACGTACCGACCAAAATTCAACTCTCTTTCGTTCTTATAGGGACTTAGCGATCCTCACCTTGCCAGTCATACCTTTCCTTGTTCACATTGTGACTTTTGTATTTGTCCCTTCAGTTTTGAAGACGAGTGATACTTATTGTTATAACAACTACCGACGTGATTTTCCAACGATCGTTCTCATCATAACGAAACCGTAAATCGCTTATATCTTGCAGTACGTACCTCATGTGACTAGCGCAAAGTCCGAGCCGAAAAATCGATATTCGTGCTAACTTTTGTAACACTCAAAAAGTGTAATTACGCCACCGGGTGCTGTGGTAGTATTACAATATAGCCACGTGTTACAGGTTGAACTCTACATACGGAAATACCTCTCTCTTTTTCCATTTTTTTTTTTCATTTCTTCAATTTTTTTTTTTTTTCACTCACTCACCTCACCGTCGTCATCGTCGTCTGCAGAAAGAATAATATTACCCGAGTGCCTACGCTGTTGCGATAATGGCACATTCATCATGTACACACATATAACCACACCATGTACATAATATTACGTGTTGTGTGTGTATACTTACACTTTTTTTCCCTTCGAAACTGGTACATTTTTAAGTCCTTCGCGGTTTTTATGTTGTATGTATAACACGCGTGCAGATACGCTTATAATATTCGTGTTTGCATAATATAAGTATGTATACTTACGTATGTATTATTATTATTATTACTTATTAGATATACACGAGTATAATATCTATTATATTACGCTTTTTTGGTCATAAGTATCTGCACCTTGAACTACCACCGAGCGAAAGATGACATTCGCGTGATCGTTTATTATTATTATAATTTTCATATTAATCCGTCGGCTGCAAGTTGTTTTTTTTTTTTTTTTTAAACGTTTAAAAAAAAAACTGTTCTAGATTCTGAACGAAGTGAGGAAAAAGTATTGGTTGTACTATGATATTGTGTGTAGAATTTTCTATCATGAACTTCATTGGCAGTTTCTGGCAGGTAGTGAGTTTTATATATTAGCGTGATGCATTGACGATGTCATTTTTTAAATTAAGCATACTGTTCTTTTTAGTTGAAAAACTGAAAATCAATAATAATTCTAAATATATCTTTCCAATCCAACGATAATTAAAAAGATAAATTACAAAAAACTAAAATCATTTTTAAGTAGAGAAAATTGGGATGAACTTTTCAATAACACATCTATTATATGATACTTTAACTATGTTCAGAAAAAAATATTGATACAGCAATTAATATTTGTACCGAAGAAATGAAAGTACAAAACTGTCGCAAATGTATTAAATTAAAAAAATGGATAACTAGGAGTATCTTAGTTTCAATAAATATAAAAAACGAAAGAGGCCTTTTGATTTAAAATGTGCTACTTAATTCTTTAAATATTAAATTCTATTCCAAATTATTATCAAAAAATAACTTAAATGCTAATATTATTAATTTTGCAGATGATACGTTAATTTTGATTAGTAGTACCTCAAATAATTTAGTAAATATGTTAGCTATACTAACATTGAAGAAAGTTAATAACTGATTCGAAAATAATTTACTAGAATTCGATATTAAGAAATTTAAATATAAGTACTTTGAAATTTATAAAAATTACAGTTTAATACATAACCTATTAGTTAAATACTACTCGAATTATAATAGGTCTTGGTTTTTTGTATATGTGTTAAGCTTGAACATATAGATTTAATTAAATACTTCGGGGTGATTTTTGATAGTAATTTGACACTACATTAAATTACATATAAATCATGTAGTTATTATGGTACGTAAGTTGTTTTATAGATTTAAATTTTTAAATTACATTCTTAACACCAGACCTTACGTACAGTTTATTTAGCGCTTACACAATCTATTATTAATTACGATATTGTTATTTCGATAATGCATCTAAGTTCGCCTTAAATCCGCTTAATATTACGTTGGACTCACTATTGAGATTTATACTATCGAAATCGTATGACTTTCACGTGTGTAATCTTTACAGTATATTTAATGTACGACATCTGAATGGCTTATATATATATATATATATGGAATATCCTTGATTATCCTCATGATATATTTTTAACGTAGATTTAAAATATTATTTCCCGTCACAAAACTATCAAACGCGTTTAAAACAATCTGAATATGCCAGTAATCTATAAAGATTTTGGTAGAAAAATAGTTGTCAATGTCGGTATTCGATTATGTATTATGCTTAATATTAATTTTTTATTATATAAAAATAAATAACTTTATAAACAATATTTAAAAGATCTTAATCTAAATCATATTACATTATAATAGCGTTAAAATATATCCTTTAATTATATTTTATTTTTTTATTGTTCTATTCTATATTGTATTTTGTGTTAAATACTGTTATGTTAAAATGTTGTACTGAACTTGCTGCACCAACCACAAGTTTCGTTTTTGGGTCAGCGTCAAAAAGTTAAAAAATTTTGTTATATCTGTTTATCTGATTATTATTTTTGACAGTAAAAACATAAAAAATAAAAATATGCTAACACGGTTTCTGTTGTTTTCGACTTTGTTTTTTTGATGTAATTCAGTATAAAATAATCACAGAAACATGATATTTTCACAAAATACGTGGTGTAATTATACACATATTTTGGTTATTTTAAAGCTATTTGTTGTCATTTGAAATGTTCGTGTTTTTTTTTTTTTATTATTTAACTTGAGTACATATGGAACGAATTATTTTAAAACGACTTAACTATTAAAAAGGACTTTTCTCCGTTGTTTCTTTTACACCCGTGTTTTTTCTTCGACATTAACAGATTATTAATACCATAGCAGATAACGTTTATTGAAAAAATTTCTTTGAATCGTAATCTCAATTCTCAAAGACCATATGCTGCTAGATTTTTTAAAAATTTTTATTATAATTATTGAATCATCGCCTAAGTAGGTAAACATTGAAAAATTAAAAGATGTATATAAATGACAAATTAACAATAAAATTGCCCGAAAATTACAGATAAAAACAAAAAAAAATAATAATAAAAGTTTCGCTTTCGGAGTGTCCTCTACAACTATACAGCACACTTCAATCGAATAACGACAATAAAATACCGACACTAGTATCATTGCAGAATGCATATTGTCTTAGGGAACAGAACAGCAAAGTGTAAAAATGCATTTCGAGTTCAAATCCATTCGACATAATCATCATCGGTCAGTGTCAACGGCGTAGGTACGTTCGTATAAACACAGGAGTTTTCGATACACGTGTAGATATCGTCTGTGCGTTTAGCATAATATAATATATTTTAACGTGCTGAAATCAACATAATAACATTATTATATTATTGCCACCCGTTACACGCGGTTTAATCGTATTACATTTTCGCGGACGTGTTCGATGCCAATAGGTTTAATTGTATTATTTCCACGCACGTATACACTCGTGTAATTTCCCGTCAACCAGCCAGTCGATTTATGTACCTCGGGACGGTTCGCGGATTCTACACACATATTATTATCCGATGTATTACGTTTACGTACAGCGCACATTGCGCATATTATAAAGTAGGCCGGTTAAGCCCGTTGGTTAACTCGTGACACGTTGCCGAAAATATTTCGGAAATTACTATGTGTATTAACATAGGACCGTAGTAGACGTAATGCACTCAATAAATTATCGCGAAAATAATTAATTTGAAATCCCTTATTCACAAAAAAGTTATGTGTGAAACGCTAAATACGCGAGTCTGCAAATTTTTACGTTTGTCCAAAAAGATAAAAATTTAATATTTTTGGAAAAATTATAATACACTATAGATGCTTATGGAGGTTTTTGACTTTCTTAAAAAGAATTGAGATATAGACATCTACAGTTTCTGTATTATACGATTCATATAGTTTTTCAAGATAAACTTGTTAATACCTTTATAAAAAATTAAACACTGAAATGCAGTGTTGTAACTGACATAAACGAAATAAGTATTATTATTTCGTATTCTTCTTAAATGGATCAATTATAATATTTTATCGCTTAATATTAAACATTTCCCAGGAAAATAAATAAATTGCTAAAAAATACTAAAATAAATGATTTAAAACAGAAATGAAATTGAAATTGAAAAAGTAAAAAAAAAAAAAAGAAGGAAATAAAAGTTTCAAAACCAAGTGCATCGTTTTTAAACAATTCGAACTTTGTGCTAAGAAAAAGTCTGCCTTACAATAAGCTCATAAAAATTAATATTAAATCGCTACGGAAATTCACAGCTTTATTTTCCATTTAGTTCACTTCAGAGATCACTGTGGTCACGATAATTTAACTTTTCACGCCTCTAAAATGATGATAACATAATAAAAAAACCCTATTCTATATTAATAGAATAGGGTTTTTTTTTGTTTGTTTCATTCAAATATTATAATATTAAACTAATATTTATTAATTTCCAATATATCATGAGCTTGATGTATAGTTTAGTAATTCACTGAAAAGATAAACACTTTTGCATACAACAGCAATATAAGTATGTCATGTCGACACTTTGGTATATTATTTTATTATTTTGTGTACCCGAGTGAAAACGTTTTATATGTGTGTGCATTCGGTATTTGAAAAACCATCAGCTTGTCGCGTATAACAGTGTGCTTAAAGAATATTATTATAACACGCATTTTGTACTTTTACTCCTTTGTGGTTCCGTTTCAACGCGTAAATGGTATAAATTTGTTCAATCGCAAACATCAATAGGTATTTTCAGAATAACCGATTTGTACTATTAGATAACTATATAACTGTATCAATAATTTTTTTTTTTTAAATTTATGACAACGTTACGCAAGCAAATAAATTACTTTTGACCTACGGGTAAATTTTAAAATCTAATTATATATGCTGGTTAGTACATAAAATTAGATTTTTGCTCTCCGCATCTGCATTTTATAAACACTGCATAACAGTTAAGTTGGTTAGGTTTATAACAGTTTAGTATTAAATATTGGAATTAATCGTTTCAACGCATATTATAACATAATATTAAATTTATAATTTGTGTTACAAACTTCGTGGAAATATCGTGTTTTAAAAATATATAAAATGATCCACTAAGCATGCTCACCCCATTTTTTTGTTAAATTTATTCACATATATTCTAATTCTGATTTTTGTAAATTTAAAGTGTAATTAAACTGATATTTTTGAATACTTAGATTTTTCACAATAAATAAGGAGTATCCTATGGTGATACTAACTTTGGTTTTACAAATGAGAACCTATATTAAAAATTCTACAAATAAACGGAGTATTACTTTGAATACGTTTTTAACATTTTTGATTTCCATCAATCCGTTAAAGAGATATTCCAATTTTAAATTTAGGTAGGGAGAGAATAGTAGAGTATCATTTGTCAGGTGGAACGGCCCGCGGCGTTTTAGTAGTGCTCTACTACTCCATCGATTTATGGAATTTATATTATAGATTCTTTTTTTAAAAACCAAAGTTGGTATCACTAAATTATAGACCTTAAATATTGTGAAAAATCTAAGTATTCGAAAATATCGGCTTCAACTATAATTAAAAGTTTCAAAATCAGAATTTGAATAAACGAAAATACAAAATTTAATCAAAAAAATAGGGTAAGCACGCTTCGTGAATCAATCTTTATAATAATATAAAATCAAATGCATAATTATTATTATTTTTTTATTATGCGTACGCGATCTAGTGATTAATTCAATATACAGTAAGTTCAGTAGTTTTAAAACGAAGAATATTGTTGAAAAAAAAACCCATTAAAATAAAACAAGTTTTAGTTTTTATTTCTGATCTTAAATACATCGACATCTAGGTCATTAGTATATGGACTCATAAAAAACGAAGTTGCAAATTTTTTGATGTTGGTGGCTAAAAGTTTCTAAAAGGTTGCTAAATATTGGCACAGATTTGGGATCTCTACGAAAAATTCAGGGGGCGGGGCAACTTCACGTAAGTGGTTTACTGCAAACTCAAAAGAAATATTATGTTGTCATTAAACACTACTATACATAACAACTACTTGGCTGCGAACAAATAGTAAAACTCCACAAAATATAATTTAATAAATTATTTTACCTATTATATTATGTAGTAATATGTTATATGCATAGTGGTGACCGCTGATAACAACCAAAAATAAAGCTTTGGGTTTTTGGGTTAAGCGTGTCCTCAGCCCCTTCATTTTAAAAGTCGTAAAACTCGGGTAGGAATTGAACACAAACAACGGGATAAAAATCACAAACCAGCACAAACGAAGCATAAACGTTTATGTTTTGTTTGTAATTCTAAAGTGGGGGGGACGGGGACGGAGACATAGAGTTGTATTTTTTACATTCGGCGATGATGTGGTTGACCGTTAATGAAACGCCACATGTATCACAGAGTGAGGATTCATCTTTCTTCATCTAAATATTGTGCGTTTGGTATGTGTGTTCGTTCGGAGTCTGTTAATTATGGTTTCGTATTTTCTACGGAGTTCAGGAATAAACCATCGGTTGATATTGTTTTTTATTGCCATTTATTATTTATGCGTAACTTGATTTTGTTCTTCAAGTCCAAATAGGTGGTAATATTTAAGGTTGAAGATTTTTTTGATAAAATTGCATTGAGTGTTTATTGGTTTGCTCTTTCGTTTCCTGGTATCCCTATGCGTTAAAACAAGTTTATAATTTAGCTTATTATTATATTTCATAATTCGTTACTTTCTATTATGAATATAGTACACTGATATTTACGTGTATGAAGTTGGCCCTCACCTACATCGACTAAATCAAATCAGACGATTGTAATTTAAATACTTTAATTTTTAAGTATTTGTAAGTTGGCTTTCAAAACGTTTAACTTGATCCTAACTAAAATATGTTTAGTCCTAAGTATTATTCATCACCCCTCCTCTCCAAAACGACCCCTTTTTTTTTTGTTCTATCTCAATAGATAGTGATTTATATTACTGGAAGGCTTATGACACATTATTTGAGTGAACTAACATACCCGGACATAAATGGATAAATCAAGATATAATCAATGATATACAGAATAGAAGATCTCTTAAAAACAAAAATGATTCAGATAGTACAATAAAATACAGAACACTGAAAAATAATATAAACCGAGAAGTAAGATGAGCAAAGGAACAATGGATTAAATCACAATGTCAAGAAATTCACACTTCAAAGACAAAGATGGGAATATACTAATTAAAAAAGAAGAGACAATTGACCGATAGAAAGAATATGTAGAATCCTTTACGAAGATAATAGTCTCGATCCTCCGATTCAATGGCAAGGTAATACAGACTCATAGGGAAATAAGACAAATATTACAAGATCGGAATTTGAATATTTTTAGATTCTGAATGGAGTGAGTAATGTATAAATTTTACAATGATATTTATTTATTTTTTTTTATGTAAATACTTTTCCAACCAAATAGCTTACTTCGATTATTAAGTAAATGGCACCTTTTCTGAAAGTAAATGCTTTTTTCCTCTGGGTGGTACTTTTAAAAGGTAATTTATAAAAATGCTTATTAATGTTTGAAATGAGAAAAGGTTCGGTCTCTAGGTTAAAAAGGATTGAAAGATTAAAAATAAGGTTGTCAATAGTTTTTATTTATTTTTTGTCATTAAGTTTTAATTATTTTAATATTTTTTAAATAATCATTGTTGTCATGGAAATGCACATTGTTGTAATTATTTTACCATGTATTAATACATAACACATGGTACGTTCCGTATTGGGGTTGACAAAGCAACACTATCAACTAAACTTTGCTCAGAGCCGTATTTGACGGAGACAATTTTTTCGTGAATATCGTTTTCAAAAACTTGTTAGTCAACAAACATTAAATAAATTATATAAACATTAAATATCCTTACTCTATATAATATATACAAGAATAATAATTAAAATGTATAATCTCCGTTTATAAAACATTATACACTCTCCACTTTCGTGTTTACCTTTAGATAAGTTGCAAGTACATTTTACTGAGTGATTGTTTTATCATGGTCCAGCTACCAGCTTTTCTAAACTTTATTTTATCACTATTTTTAAATTTTTAGGTACCCCAAATTCTTATACCTTAAATGAGTATTAACTTTTTCGTTATTACTTTATCGGTTTTCATCTATAGTATATATATATAAAATCAATATTTCAAATTCCGTCTAGTATACACTATAATGCAGGTTTTCATACCTTAAAAATGTATCATAATTATTATTATTTTATACAAATTAATCAAGCAAATATATACTGTGTCAAAACTTTTGTCTGAAATGTGAGTTTGCGTGGATATGAGATTTGGATAGTGAACAACAAAGGCTATGAAATAAGCCGAAGGCTCTACTATGCGTTGTTAGAGAGACGCAAAAAAAAAAAAAAAAACGGAACAAAAGAAGAACAAATATAGACGTTTCAAAGCAAAACGACACGTATACCACTTATGGATATGTTAAAGAGAAGTAAATGTCAGATGATATGACGTAGGCATGGCGACAAATTGCATGGTTTGACAATTGAAGAAATGATAGAGGGCACGCGTTTGAAAGGATGAACCAGAACGAAGTACATCTGTCAAGTACTAAATTATGTTTAAAGGCATTTATTGAATTCCAATAAGGGTTTTACTGAATTCCTATAAGGAGCTCAAGAACAAGAGAAATGACAAAAAAAAAAAATGTAACATTTTTATTTAAGCAGAATTGTAAAAAGTATCATAGTAATGTTTTAAATTATTTTCGAGCACTATTTATATTATTTCATAAATTTACTTCGAAAACTCTAAAAAAGTATACATTTTTAAAGGCAATTTTTCGTTTTTAAACACTAAAATAATTCTATAATATTCTGGTTCTGCGATAAATGTGATTTGAATTTAGCTCACCAAGATTGTTGGTAGGCTTTATCTAGCATTACAATATTATATCTTTGAAAAGTAAATTTTTTTTTAAAATACACATTTTTTTCTGATAAATTATTTATATGGCATAGGGAAATTTGAATTAAATCGTTTCTGATTACAATTATTATCGTTTGAAAATACGTCCCCATGTTTTTCATATAGTTCGCTAATTATTAATAATTTTCTTTTCTTCGTTATTAAAACGAAAAAATATTGCTAGTTATTTTTGTTTTACGCGTGATGGTAAACATAAAATTCATAGAGGTGCGTAGACGTGTCCCGAGACCTAAGACCAAATTTCACTCGGATTATGTATCAAAAACAGTATAGAACTATTTAAAATGACCTGTTAAGTGAAATTTAATATTAAGTACACAAATTATTACTACACGAGGTAACGCAATACTATTGAAACCGAACGCAATCATTATTATTATAATACCTTTGATCGTAAATTCCCAATATAGTCATTGTTAACCGAAATTTAATATATTAGAGAATAATACATATAACGTATTATACATTTGTTAATAAAATATTTATAATTTAAAAATCGAAAAAATTAAGGATAATATTATAAGTTATCAATTTTTTTTTTCCGTTTACAGCAGTGACAAATATGTTTTCACAATACTTCCTCACTTTTGCTTAAAAGAGATACAATAAGTGGTCTTGCAATCATTTTTTCCCACTCGTGGTGCAGACTCGCATTAAATTTGGATACTTACAATAAACTTAAATTTTAACTAACTAACTTATAATGATAACTTAACCTAGCCTATGCATAAGACTACGCCGATGGCGAGGTCCCCGTTGGATTTAGCCATAGTGATGAAAGACGTCGGGCTAGCTAGGTCGTTGAGGGTACTGGACCTATATGAAGACTGGTTGAATTTTGCCTGCGCCTTCCTTTTATCTTTTACGACACAGTATGCATTCTACAATGCAGTAGAAGAACTGGGTGCCACAAGAGGAAGAGATATTGTAATGGCACTTATACCTGCTCATCCGTTATCAGCATTTCAATGAGTTTTCTAACTCATTTTTAATGGTATTCTATATAAGTGTAGATATATTGAAATAAAAATATATTTTAAAAGTATTTGTTACAATATTGAATTCTATACGTGACTATATTATACGATTACAATTATTTGTTTATCAAATAGCCGAATAAAAATATCGAAGCAAAAAGGATAAAATAATATTAAATGAATCATAATTTACCACATTTAATTATTTTTTCTATTTTAAATCAGAATACAGAACAACGACTTTTAAAAATACCTATCTTTATGTATTTTTTTTTTTTTATTTAGGTGTTAATTGAATTCATTTATTAGAAATTATTTTGGGATATCATTTTTATGTAAATAAAAGTTTCTATTTAAATACTAGATACACAAACAAGGACATACAAATACAATAAAAATAACGGTAAATCAATGAAATCAGATTCTTTAACAGAGTTTGATAAACGGGCAAGGTTACCTAAATAGTATTATTCGTATTTCTTCTCTTGTTGTATTCACGGTTTAACCACCATTTGTTATATTGGTTTGTGAATCGTTTTTTCAGAAAAATGTTTGGATATTTATAAAAAAAAAATCTTTTCAAATAAAAAACAACAGAGTAAAAATTCTGCATCTTTTACGGAATTCTACAATGTGAAAAATTTTTATTAAAAGCATTATTACTGACTGAATAATTATTTTCCGCGAGAAAAACTCCTATTAAAAAAAAACTATCTTGAGGGTGAACTATTGAGAATTTAAAAAATATACAAAATTGTAAGGATAAATTATTTAAGTATTTTGTTTATAAGAAGTTTTGTATACATATGTAAATTATGAGATGCATCTTGGATATTAGTACCAGGGATGAGCACTGGCATAAACCAAAATCGGAAAATCGGTTATAGGTTTTTTTTTTTAAAACCGATATCATACCCGATATTTTTTGGAAAAAAAAGATACTCAGTTCAATAAACACGTTATAAACTCCATATAATATGTGTATATAATATTGGTAAAAATCGGCTTTCGGATATTTTTTAAGATATCGGCTATTGGTTTCAAAAAAATAACGGATCTATATAAAATATTTGAACACTGGATATCAGACAAAAGTCATATCGGCTCACCACAAATTATCACTCTGCTTAAAGTATTTTTATACTTCCCATACGAATAATCAGTGTAAGACGTAGCACGTTATCGCAATTAAATATCGATTAGTCTCATTTCTTGTGGCAAATATTTATCTAAAAGTGCAACCAATTACGTGACGTACATTTTTTTACAAAATCGAAAACCTAAAAATCCGAATTATTGCGTTTTTCACAAAATCCATCCAATTTTACCGTTTCTTCGCTATACACTCAGAATCCGAAATTTAGAAAAATATCATAGTTCCCCGACTTTTAAGGTCCATTTCTGTGACTCGTTTAATAATTTAATATAATAATTATATTAGTAGGTACTGGTCGTATATAACGTTATAATATTGTTGACCTTCTATTCGACATACTTGCCGAGTACTTTCCTACTTTATATTATTATAATCCGAGGTCGAATTAAACATATGTATAAATTATGATCGCGCAATAATAATTACTTTTCGAACACTATTTTTCAATGTTTCCTTGTATTAAATAGTTTTGAAATATAAATCGCATATTTATAGCAGATTTATTGTAATATTATACAGAGTGATCACTGATCACTGACCTTATGCCGTAGTTATTTCCACGTATAAATATATGCAAAATAGATGAAAAAATTGTCTTAAAATTATATGTGATTTTTAAAATTGTAGACGCCCTTTTGGGGTGAACTATTAAAATTCAAATGAGAACCCATAATTTATTTCTATTTTTTACAAACATCACATAAAAGTAGTTGAAAAACACATTTTAACGCAAAATTCTTTTGCCCGAGAGTGATTTAAAGTTTTTTAAAAAAAACTGTGTAACACGTACGTCTAAAATATTTAAAAACATTATAATTTTAGATTAGGTACAAAAGCGGATCGAGAGAGAGCACTGGAGGCAAATGGTTGTACCCCATTTGCTGAAAACATAAAAAACTAAATATTATTATTTATTCTACATATTGTATTATGCCTAATCATACGCAATTGACAGTACCATCATCTACAGTATTTATTTTATAATTGTATTATAGTTATATCTCATTAATTTTTTTTATGGCTTCATTAATAATTAAAAATTCAGTATAGTAAAAATTAATCTAATTTAAGTGAACAAATCGTAAACAGTAATCTGATCTTTCCGTATACCTTGATTAATCAATAGTATCCATAAACATTTTATTGTTTTTCGTATATAATATTTTACATAAAAGAAAATTGCTGTCATATAAAATTCTAATCACCCTGTATATAATATTTGACCTTAAACGAAGAATTGCAGACACAATAATATTACCTTGCTACTATTGTGAGTTCAATATAGAATTTACGGTCGTAAGCCACCGAACGAATATTATACTTATGTAGGTATAGAGTATGTAAGCATTTTCTTCCGTACATCCATTTAAATATTTACATAATATTATATCATCCATTAATCGATTGCATAATTTAAAACTTTGTGTTGAAATAATATTATTTGATTGTGATCGACTCGCACGTCATGTGATATTATTATTCAATCGACTCGGTAATTTGACGTCAACACTCAAAAATATGTTTGAAAAAGAAAAACAGAAAATACGTCTATACCTACTATCTAAATATTAATATTGTATCTACGATTAATCCAAGGGCAAGGGAGGGAGTTAAGGAATAATAAATTTGGGATTTAAAGTTGGAACTTTAAAAAAGTATTTGATTATCCAAGTGATATTCATAATAATTGAGAAAAACCGGGAAAAAACGTAAGAAAACCGAAAAATGTAAAAATTATATTATTTTCAATTTTATTTTTTGTTATAATTCAGTTAAAAATATTCATAGAGACTTGAAATTTAGAGAAAATCTCATATTTGCTTTTTCTAGATGTGGTATAATTTTAAAAATATGTGAGTTATTTATGACATTTTAATTTAGTGAGTTTTTTTTTACGTAATTTTTATTTAGTATGTAGATTGTAGGTACTCCGTGGATAAAATTGTTAGAAAAAGAAAAATGTTTGAAAATTTGACAGAAGGTTAATTATATAAATCGTACTTCATGGTGGAAAAAAATGATTATTATAATTTAGTTTTTTCTTTGTAAGAGTTTTAAAATCAATTCGTAAATCGTAAATATTACGGCCTTTTAAAACATGTATAGAAGAACTTCGCTCCAAATCGTTTTCCGTTAGCAATGGCTTATCGTTGATAACAAGTACAAATTAAATAACTTTATGTATCCCACCTACAACAATTACCTAACCCGTTCTCAGTATCACCCTTTTTTTATGTATATGTGGGTGCGTAAACAAATTTTCTACTAAAATCTCGCTCCAATAAAAACTTAGATTTAACTAGTGAATTGAGATGGTAAATTTTTTTATTTTTCTTGTAGTATTTTTAATAAATAGGAAAAATTTGCCATTTTTTGTTTATTTCTGAGAAACCGTTGGTAAAAAATAGGCTGATACTGCTGATGAGCGAGATACTGTTTTAGAAGTAATGTTGGAATAGAAGATATTTAGAGTAATACAATACGCAATAATACACCATTTTTAAAGAAATATGATTCTGAGCAGATGATTAATAGACATATTGTTAAATTCCGAGCGTAGCGAAGAAGCTATTAATTTTACTAAGATGTTTTTATTAAGATTTTTTCTTCTTTTTTCTTTTTTCTAATCTGTGGCTACGTTTTTACCTAGTAAATTTGCTCCGATTTTTACGTGTAGCAACTTTTCTGAAAACTCAAGTTATTTAGATGGTACTTTAAAAAGGTTGTTTTTTGATTTTTGACGCCATTTTTTAAAAAATGCACTTAAGTGGGAAAAAACGTAGAAAAATGTACATATTCACGATTTCATTATTTTATAAAAACACAGACAACGTTATACACCAAAAAATCGAAAAATCACAAGGTATCTTTTTTGTTGCCTTTTTGATTTACTTTTTTACGCTACCATTACCAAAACTTTTTGAGCCAATTTTGACTTTTTTAGGAATTTTAATTTTTTTGATTTAATTAAATTATAAATACACGTAGAGACTTGATTTTCAAAATTATCAGACGACTTTTTTTTTTTTTAATAGTCGTTTTGAAATCAAATTTAAACGAAAATCGCCAAAAAAATTACGGCACTTCCAATTATGTATTACCGAACTGCGCTTGGAATCGTCTTTCATCAAGCAATGGTTTATCATTGCTTACAGATATAAATGAATTAATCTTATGTATCCTACTTTTTCAACTTCTCATCTACAACAATAGGCGCACCCATCCCCAGTATCAATTTTTTTTTTTTTACTTTAGTTGCCATCAAAATCAACGAAAATTGCCATATATTATCCTATTTATTAAGAAAACTACAAGGAAAATAGAAAATTGACTTCCTTAATACGCCAAATAAATTTAAAAAATCCAATGGAAAATTTATTTACAAGTTATTTATTCAAAAAAAAAAATATATATATATATATATGTGAATAAACATTCTAGTAAAATCAATACATTACTCACTTCACTCACAATCTAAAAGAAAAAAATTATTACAGTTAATATTTTTTTATTGTATATTCACTTACTTTTTATTTTGTGAAATGAAAAATAATTTATTTTTTTCAGTTTGTGGTATATGATTTAACCTCGGTATGAAAATTTTAAGGGATTACTCGTTTTTAAATTTAAAATAATGGCAACGACATTTTTTTTTTTTAAACTATACGAACGTAGACTTTCGCAACCATATTCTACGGAGTCGTGTAGAGTATGGTGTTAACGTATAATAACAATGTCATTTTTATTACGAAATTAGATGCCGTCCTGCAAAAGGTCTTTCGACATTTTTAATTTTGGTCTAATAAATTTTTAAAAATATAATATTTTTTACGTCTACGTTCATCAGTATTTTTAACCATTATCCATTATTTTAAAGTTGAAAAAAAAAATTGTACGGACTAAATAAAACGTACATGTGTTGATACTAGTATAGTACTGTTAAAATTTCTAAATGGCTATTGAACCTCATTATGGCCTTACAAAAATTAACACTTGTATTTACAAAAATATTATAAATCTTCTTTTACTTTTTTATTCCTATCATCTCTTATTGAATGTTTAGCTACAACAGCTTTTGCATTTCTACTAACACAGCCTTTTCATCTTAAACGTAATCTTCCTAGAGACATTCTTCGTTCTTCCTCGATTACCTTTTATTTCTATTTTTTTTTGAATTGTCGAATTATATTTTTGCCAGGCATGTTCCGTTAACTGCAGTTTTCTATTTCTATTATCCTTTGCTATATCTGATCAATCTATTAGGTCTTTAGATTCGTCGTAATATGTATTTACAAATAAACATAAAAACATAACTTTTCACATTTTTAACGACCAAATCTTAAATCATATACCGATATACCTAGTTGTCAAATATAATATGATACAATATTTACATTTATAACATCAAAATGGAGATTAATATAATAGTTGTTTAAAAAAAAAAACCTGAATAAATAAAATAAAAATACCAATACGAACAATAATGTCACCTACCTGTATAAATATAGTTTCTCAATGAATATCTCCTTCTCCCTGCCGCTCTTTCTTCAACCCCCGTCCCACCCAAAGTCCAAAAAAAGAATTGATAGTATTTTCTTATATATTACGAACACGAGTATACTTATATGAAAGTTTAATAATAAATAAAAAAAAACTTTTTATTGTGTATGGACATTGGCTATGTGGATTGAAACTATGTATAGATAAGTGCTCACCGTGATCGCTGAAGTATATCGCACAGGGATTCCATTTTTCTCGCGTAATGCTATTTTCCGGCAAAAAAAAAAAATGCACAGAATACAATAAATATAATAAAAAATAATAAACAGTAGTGTATATATAACGTCAACAGTGTTAAAAAAAGTACCTGGATATAGTATATTTTGACCCGCATCAGCCGAGTCGATTTAAAAATAAATCGTGTCATTTTATCCAATACAAAACGCACTGTACATCAGCAACACTGGTGCCTACCGTGTATGATACAATATAGGGGGGGGGGAGTAATTTTCACTCTTACTATTCCGTGGAACAATATATCGAGACGCGATAATAAAAATTAATTGATGTAATGACGAAAATTATAATTTTATGTAAATTCCAGAATACCAACACAAAATGACGTCCTAGGATAATAGGATATGATGCAGCCACTGTTATCGGTAATTTAATGTATATCTGTAAGCCACGATAAACCATTGTTAACGAAAAAATGATTCTGAGTGCAGTTCAGTTGATAGTGATACTTTGTCAACAATATATATGTCATATTAGGGTAAAATAATTAAATGGACATTATATATTTTTTTTTAATAATATTTGTTGAATATTACACCGATATTCCCGTTTTTCCTGCGGTTTTCCGCAGTTTTCACATTTGCCGGGAAAACTATTGGAAAAATCGAAAATGACCTTGTTAAGTTACTATGGAGATAAAATTTCCTTTTAGAAAATAAGCTACATTTGATATATCGGGGCAAGATTTGTGATAGAAAAGTTTGCACAACAAATCGAGGGGTATTTTGCGATTAAAATACTTCGAGCGAGCTATGGCTTGGGTGTCTCGGTACACCCAAAATGCATTTATTTTTTCCTTGTTTAGGTAAAACGGAAAAAAAAAATGTAAAATATTTTTTTTTTTTGAAGTACGGGATCAAACTCGCGAACCCTAAAATGAAAAACAGGTATGTATAACCGTTGCTATTCAGCAACAACAAACATACGTGCTATAAAGAGATAATATTTATTTATTTAACATAACATATAATATTCGCGTAATATCAGAACTTCAAAAAGCTATAATTTTGAAACTTAGTTAGTCCGCTATGTTTAAAAAAAAATAAAAAAAATAAAAAAATTAGATTTGTTCTACATAATTTTTTACTCTATGATTTTCGCCAAAATTTGATATTAAAATTCCTTTATAACAAAAAAATTCTCCATCAAATTCAAATTTTCTTTTTGTGACCACAAAGTAAGACTCTTAATGAACCTCATGTTAAATTTACAATCATTTCTATTAAGTCTAACAATTTTAACCCAGAATACCTACCCAATAAAAATTACGTAAAAAACTCTCAAAATTAAAATGTCTAAAAAAGACAAGTGTCTAAAAAAAAATGTCTCAAATAGGGCTTAAATTGTTTGAAAATTTTACCAAATTTAAAAACGTAAATATATATTTTCTGTTCAAATTTTAAGTCTTTACGAATATTTTTAACTGAATTACAACAAATAACAAAATTAAAAAAAAATAAAAACTTTATTTACGTAAATCTCCCGGTTTTCTCACGTCTTATCCTGGTTTTTCCCAGTAATGGTAAGAACCATCTGGAAAAGCAAAAATGACTTTCCAAAAGTATCATTTGGACAACATTCCTTTTCAAAAATGATACCACGTATATATATCTAAGCAAGATTTCTGGTAGAATCTTTGTATACAGTTTAAAAAAAAAAAAATTTATTAAAATCAATATATTCTGCTCTACACTCAGAATCTGAAAATTAACAAAATTATGTATAAATATTTCCGTGGTTTTTTTTCTAGTGGTAGAGGTTTTTTCATATTATAACAAGTAGAAGAGATATTTGATTAATCTATCATATGAATGGTACACACAAATAATTCAACCGGTACAATTTGACCCCTTAGTATATGGCTGTCAGGCAGCCATAGATAAAATAAAAATATAGATGTTCAGCTGGACTAAAGAAACGATTTGTTTTAGTCACATCCTCTATAACGTTTATAATTAACTACTTAATAACTAATTTTCATATACATAGATGAGTTACAAACTACAGCAACCAGGCACGGAACAGGAAAAAAATTCGGAGGGATTTATAAAAAAATTACAATAATGAATATTTATAAAAAAGTATTAAATTGATTTAAATAAATTACACAACTATTCATTTTCGAGGAGGGAGTTGAACTCCAAACCTCTCCTTTGTATACGTGCCTGACAGCAACTACCAACTGATATGGACTAAAACACGAATTAAGATATTATGTTGATATTAAATATCGATTATCAGGCTATATACGATCTATGTGAGATACTCCAATGAACCGAATTTTCAAAAAAGCTTTTCTTCTCCTTCCTCCTTCACCTTAAAACCAACTATTAAGGGTTATCTATCCTTATCCTAAACTTCCGCTTGACCCTATTCCAAACATCGGCTGAGAAAAATGAATAGGCACACAAGTTAAAATCTAAAGCGGTGAAACTTAAAACATGAACACGAGTTCCTACTAAACATCCTTGGGAACGTGAAATCGAGTCATTTAAAATAATAAAAAGATTTAACACAATATTCAATCTGAAAAATAAATTAATGTTGATAACTGATATGACTCTCTATTATGGCGGTATAATGTTGATAAAAAAATTAAATTACAACTATGAATTGAGATTATTTGAAGAGAGTGCTGGTGTACAAACCTAATCATATTATCATGTTATTTATTATTCGTCGCGTTGGAATTGAAACGTAAATAGAAAAAAATAAAGAAAACGACACGTCTTGTACGATCAATTGCAATTTTGTACAATACACTCGTCACACTATGTAGTTTATGGTAACGGTTTTGTTTCTATCGTCGCAGTCCCTGCCGAAGTCCGTGAGCGTACTAATGCGTATATATATATATTTGAAAATAATAACGTGTATATTATTGAATTTTATACGTTACGGAGTCACCAAAGACGTCTGTAACGGTGACAAATGATAATATAGTATGTGTCGCGTTTTTGTGGACGTTTGACGTGTCCGTAGCGGATTTTTTTTTTCTCCGCAACAGCCCGCTGACCGCACGCGGTGAGACGGTGACCGAGTTTTCCGTTTATTATCTCTCCGCGTGTTGTTATTACTATTACTATTATCACTTTTCTGCACTTCTTGACACTCTTCTACTATATGACCGAAGCATAAATGCGATACGAGCTTGTATATTATATAGAAAATATTTTCCGATTATACAGGTCGCCCCACCGTTTTTCCCCTACGATGATATGAGAGTATACAATTTTTTTATTTTTTTAAATAGGATTTTGTGTAATGGGGTCACATATTTAAAGGAAAATTAAAATTTATATTTTTACCACATAAGTACTAGAAATATCACATTCAATTTTATGCATTTTTAAATTTATTCATAATATAGCCCTTTTGAGTTCCAGGGTTTCCAAAATAACTGAAAAAAAAACTCGGAAAGAATAAGCAATAAGAATAATATCAACATTTTGAATTCAAAACTGACTGGTATTATGTAACAATTAATAACCACAAAAAAAATGTTACCCTGGTATCACTAGTAAAAAAAAACCGATTTTCTGGCATTATAGAGTGATACAAAATTGTTTGTTTGCTGTTTAAATCTGTATATTATATTACATAATACTAGTCGGTTTTGAAGTCAACATTTTATAGTGATGCCAAGTTAATGCACCTATTTATGCAAACTATGTTTTCTACCAGAAAATATTGTTTTAATCAAAAAATGCCGTGACATTTCAAGTTGAATTTTGGATCTGGATGCTCTCGCGTTAGTTTTTTTGATTTTCTAAGAAGTAGTTTAGTTGATAATTAGGAATACCACAAAAAAAAACATAAAATTAAAACTGATAATAATTTACGGCATTATGATCTCATTGTTTTACATTATTACGTTTTACGTTTTCCATCAGAAATATTACTCTAATAGAAAAATAACACAAATCCTTTTTTGTTGAGTTTTTCTTGGACATTTTTTTATAATTAAGTAAAACTGAAAAAAAAAATTAAAAAAACGGACAAATTTGCGAAAATAATATTCTTTTATTATTTCAAATTTTTTTTTTTTTTTTTTTTGAGTTAATTCAGTTAAAAATATTCATAGTGACTTGAAATTTTAACAAAATTTACACTTTCTTTTTCTAGACGTGGTAAAATTTTCAAATTATTCAAGTCATATATAAATTTTAATTTTGCGAGTTCTACGTAATTTTTCTTTTATATATCGTATAACCGAACTTCGTTCCGTTTTTCGTTAGTAATGGTCTATCGTTACTTACAGGTATAAATTAAATAACTTTATGTATCCTACTCTCCCCACTCTCCATCTACAAGAGTGGCCCACCCATCCTCAGTATCAGCTCTTTATTTTTTTCTTATATCTTCATCGGTGGAAATTAAAACAAAATTAATTACGACATTATTCGTTGTCAGATTATCATTCTGGCTATCAAGGGATGAATACTTTGAAAATTATTCCCTAAACGCCATACATCCTACTCGTACGAAATTTGATCGAATGAATTTAAAAACGACATGAAAACATTGAATGAAAATATACTCGCCGGGAAAACTCGGCGGGACACCCTCTGTACTCCACTGCACAACAATATTATTATTATTATTATTATTATTTTCATCATTATTATTATTATTATTATTATTATTATTATTATATGCGACACGTCGTCGTAGTCGTCACGGCGGGTACGGGATCGGTATTATGTAGGTAGTTTTTTTTTTCTCTTTTTCCTGCGAAACGTGACCCGTATATAATATTATTATATTATTATGTACTGGCCTACTGTCTGCTCGTCTGCCGGTTCTGCCTGCACACGCACACGCACTCACGCACGCTCCCGCGCCCGGTATGTTTTCCGAACCGGGTGGTAAGTGTACACGCGCGTCCGCCCGCTAAAACAGTACACGTCCGCCGCGATGTATGGGTTTTGTTTCGGAAACCGTTGCCCGTATAATACGCTGCACTGATATACTTACCTGTGTATACCCATAATGCTGAACGAACGAAAACTAAAAGACACAATTTATTGCATTCGAGTGTCGGAGAAAAAACAACATACTTCGACAGCAGCGAGAGAGAGACAAAAAAACGAAGAGAGATAGATGAGTTTTCAACGTTCGTAAAAGATATATCTACAGCGTTTGTTTCGCAGTGTAATATTATTATTATTATTTTACCATGAACCGTCCGCGATATTGTCTATGAATGAATTCGATTTTTAATTTAAAATTTGAAATTCTACCGTGAAATCGACGGCATATCAAGTGGTCTTTTGCAGGTTGTACTCGTTTATCGACTATCAGATACTTCTGACTGGCTGATAAATTATCGTGATGGCGTATCATATTGCAGTATTGCAATGTAGATACTTAAACCTGTCGAAAGTCACGATATTTCGTTTTTCTTTTAATATTAATTTTTGATCGCTAAAAAAGCTTACTACGAAGTTTTTTCCGCCTGTAAACAGCTGTTAGAACGGAAATTTTATGCTCCG
Organism: Cinara cedri; assembly: GCA_902439185.1. Classification (NCBI taxonomy): domain Eukaryota; kingdom Metazoa; phylum Arthropoda; class Insecta; order Hemiptera; family Aphididae; genus Cinara; species Cinara cedri. The sequence continues at coordinate 143,698 of CABPRJ010002409.1, forward strand.
TCCGTAAACTTCAGGAGAGATTTTCAATAAAAAATTTCGTCAATAGTACGTTGAATTTAATTTTGTTTAGCTCCGTTTTAAAGTTCAATATTCAATGAAGAGCTTATCAAAAACTGCACTTAATAGTAAAAACAAAGCCGAATGTGAAAAGTTGAAAATATTATGACGGAACTCGTAAAAACTACGGCATTATTTACATACTACACCATTTATACTACTAGGTACTATTATTCGTATATTTTCCATTTAAGCTAATCAAACTTTTTTTCAGTTTTTTAGAAACATTCAAAATCTGTATACAAGGTTTTTTTTTTGTGGAAAATCTCTATACTTATGTTATTTGATTATTTTTTGTTCACTCACGCGAGACAAAAAAAAATATTATTATGTAGGTACCTACCTATATTTATACCCTTTTATGAAAATTTTACGAATATTATTCTATACACGGTTATACATTATTTTCGTAATAGAATATATTTACTTTTATTTCACATTATTTTTATTATAATGCGACCAAAATCCAATAATCAGCGTTCGTCTTCGTATTACGAACAATAATAATAATAACAAGATTATTATAAATTATAATATAGGTACTTTTTGAATTCTGAGCGGAACTTCCTCATCCCACATTCCTGATCTGAAAACAAACTTACCACCATAAGACATTTTCCGATCAAACGCTACTAGTAAAAGGAGACATGGTGAATTATTTAGAAAAACAATTAAAAGACATTGCAATTAAAATTGGTGATTTCCGAGAGAAGAAAGCAATCTAAAATTTAAATACCACTGACCAACACGCAAAGAAGAAGAAATGCTTATAGCGTTTTCTATCTGACCACGCTCGTATACACTGATTTTGCCCATATTATCACCTTTTAATATCTGCAAGTATAATATATAACAAAACTTTCATGCACAAAATGGTGTAATGTTTACCTATACGAATGCAAATAAACGACATCGTCGGTTTTAGCTGTGTAGGTTATTGAGGAATTTGATATACGCATGTTGTTGTTAATCAATACTTCAACTGTTTTACTGCAGTTGTCGAATTGATGGTAATCAAAATATATACGACAATCTAACAAATATTTATCTATTTCATAACACAGTACCCTAGTACACTTCAAGGGGTGTAGTCTCACTGATCGTGTATAGTGTACAAGAGTGTAGTCAGACGCTAAACGCTATTAATGGTAAAAATAAAAAAAATCGAGCGTATAATATCATAATTGACACTCGAATAAGAAACGGATACAGTGAAATCCATATATTATTCTATTGTATACGTAAATTACATAAAGAGATTCCCTGCTGCGCCGTCGATATTATATAAATTTAATACTTCGATTTTCGCACAAAAACATGTACAGTTGGCGCCATTTTTTTCTCTTCAACCAATTCTTACATACATTTTATAATATTGGTTATCGATGACGTTCGCGCGAGATATTATTCAAAATATTATATGCCTTTTCACGTGAATAATATAATATCTTTTTTCGCATTGTATAATATTATAAATAATAATATTTTTCGTGTTCTGCGGTTTTTGGTTCACTGAGAACTAACCCATCGCACACTCAATAATTTCATATCCCGATAACTATCGATTAGTTTTATATCCAGTCAAATAATTCAACGACATTTTAGATTCGGAGTGTAGCGAGGAATATATTGTTTTTACAATAATGTTTTTTTTTTTTTTTATTATTATGAGCAACTTTTCTATCAAAGTCATTCTCTGATTAAGTATAGCATTTTTTCTAAAAGGAAATTTTATCTAGTTGGCACTTGAAACAGGTAATTTTTTAAAAAATGGAAAAATTTACGAAAGTAATATTTGTATTATTTTCAAATTTGTTGTTTTTTTTTAATTTAATTGAAAATATTTGCGGATACCTTTTGTTTTATTTTTTTAGACGTGGTAGAATTTTAAAATATTTCAGCAATTTTTATGCTATTTATAGACATTTTAATTTTATGAGTTTTTACGTAATTTTTATTCGGTATGCAGGTACTCTATAAATAAAAAATTTAGACTAAACAGAAATGCTTAACAATTTAACAGAAGGTTCATTATAAGATCATACTTTGTCGTCAAAATATAATAATTTTAGTACAATGTAACTATTTTATTTTATTATTATAAGAGTTTAAAATGAAATTTTAATGAGAATCATAATTATTATGGCCTTTCAAAACATGTATAACCGAACTTCGCTCCGAATCGTTTTTCGTTAGCAATGATTTGTCTTTACTTATGGATATTACCTAAATTACGTAATGTATCCTATTTTACTCTTACAAGAGTATTTTCACCTATCTTCTTTACCCATCTCCAGGCTTTTTTTTAACTTGTGTGGAACGGATTTCAAAAAAATTCATTCTTTGGCTCCGTTATGTTGTTTAAACTTCAAAATTATTATTATAAAAATAAATTGTCGACTTCTATGCATATGTTTTAAGTGGTATATCAAATACAGTTATGTCAGTTTTGTTGATAGTTGTAGTAGAATTACTGAACCATGCAAGTGTGTATAGCTGCTGTACTCGATAAAATAATCAGAATATAATAAGTCGGTAAATGGAAATTGTATTATAGGCATATTTCAATATTTTTCATTACTCTAGTGCGGGAAAAAAAAAAGTGAAAATCCCCCGTGGGTCGTGATTGTGCTACATTATTTGTATCATACAAATACACCAGTCAACGCGTAAATAATAATTTATATTTTTTTTTTTTATTTTCTAGACGAAAAAATCAATACTCCGTGTCAGGTACCTATACGTTTTGTTAATGTGCCAAAATGTAACCTGGTGTGCAATTTTGCCGTATTCGTAAAAATTTGATCACAGTTAACGACTGTACCTATATTCGAATTATTATTGAAAAATATCGGATTAGAGTTGACGTCAGCCATATAAAAAATACATGTTATAGTTCTCTGCATTGTCGAATATAAAATACAATTAGAAATAATCTGTTGAGATAAAAGAAGCACTTATTTTTATAAAAATATGTATACAGGGTGATTTTTTTTATCGTGAATCAGCAATTGTCTTGGAAGATTTTAGTGAATTTGATTTCTGTTTTTTTTTTTTTTTATATAATCATTATGGACACGTTTCAGGTATGTTTTAAAACCATTTTTACCTCAACTTCATAAACCTTAAATAAGTATACACTTGTGTTTTCGAATAAGAACTCCCGTTTTTGAATACAGATTCAAATAGAGAATATTTTTCTAGAAATTTTAATATGTAAAACATTAATGTAAGATTTATCCTTTATTAAGTTATAACCGTTAAAAGTTTAGAACAGAGGCGTATGAGTTATAAATTTATAATTTAAATACATGAACATATGCAATTTATTATCTTTCTCTATATTGTTTAAAAAAATATTATCAATTCAAATTTGTGTTCAAAAAAGAATTTTTATACGAAAAACAAAGTGTATATTTATTTAAGGTATTTAGAGTAGAAATAATAATTTTAAAATTACTTTAAAATAAAGCTTAAATAATTCCACAATAATTAAAAAAAAAAAACAAAAATCAAATTCACTTAAAATCTTCAAAAAACTAATGGTCCAATATAAAAAAAAATGCTCTGAATACTTAAAAGCTTAGACTAAAACTAGTCTAACCAACGATTTTGTAATATTAGGATCACAAGAATTTTTAAAAGATAAACTACCGGGCAAAAAATATGAACTGTAACTAGAGGCGCCAAATACAGGGGGACTGAGGAGCTTCAGATCCCTTTCCCCATGAGATTTATGCGATTAATAGATTTTATTTACTAAGCATTAATATCTGTATCGTACATCTACAAAATATTGATTTTATTTTGTACATGACAAATTGCTCACATGCCCTCCATTTATTCGCACCTGAAATAGCGAGCTCCCATGATATTTTACAAACTTGGCACCTATGACTGTTATAGGGATAAGTGTGGAAACGAGGTAACACATAGAATTAATTTTATTTATTTGATTTCTGTTTTTTAAAGGATTGAGCTCTGGGAATACTAGGTAATTCAGCTAGTATAAAATATATTGACAAATTTATTTTAGATTCCGAGTAATAATGATTTAAGTAAAAATTGTTTTACCACAATTACATAATTTTCCATTTTTTTGTAATTTTTTTCGACATAGTTTTAGGCTTTTTTTTTCAGACCAAAGGTAAAATTAACTTGAATTAAACTTTTAATGATAATAAAACCTCTCCACCAATAATAATTATTTAAGCAATATTTGTTTAAAATATAAAAATTGTCTTTGAAATCTAAAATTAAAGAAAAATTACCGGTAATCGTAAACAAATGACGTTAAAAAACAAGCACATGCATTTTTAGGCATGTATGCACCGAAATAACCAAAAATACAGTATAATACAAAGTAATCTAGGAAATACGAAATACATAAACAACATATTTTAAATTCTGAGTCAAGCAAAGAAGCTTATAATTTTACAAAGATGTTCTTGTTTTTATCCATGCACAACTTTTCTACCAGAAGACTTGCTCAGATTTTTACTTGAAGCACCTTTTCTGAAAGAAAATTGGTGTAGTTAAATACTTTTGAGAGATCATTTTTCGGTTTTCGTTTAATCAAAACATCAACTGTACTCCACTCAAAATCGTTTTTTCGTAAGCAATAGTTTATCGTTACCTATAGATGTACTTTAAATTCCCGTATATATCCTATCTTCCCAACTTCTCACCTATACCAGTGGCTGCACTTGTCTCTATTTTCTTATCTTCCTTTTTACTTATTATATTTTAGGTATATTTCTATGTCTACCTTTGGAGATTTTTACCAACTGTTCGAAAATTCGTTCAAAGACGATATCAAAAATAAATAAATAAATAAATAAAACAGTAATACCAACACAATTCCTTTCCTTGCTCCTCCGGAAAGTATTTCAAATTTAATCACAGAAATGTATAATACTGCGAAAAAAAACATGGCCGTTTTGAAGGTACATAGAGTAACGTGAATCGTGCGTGTTTTACGAATTCCGTTTAATCAAATACTGAATGTACATGTTCGGGCGAGCAGGATTTGTTTATCATTATTCCCTATCAAAAATAGAATCCGGATACCTATCACGTATATATTATTATGTGTACAACTCTTAACAGTCTTCCTGGATTATTTTAATAATAAGCGATAAGATCGAATGCGAAATAACTGCTTACGCAAGAGGCATACTTACAAACACTTTTCGAATTCGTTGAAAGCTGAAACGTAACCATGGGATTAATTTTAAATGTTTTTCAAAATATACCCAATACTTCTAAAACTAAGCAAGTTAACCAATATGTTTAAACTAATTTAAGTTAAGTTATCCTGAATAAAATATACAACAGCTAAGATAAAATTAATTTTGAAATATACATAAATTTAAAGAACTATGTTAAGTTAAATTTTTAGAGAAACGATAATTTCGTTAAATTAAAATTAAAAGTTAAAAATTAATTTTTTTTAAACTACCATTTAATATAATGTTCTCATAAACATATTTTGTATATTAGTATTAACATTTCTATTACATACAAATTATTATAGAATACTCGCGTAAGCTACCCAAATAATTGCATAGGCCACATACTCGTCGTAAATGATTATAATATTCACGTAGAAATGTTTAAATTGTAGAAAATGTAGAAATGTAGAGATTGTAGAAATTTAATTAAAAATGAACACGTAAAATCAGGCACACAGTTTTTATTTTTTTTTATAACAAATTTGTAAATATTTTTTTAGATATAACCTTAATTTTAATAAAATAATTAAGTTGTTTTGTATTTCATATAGTTATAAGTTAAGTTAAAACTATTTATTATACGAAATAGGTAGCTTATTTTATTTTATTATTGTATGTATATTTTAGTTTACTAAGTTAAAATGAATCAAAACACTAAAAAGTAATTTATAACTTAACTTTAAACTTTTTAGGTATTTACTGCCCAGCATTGTCTTCATGTATCTAAATCTGTAATATTTCTCCAAAAAAGTTAGTATCCTAAGTCATTTAAATGTAAACCTAAAACCTATTAGACGATGAAAATCATGATAACATAGGTTAAGTTTTTCAAAAGATCTGCTTGGACCGAACTCCAATACAGACTGTCAATACGCCACCCAAAAAATCACTTGAGCAAATTTAGTATGAAATATAGAAATATTCTTCTTTCTGGCTGTGTTTATTATATATGTGGGAAAATTGCAATATATTATATTTTATACAGATAGTTTTCCATTAATTAAGTTCCAAGGAAATTACAAAACGTTAACATATATAATTTTAACCAATTGGTAAAACACACGGTGGAATTTTCAATAAAACACAAGAATTTCCTTCCGTTATCGCGGTATAATATATAGGTACACTATGTAAACAAAAATATCATATCATAAAGGTATAAACTAAAAGCTATACTTAATCGAGAAAAAAACAATATTTCTTCAACCACGACTGAAATTTTAAATTGAAAATTGAATTTATCAGTAAGTAACGGCTGTTTAAATTGTGCATACATTAATAAATATTGAATAGTTGGCCACCGTCATGCAAATAGTAACCTGTAAGTATGAAAACATATTTAAACACCATATTTCATCCTTATATTAAATTTATAAAATAGTTCTCAAGTGATATCAAGAGTTCGAACATTTTTTATCAATATTGTATAACATATTACCTACATATTTTTCAATTTTCTTACTTTGGATTACCGTATGTGTTCGCAAATTGATTTTCTAGTTAGGGTACAAAACTTATGTAAGTTACACGGTAATATTATAATAACATCACGGTATAGAGTTGTTTATTTTTCTACTCCGCCTAAAAATACACTCTAAACTAACCTACATGATATTACACCGATTTTCACGGAGGATTTTAAGCAAATTTGATTCTTGTTCTGTTTTTGTTCAGCCATTATGGGAATCGTTATAAGCCTTGTTTAACGTTATTTTGAATTATTTACACTTCTCCTTATACTTAAAATGAGCATCATCATCAATTATTAAAGGCTATATAACTAGTAATTTAACCAACACCACCTGGGGCTGACATAAATGTGTACTCCGGACAACAGCACTTGTGCTGTTTTATAATTTAGCCAAATACTACGCACCTGTGTGGGCTAGAAGCGCTCGTTTTGCTCAAAATCATAATATGCGCATCATATCAGGTACTTTTAGGTATCCTTTAATCAATGTGGTTACCCACCCTTTACATTACAACACTTCCAGATCTAAGGAGACTGTCTTAACTACTAAGATTCTACATAAATTAGAGAGACAGCATAAACTACCACTACTAAACACAACTATTACACTTTGAGTCTAAAGGTTCCGTTTGGCATGCAGAATTTTAGAAAAAGTCCGTAGAATACCTATGGACGAGACGTTGAGAACAGACAGAAAACCGTAACACAGACCATATTAAAGAACTATTTATGAAAGTTCCTAGTTGGGATATTGCAAGGTGTCATTGGACAACGCTCAATCCAATAATAACGGGCTAAGGAAAGTGTAACATCCTACTTCATAAATGGGGTATGTCCGATTTTCCGTTTTATGAATGTGGAGAACTACAGACAATCAAACGTATAGATCCGAGAAGTAAAGAAGAGTTATCAATTTATCATCTTAAAATGAATATAAAGTATATTGTCCTTACTCCTTCGGTCTTAACTTTAAACTGATATAACTTCTTCTTATTATTCACCTACATCCCAGCTCTTTAAAATCGGCCATTAAACTATTATTATTATTCTTAAACGGAAATTCCGATACTATAGTGTTATACATATTGAAATATCTGAAAAAAATATTATTTTCTAATTTGTGTGCAAATAGGATGAAGCGAGTGGGGGAAGGGTGCGATTTGAAAATAAAAAATGTTTACTCTATGTAAGACATAACGAGAAGAGTTAAAAATTGAAAATAATATTGATACCAAGCTTAAGTGATAATAATCACATAATGATCGAAGAACACAATCTAATCACTTATCTAATCACTTCAAATCTTCCGAGAAAATGGCTAGACCATAACAAATGGATCATTCTGTATACATGTATGTACATTTTGGTTCTTTCCGCGTGAGATTGTGATGACAACAAATATGATACAAAATTTTAAAAAGGTCATGTGACTAGGATCAATTCCAATAAACAGTCTACGCGAGAAAATGCTGGTACTGTGATTCGAGACAATATGTCACGTTAATATTATTTGTGTCGTAATATTATATTACGCCACGGGTCGGTCAAGCCGGCATCCGAGATAAATTGGAAATAATAATAATAATATATTATGTTGCCGAGCCTTGTCTTTGTTTCGCTTTCTCTCGCGTATTCGAAAATAAAGAAAAGCGTGATTTTTTTTTTTTAATCATGTTTGCAAGTAGAAGCTATTTCATAAAACTGTAAAGTTATGTAGTCTGTAGCGATATAATCTATAAACTAGGGTCCGAGTTTTAAACCTGTAAAAAGGCGTGTATAGTTTATTAATATTTTTTTGGCGGAGAACAGAGTTTTTGAGGCGTTTTTATTCAGATAGAAAATAGTCTTCCTCTCCTGGCCTGAAAACACTCTATACATGTTTGTGTCGCTCTAAAAGAATATCGTACAATCTATTTCTGTTTTGGATCATGTCTCCGTGGTTTTTTATTTCCAGATTCCTATTAAATTCTTATTGAAACTTCTATTAGTTCCATTTTAACGCTGCTCTAATATTAGCCTCGCTCTTTTCTCCTCATTAAAATATTACCTAGTCATTATGTTCATTGTCATCTAACAAAATTGGTCGCCTGACGCCTAATATGTATAACGTCAAACAACTCCGTACTGTCCAATAGAAAATTTCCAAATAAAAAGCTACTGTAATCACATTTTTAAACCTGCATTCATCGGGAAGGGACAAATTCAAATATATTATATTTGTGTTCACATGTCTAAAGGAAATACAATAATTTTTAATAGTTGTACTTGGGTAATATTCGTTTAAAGTATATCGTTTAGATACATAACATTACCGAAATATTATGTTTTCCGTTCAAATATCCGTGGTAAAAACTGACGTTAGCGAGACCGGTCCGAGAAAATGTTGTCCATTATCGTATTCAAATAATTCCTCTTCAGAAAAGTTTGAATTTTAGTTAAGTCAAACACAACATTTTTTAGCAAATGGTTCAGTGTATATAATCGTATTTTATAGATACACGATTGCACTGTAGAAATACAAAAGACATTTATTATTAATAATCGTATACGTACAAGTCGGTACTCTTTATCGTCTTGCGAATCAAAAACCCGAAACTTTTCGGCGCCACAAACATTATAATATATGTTTACACGATTCGCCGATCTCGAAATGTTTTATCGTGGTACATTTATAACTACGAGTAAAGACTGGAATAAAAACGAAGAGAACTCGGGCTCATCAAAACACGAACGTGTATAACACAAATCGTTCTCGGTGTAAAATTGTATTACTTGTGTGTAGAAAATATTTGTGTTTTTTTTCCGTGTACAGATGTGTCAATCGAATCCGATAAAATTTGTTCTGAGTTTTAAAAGGAGAAAAAATCGGGATATGAATTAAGTTGGATAGTTATGGATTTTTTTCGTATTTTTTTTTTATAGGAGAACGCTCTATTATTATATTTAAGGTTATGTATTGACTGTCTCTCCCTTCCACTGCTTGTACATTATAAATTAATATCATACAATGTAGAACGATAACAACACGAAACTAATTACCTAGGTATTGTATACATTAAAAATTATTGAAAACGATAGTTTTTCACTATCGTTGATTAAGAAATTATTATTTAATCAATAAAATATTGGACCACATAAAATGTTTTTCGCTGAGCTTCAGTTTAAAGTGCCGACGTATTAATGTAGACAATAATAATTGAATTTGGATGCATTTTATCAATGAGGAATATAAATAAAAAAGCGTATACTTTTTATGGGTGTTTATACTGTTGTACGTAGGGAGTTAAAGTAGGGTTCATAGGTTGATTATTTTATATTTGTACATAACAATATAACAATACTAATGAAAAACGATTATGATCAAAATTCATTTTTTATTTAGAAATAACTCTTTAAACTACCTCCTCAGTCAAATATTTTATTTTAGAAAAAGTACTAAACTGAAAAATCGGAGAAAGATTTCTAGCAGAAAAGTTGGCGAAAAATCAAAAAAAAAAAAAAAAAAAACAATATAAACAATATCTTTGTAAAACAATAAGCTTCTTCGCTCCAATTAGAATTTAAAACAAAATCCAGTTATTTCAGTTTTTTCTTACGTTTTTAATCGGCATTTCACATTTAAATAATGGTAACTCTTATACATTTGTTACGTTTATAATAAGTAAAAAGACGACATACGTAAAGAAACGTTGGAAAACTTACAATTTAACGATTTCATTATTTTATAAAAACATGGATGACGTTTTCTACCGGAAAAAATAATTTTATAGAAAAATCACAAGCTACCTTTTTTGTTGCATTTTTAATTTACTTTCTTACGGTATCTTTGGAAAACTTTTGAGCTTTTAAGTAGGTTTAATTTTTGTAATTCGATTATAAATAAACTTAGAGACTTGAAACTAAGTAATAATACTTATATTAGAATTCCCTAGATGTAGTAAAATTTTCAAAATCTTCAGACGAATTTTTGATTTTTTACAATGGTATTTTTTATATACATATATATATATACCATAGACCACTTTTATTCGAGAAAACTTACTCCGATGTATAAGTGTAGCACCTTTTCTGAAAGTAAATTTTATTTACTTGGTAAAAGCATATGTCATTTTTTAATTTTCGAAACGGTATTTAAAGTAAAAACGATTAACCGGGAAAAAAAAATACCATTTTTTCACGATTTCGTTATTTTAAATTAGTACCTATCACGTTTTCTAGCACAAATATATATGGCTCCAATTGAAAAACGACGATAAACCTTTTTTATCGAATTTTTAATCTTGTTTTTAATGATGCAGTTCGTTTTTTTTTTTATTTTCGTATAAGTTTTCATAATAATCGGGAAAAAGCGTAGGAAGATTAGGTTAAAAAAATATACGTCATATCAAAAAATGTATTACTTAACTGCGCTCGGGATCGTCTTTCGTCAGCAATGGATTATCGTTGCTTACAAATATAAATGAAATAACCTTATGTGTCTCACTTTCCCCACTTCCTACCTACAACAGTATTCCCAGTATATATCATTCCCAGTATCAGCTTTTTTTATTCTGTACACAACTTTTTAATCAGCATTTCGCTTCAACTTAAATGATAGCAATATTTCTTAAAGAAAATTTCGATAAAGAGGTACTTCAAAGAGGTAAATTTTTCGATTTTCTTAAAAGTTTTCTCATCCTATGTGAAAAATCGGGAATAAACATAGGAAAATCGGTACAAACAAATTTTACTAAAAAAAGTATGTAAAGCCTTTTTATTTTTTTTTACTATAAAATTACATATATGTATTGTTGACAAAGCATCACTATCAACTAAACTCTGCTCAGAATCGTTTTTTCATAAGCAATGTTTTATCGTTGTTTACAAATGTACAATAAATTTCCATCTGTATCCTACCTTCCTAACTTCCCACCAACAACAGTGGCTGCACCCACATAGGAAATATATCTGCTTCTTTTTTTAATTTTATTTAGAAAATTATTTAATCTATACAATAATATGGTACAATAAGGATAATGAATGATTTTAAATTGTGCAGTAGCTTAAATGACAAAATGGATGAACCAACCAGTGAAGGCACTGCAGGTATACACTATATAAACTATGTACTCTCTATCCTACAAAAATCTGTATCCTGAATCCTTAACCTTCTTATAACAACCTATCTACAATAGTGTGGACCTAATACCCATGAGGAATATCAACTTTTTTTTTCTACGAGGTAAGTATTTTGAAAACGTTTCTATTTCTGATTCCATTGCGATGCAAGAGACTATCGGACAGTGCCGATAATAATCGTATTATTATTATTATTGTGCGCTAGGTCAGTAAATGGTTCCGCCGACGCTGCCGTCTGGAGCACGACCGCCGACCGTATCGATTGGCTGACCTCGTAGCCGTCGAAACGGGTCAGTAGCTTCCTATTGGCGGTCGATCTCGAGACTCAGCTAAGTACTGCCGAACGTTCGAGATTCGCAGTTAAATCGCAATTGAAAGACTGAGCCGAATTACGCGACGAACAAAATTGAACTTTTTGATAACGTTCACCGGCGCTTTTGATCAACGACGCCAATCGTATGTGTATTATGACGTATATTGTCGGTTAAAAAGTCCTAGACGAAGTTTATGTACTTATAATTCTTTTTCAAAAAAATAAAATGATCTTTAATAACAAAACTATAGGTCATAAATAGATTTTGATAATTTCGGGCGGAAAGGTGCATATGTGGACTTTATGATTTTCTTCGAGATTCGAATTAAAAGCGGTTACGTAGACCAAAATACAAACTATTAAATATAATATTCTATTGACATTGTATAACGTAAGAACACATACAAAAAATGAACTGAGATTAACTTTGGTTGACGGATAAAAAAACCGAAGAAAAAACAACTATCGACACGTTATCCCAAACAGTTATATATATAAAAAAAAACTCGAAAATAACGAATAGATATTTAAAACACCAAACCACGTGTATAGAAAATGAAGCTTCCTTAAAATAAATATTTCGTAAACATTTCAGAAAAACACATTTTTCGAATCGTCCACGTTTTCCCAAGTCGGGTTTTCCCCGTTATGCGAAAACGTAATGGGGATTTCAAAAAACAAAAATAAAATTATAACCAACCTGAAGACGAAAATATTCAACCTACAAGAAATCTCCTACAAAGTTTCAACCAATTTTGTATTCAAGACGCGTGGGTTGTACCGCCGTAGAAAATGTCGCAATCGATTAGGAATCTTGCATACTGCAGTAAAAAAAAAAAAACGTCATCGTAACGACATTTTATGTAAATAAATAACAATAATACGTATGACACAAATTTTATTAGCCTCACAAACTAACCTGATCTATTCAAATAAAATAAATAAATATATAAATAAAAAATATATGTAAAAAATAAAATAAATATATGTAACAATTAATTCAGTTTTAGAAGAATTACACACACACGCAATGAAATAAAGAAAGATAATTTTAATAATAGTTTTAATGTTCAAACCTACTTTAAAAATAATATCCTATGTCAATATATTTCAGATAATAAATAATAATCAAATAATTTATATTTCTTAACATATTCATGTCTAATAATAACTAATTTTAAATAATCTCTCCTATTAAAATAAATTATTTCTAAATTGTATGTAAAACGACCAATTTGTATAATTTTTTTCTATGTTTTCCTTCATTTAATTTTTTATATTCAGTCTCGTTTTATATTTTGACTGTGATGTACCTGATGATGAATTTTTAATTCGAAATCGGTCGTATAATACACTTATCATAATACTTTAAGCGACGCATTCATTAATTAATTTATTGTATTTTTATACATACACTTTTTATGTGTATATTAATTTACTTTATTTATTTACGAGTATTAACCATTTTAATAATTTTGTTTTTACTTTATTATTTTATTACTAATCTTTTTGTCGTTTTTGCGTTACCGTGACTACGCTTCGAACATAATCGAAATTACGTTCGTTTCGATGATATTATTATAATATGAAATCATGGCGTGGAGGAAAAAAATTGGGTAGGAGAAAACCGTAATTTATATAGTATATCTACGTCATAGAGCTACAAGAAAAAAAAAATATTAATATTTTAGTTGTATTATAATATTGTGTACTCGAAATCGTTGAAAGCCGTCCAAAGTATTGTAACAATTAAACAAAAAATTTAAATCGTCGAATTTCGGGTTTATTTGGGCGGTGAGGGGGAGCGAATCATAATTTAAAACTTTCTTTAACATTTGGTGTTTATAATTAAAATCGTACTCAATGTTACTTACCGCGCAAAAAAAAAAAAAAATCGAATTTTATAATTGTCAAATGCAGAGCGAAACTATAACATTACTATAATACTATATAACGTCCACTGGTGATTTATTCGAGTGAAAGAGCTTTATAAATGAACGAACTCGCGGATGTCATACAATTTATAATTGATTTATACATAAAAAAACGTTAAGTTTTTATCGTGTCAAACATACAATCGATAAAGAATTATTTATTTAATGATAATATTATATGTGTACGTAAAATATAACTCGATAACAATCAGACGCGTGATAAATTAATTGGTTTTTTCTTTTTTTTTTTTTTTTTTGAAAACGATAATATCACAATAATTAAATTATGCATTTCATATCTGTTTTGTAACTAAAGAGGGTAAATTTTAGTATTGGCTATATTGTTTCATATTTTATTTCTTCTACTTCTGAAAGAACGTGTTCTTTACTGGGCCATAAGAAAACATGTTCAAGGTCCAACATTATGATAGAAAATAGTCAAAAAATAGAATGTCAATGAGTTAAACCTGTCCAATATAAATTAGATTAAACACATTAACGCAAATTATATTATTACTGTTTTTACTCGAAATTTGGCCATCACAATTTAACTATCAAAAGGATGTAACAAGTATAGTATAAACACGTTCATTTTGTGGAGCTACCTATTTCGATTAAGTTGAATATTCATAATTTTATATTTTATTTCTTATTTGATAATCTTCAATTTTAATAAAATTTTTCGGAATAATAATCAACTCAGAATGGTTTTTCGTTAGCAATGGTTTAACGTTTCGCACAAATATAAATCAAATTACTATTTGTATCCTCCTCTTCCAATTTCCCTCCCTAAATAGTGGCACACCTATCAGCAGTAAAAGCCTTTTGAATTTTTTTTTTTTTAATATTTCACCGTAATGATAAACTATTTGTCAATGTGTAATTTATTAAATCGCATGATAATATTATTTTTGTATTGTGAACTCACTATAATGTATTTTATGTCTGTTGGATTACTATATTTATATAGTTTCACAAATCAATATTGTCAATATGTACCTAATATAATAGTGTATTTTTTTACTGATTATACGTATTATACTGCATATACTCTTTTAGAGAATATACATAGCAGTTATTATTTCAAAAATTCGTATTTTGATTCTCGGTATAACGCAGAAGTTATTAGTTTTACAAAATAGTGTTTTATTCGTAAGACAAAACTTTTACGATAGCGCAAAATATAGCCGCTTGAAATTTTCGAGGTTTTAGTTTTTGGTAATAGATATTATGTGGATTGAATTTTTTTCAAACTCTCAAAAACGATCGAAAGTTTAATACAAAGTCCATCATAAAACGTTCTAATATGACGCACGACAGTATAAATGTTTTTTTTTTTTTTGTTTTGTTATTTTAAGTTAAACGTTCATATTTTGACGGAAATCATAAAAACCGTGACATTTCAAAACGTGTTTAGCCGAACTTTGCTCAAAATCTCATGTCATTAATAATGAATAAATAACATTGTCACGTACTGATGTTAATTAAAAATCTCTGTGTATCCTACCTTTCTAATTTTTCACCTACAAAAGGTGTACACCCATTAGCATTATATGCTCTTTTTTTATATTATATAAAACCCCATCCTTCTGAAAAACCAATCCCATGTTTTATTCTATTTTATTAATTCTGAAATAATATTTCGCTGTGCTATTGACTTCGGGAGTCGAATGAGTGTGCGGGATAGCTGTTTTGCCATCAAAATTGTATTTCCAATTATTATATCGTACAATGTGAACAATATTCTCTATATAGAACCTCTTTGGTGCCTATACCTTCGTATATTATAATTAAGAGTCGTCGTCCGCATGGCCAGTTCCCCGGAAATTCCCATTTCTACTCGAAATGCTAAAATATAGTTAAGGCAGCTATAGAGCTCGATCGGTGAAGAGAAACGTATTCTAAAACGAATTGTGAAATTAACATAAATCGTTCAAAATAATATGAATAGAATACACAGAACACAGTGGATTTATTTAATAGGATGTCCAACAGAGATCTGACAAATGCAATAACTTTTAGTTTTTAATATATTTTATTTATAATTGTTATTTTTTTTTTTTTTTATATATATTTACTGAAGAAAATTTTACCATTATTGTTCTATTTTATATTATTATATTTTTTTAACTAAAAATATAAAATACAATTGGAAAAACATTTTGTTCATAATATCCAACATAGCTGTTCCATAAACTGATTTTAGAGCCTTATTTTGATAAGTTGCAAAAGTTTATTAACTATAAATAGTTAATTTTGTTTAATGGTTTGGTTTAAAACAATTTATTTTTCATTGAAAAATCAGTGAACGATTGATATTATTCAGTAGTGGCAACGAAAATATTTAAACTATCGTATTTTCAAAAATTTGTATACAATTAACGAATTATCGTTAGGTAGTAAAAATTTCTAACACCAGCATATTATATCAAAAATTATTAATAAAATTGGATTTTGTAAAAAATAAAATGTATTATTTTCAGTTTTATATTTTAAATAAAGTATAAGAATCACAGTGCATAAGTAGATAAGTACATAAGCTGTAATGATTACTAAAAAGAAAAACTATTTTAAACAGAACAAAAGTTATTACATTTTTTAGATTTCCGTGGAACCCCCTATAAGTATAGTAAGTATACCTATCTCACCATCGCTAAAGAAAATATTGTACACAATAGTTGGTAAATTTGACGATTTTTATTTAATATAAATGAAGAAAAAACACGGACTTTTATTAATAATGTATTAGGTAGGTGGGTATATAGGCGACTGAAAATCACAATATCGAAATAATTTTATGCGAATATAGAATACAATATAAAAGCAGAGAAAAATATTGAAAAACTGTATATCACATTTCACATCGTATTAATATATTGATTAAATTATACGTAGAAAAAAGTTATCCCGAATACAACAAATACAGTAGAGCATGCAGTTGAACATACAAAAGAAAAGGTCGACAATTAAAATAAAATGCCAACATACTTCGCAGTGTGGGTATTAAGGAGGGAGTTCTAAATGTAATCGAATATAGGTTAATTTATTTTACACGCTGCAGAAAACAACTATTGATAATTTCAATCGAAAAACGATTATGAGCGAATCCCTTGTAATCCAAAAGGTACCTTATGTCATAAAACAGATCATACGACTGACCTATCAGATAAGAGGAGGCGGTTGACTAGTAGCTACGGCCAACAATATATATGTATACCGATCCGCGTATCAAAAATAAAGGACCTCATCAACAACAATCAAACCTTCGAATACGAAACATTACAGCGCGACGCTTATAATTTAAATCAACTAGTGCTGTTTAGGATTTACTCCGGAAAAGTTTCAACCGTCAGAGCTTCGGTATTGCAGTGACTCCCAGGCGAATCCATTAAACTAAAATAACAAGATAACAAAAAACAGCAGCGACAGTCAACATTTACCCCAGTGCCCAGCCGATCCGTCGGTCTAACTCAATAATCCGGCCGGGCAATCCAACATCCGGTTTACTCCTGTTATCACGCTAATCGTGAACAGTTTTCTTCGGGGTTAGTGCACGCACCACCACCACAGGGCACTTATTTAAGCCACGCTACCCGCGTGAGAAGCTTATAGTTAGACACCCGTCACAGTGCATTCCGGCTACTTTTGTATAACAGTGACCTTTTCACATACATAATATCGAAAACCTTGATAACTACTAGTGCATACTTACGTCTATGACAGAATAAAGCCATTTAATCGAAAATCAACTAAATTAATTGAACAATTTACCCACCCGTCACCCAGTATAATGTTTCATAATATTTTTCGTTTAAAGGGTAATTCTTTTATCGTGAAATAGCAATTTCCTTGGAGAATTTTAAGTGCATATGATTTCTGTTTTATCAATCTTTGGGAATCGTTAAGGTTTTATTTTAAAACCATATTTAATTTTTACCCCTACTCTATATACATTAAATAAGTATATACTTTTGATTTTCAATTAGGAAACATCCTTTTTCAATATGAATATCAAATTTCGAAGAGAGTTTATTTATCCAGAAATATTGATATGCAAAACACAAATATTAAATTTAACTAATTGAACTTGAAATTAACATTTGACATTTGTAAATCTGTCATTTTTTATGCATATCAACATTTCTAGAAAAGTAGTCGTTATTTGAATTTATGTTAGAAAGGAAAGAGTTTTATTTCAAAAAATGTTTAATTAAAATGTGTTCATAAAATAAAACTTTTCCGAACATAAATATTATAATATTATACAAAATATTATCTTTGAAATCTCGTATGTTATTATATTATATTATTTTAAACGCGGTGTTTGCATTTAATTTAAAAATTGTCTCGGTTTATATCCGTGCACACAAATCCAACGGAAATAAGTTTACTCGCGTGTAGAATATTTATAGGTTTTAGGACTCGAGGCGGTTTTATAGGTTAGGAACGACTGCGAACGTGAGAAGTTTTCACGGTCGCCGTAGTCGTAAAGTCGAAAAGCCGCCAGCCGTATGACAACTGTTATACGGCGTAACATCGATTTTCAACAAATTCCTTATGTTATTATGAATTACTCGCAGAATGATGTATTTTACTCGTAAATCGGTTTGGGACTTATACCTATTAAATTTGTGTAATAGCGTTGACTAATCTAAGAACTGATCGATCGTTTTCATATATTTGTATTCGCATTTTTAAAAGATATTATATTTCACAAGAGAGTATTTTTTCGAGCTTCAACAATTTAATAATTTTCGCCACACGCCTTCAATACAATAATGTTTAAAAATCAACATTTAAAAACACGCTAATAAAAAAACTCTACGATGCAAATTATTGAAATAAGCATGCGAAGTTATGCCGAATAAGACACAATTAATTGAAACATTATTTACTTAAACATTGATACATTTATTTATATGTATTCCAATTGAGGAGGGAAGGCTGGGCAAACGTATACGAAAAATAATATAAAATCATAACCATTCAAAGGACTAAAACATCTAAAAAGAAGAAATACTAATTATTTAATTTAACTTTTGTTTTTGAACTACATAAATGTATTACACTTAGCCGTACATCATTCCTTCATAGAAATCACTTCTATACACGAATATTTTTTCACCTGTTATTATGTATTTGTTCTAGATGAATTATTGTACTCATTCGTAATAAAAGAGTTAATTTTAAGTTTAGGTCATAAATTTGTAATACCTGGTTTTAAGTCATCAACTATACGAAAAGTGTGTTCAAAAAGTTCCGGAACGATTTGAATTGCGTACTAACGGAATAGCAATGAGCAGCATAATATAATTGATATCACTCGCTTCTGCCATCTCTTGAGCACATCTGTTTTTATAACTTTCTTTGTTTTGATGTCACCAGTGCTTTTGTAAAATATTTTTTTTGGTATTTGGTAATAATACAAAAGAAGACATTTTGTTTTGAGAGGAGAGGGGGTGGGTTAGAGATGATTTTTCCTTCTTTTTTGTTGAGAAAATCTTAGTTGATAACGGAATTTAGTATTTCACATTACTTATGCGAACAAATTGTAAATGAAAAACTGCAGATGTGCGAAATGAAAGTTTGTCATACGAATTTGAAGGAAATGTTAAGGGTAAACAAAACCCAAATTCAGGTTTGTCAGGAACTTTTTGACGTGGTAAATGACAATAAAAATTATTTGACTGGATTTTGTCATAATAATAAACATAAACTTGTAACAATATGAAAGAAAAATCTACATTTATCATCCCAAAAAATAGTCAAGTTACTTTTAAGGATTATCTAAAAATTGTCACATCAAAATAAAGAAAGTTGTAGAGAATCTACAGATGTACTCAAAAATCACAAAAGCTAGTGATATAAAACCTGCAGCCATTGGACGCTCTATTGAAGCATAATTCAAACAATCCTAGAACTTTTTGAACAAACCTTGTATAGTTTTCTTGTTATCTTAAAATGAAATACCTATATTAAATATTAGAAGCCGATCAAAACGCAAAAATGTATTGGTTTTTAAACGATATAAGTTTTTTCGTTTCATCTCGTCTGAAGACACTGTTTTAGAAAGAGTTAATATAAATATACATATCCTTTCGTATAACTATAGGTACACTTCAAAAGAAAAGAAAATTGTAATGATAAAATCAAACTATACAAACTGATATACCTACATATAACTATATATTTTTTTTTTTATTTCCACCAAAGAGAGAGCTCAGAGATACTCTAGACTATATATACGTGTATTTTTTTATTTATTCGATAGCTGTACTATGAAGTCAAAAATCGGTTCAGCAAAAGGTTATGCGCTTTTAAACTTATTTCATTTTCGTTTTTTTTTCTCGTAAATGACCCTTTTTGAGAAATACTTTTTAAAATGAGATTATCTTCACGAGGTATAAGAATTTAGACGCATCAAAATGCGTCCAAATTAAATACATTACAAAAACCTTAGTCATACATTTTTTAGATTCTGTGCCAAGTGAGTTTTACAATGATGTTTTTATTTCTTTTTTTATCTGTAATCAATTTTTCTACTATAGAAATCTCGCACCAACTAACCAAGTGTTGCACCTTTTCTTTAAGGAAATTTGTATAGATGGTACTATAGGAAGGTTAATTTTTGATTTTTGAAGCGATTTTCTTAATAATTTGGAAAAACCAGGAAAAAAGGTAAAAAAAAAAGAGAAAATTTACAAAATAAATTATTCTCAATTTTATTTTTAATAAAATTTAGTTAAAAATATTCTTAGAGACTCGGAATTCGGACAGAAGACTTATATTTGCTTTTTCTAGACGTGGTAACATCTTAATAATATTTAAGCTCTCCATAAACATTTTAACTTTGTTAAATTTAACTTAATTTTTATTCGATAGATTATATCGATATAGATTTATACTCTATAAATAAAAAATAAATTTTAAGAATTTTAAAATTAAATTTTGATGAAAATCATAAATAATGTTAACACGAAAAACGGTTCAGAATGAGATTCGGTTATTTATGTTTTGAAAGACCATTATATTTAGGATTTTCATCAAAATTTTAAAACTATTGTAAAAAAAAAAAAAGACACTACATAGCACTCAATTTTGTTTTCACCACTTAGTACGATTTATTATGAACTTCCTGTTAAATTTTCAATTATTTCTGTTTGGTCTAAGAATTTTATCCACAGAATATCTAGCAAACAAAAATTACATAATAAACTCGATAAATTTTAAATATTTCAAATATGACTCAAATGTTTTGAAAATTTTACTACATCTAAAAACATTAAACAAAATTATTTTCTATCAATTCTTTATGGAAATTTTTATTTGAATTAAAACAAAAAAATCAAGTTAAAAATAATAAAACAATTGTTCATATATTTTCCCTTTCGTTGTAGTTTTTTTGTATGTTTTGCTCAATTATTAAAAAAATCAAAACAAAAAAAATCGCAATACGATGTATGACTGGTTTCTTGTTCTTTTTATAATAATATGCTTGCAAAACGGTGTATTTAAAAAAAAAAAAAAATCCATATTGATTAATATACGTTTAAAACTCGTGTCTGAATATATCAAGTTTCATTAAAGTTTTTATATCTTATTAAACAAATATGCAATTAATATTATCAAAGACGAAATATTATAATGACTAAACGTGCAATATTAATAATATTAATATTTCGGTGGGATATTACCTCTCAAGTGTAATATTAATAATAAATATTGCCATATATCAAGTAGATATTTGCTTTTTAAAAGCAAAAATGAAAACGAATTCGAGAAGAACAGAAATATAACAATATATAAGTACCGAAGACAAGACGTAGGTACACATAAACCATTATAACAGCGATGGCAGCAGCAAAAGCAGTAAATAAATCTATGGACATTAATAAATTTAACTCTACACATTAATTTCGTATAAATCGTCGAAGTTTTTGCTGCTGCACGCGCAAAGTGTCCGCGGGTCGTTTTGAAAAGGGTAAAATAGTGTTAGAGGGTAAATAAATTGGACTTGTATTTATTTTATTTTTCCCCCTCACCCTTCTCCCACCTTTCACCAATACCCTTGTAACTCTGGTATAATTAATCATCGAGAATATTTTCGGATATACGTTGCCTTATAAATTAAATAATAATCGTTCAACTAGGGGTTTTAATTAATATACAGACGCCTCAACCACTGTTTCTTTATTGCTGACCTCCAAAATTATAATATTATTATTACAAACGGCCATGAATTCGGACCCACAAAACATCTGAATATTACGAATAAATTGTATTAAATAGAATTTAAACAAATTCGATTAATTTCGTCCCACGGTGGAATAAAAGTCGGTATATTATATTTCGTTGAACAATATAACAACATTATCGTAATATTATTATTTTAGTCGTGGCTAACGTGTTCAGTAAAGGTTTTATTTTGTTTCTTACTCGAGTTTCGCGTGATTATTATTAATATTCATTTCGTTTTAAAACGTACAATTTCCACAAAATAACCATAAGACGTAAACTTCAGCGGTATTATAAATACACGTACGGATCCGGAGTAGAAAATAACTTTTTAACTTGCTTTCTGAACGATAACTATACAGTGTACATACGTCAAAACCCGTTAGTGGTAACGTAGCAAAATCACTTTACTGCACTTTAGAATACAAACATACACACGTTACACGTGTTTGCCCAACCAAACCCCCAAACCCCGCAAACATTTTCAAATACCAAAAATTAAGTTTTAACATAATATTTATTGTCTATTCATAAGCATACATATTATGATTGTAACTTGTATACATAAAATATAGCATGATGTCCCAAAGTTTAATACAACTGAAAATACATATTAAAACAATAAATACATCTTGGGTACTGCGCCAATAGATTATAGTAAAAATGGGCGTTCGTTATTAAACGACGAGTTTTGCGTAGAAAAACATAATTTATGTCAACAATATTATTAATACTCTGTCTTTTTCTTCTTCGTCTTTATCTCAACTATTAATATTCGGTGAAAATAAAATAAATCATCCACTACTCAGATGAGTTTAAATTTTAGATTCTGAGAGATTCGAGCCAATGTTTTAAAATGATATTCATTTTTTCTGTTTAATCTGTTAACAACTTTTCTACGAAAAAATGATTTTTGATTTTCTCGGATTTTCAAGAGTAGCACTTTTTCTAAAACGAAATCTGACTGACGGGATGATATATTAATTTTACGAAGATTCGTCACTAATAAAAATGTATTTTTTTCTAAATGAGAGTGATGCTTTGTTAACAATATATGTCATTTTATAGTAAAATAATAAAATTGGCTTTATATATTTTCTTTAATAATATTTGTTTAATGTCGTACCGATTTTCCAAAATTGCCTACGTTTTTCCCATGATTTATCCCGGTTTTTTACATTTGCTTGGAAAACTCCTAAAAAAATCGAAAAATGACCTCTCTAAGGAACTTTTCTAGTGAAATTTCCTTTTAGAAACAATACTATTATTAAAATTTAGAACAAAATTGCCGATTGACAAGTTGTGCACGGGAAAATAAAATCGTAATATTTTGTAATGTATTTTGTACATTTTCCTTTTTTTTTTTTTTCGGTTTCTCAAATTAGATGAGAAAACTCTTGTTGAAAAAATGACCGCACTAAAGTTCCTCCTACACTGATTTTCTTTCAGAAAAAAGTTCTGACGTTTACATTTTGAATGTTATTTCAGCTTTTATTTTTTTATTTTAAATAATTATCAGTACGATATTAGTGATCATTGATAAAATTAATGAAATAACTAATTAAAATGTAAATTAATTATTATTTACAGTTTTAAATTTGTTTTCATATTTTAATACATACATACTTACTTTCGTTTCGCATAATTGAATATTTTAGTTATACAAACGTTTATGAAAAATTTTTTTGTAATACTAATACACTATCGTTATTATATTTTTCAAACCTACAAGCCAATATTTATCTTTTTACGAGTTTTTCTTTTTACGAATTCTTAGGTTTGTTTACACTCCAAATCCCAATTCTAGTCAATCGCTAGTCTTTCCTTTCGGTTTCTTAAGAGTGCATCGTTTCCAAATCGACCTATAAAATAAGTATTACGAGATTTTATCTTTAATCATGCATATAATTGTAACAATTAGCTCTTTTAAATTTTTTTTAAGAAATATCCGATCATTTTCTAAAGTTTCTTTCTAATATCATCCAAAAAATTCGCGTTTTTCTTTAATAATTTTCTTTATACGTTTTAGTTTATTTTCCGCTTTATTCGTATATTTCAATACGCCTCCAGCCCATCATTCAAAAGCTTCTAATATTATATTTTTTATGTCATATTATT
Organism: Cinara cedri; assembly: GCA_902439185.1. Classification (NCBI taxonomy): domain Eukaryota; kingdom Metazoa; phylum Arthropoda; class Insecta; order Hemiptera; family Aphididae; genus Cinara; species Cinara cedri. The sequence goes on from CABPRJ010002409.1 coordinate 168,178, forward strand.
TTCATAATCCATATTTTCACATTCGTGTGCTTGTAATGTATAATTATTAAAATCGGATTGATAATCTATACGCAAATATTTGATACATATTTGTTATTTCTAACAATAATTGGCAATATTATTATTAATTTATTATTTATACAATTATATTCAAAACTAAGTGGGAAACAGATGCACATTTTCGGGAACATCAATAATAATATTAATCATTTTACTGTGTACAATATTCGCTATTTTGATTTCTATAATATAGGTAATTTGAAATTTAGACAATTTAGTATTTGATGACAATTTTAATGATAATAATTAAATAGTTGACAGTGGCTGTAATACGGAACAATACCATCCGAAATGCTATCGTCGTCATTCATCATTATTCATATTACGTTTAATTTACTATGGTGACTGATGGGTAAGTATTATAAACAGTATACAAAGAGAATTTTATAAAATGAGTGTAACGAAGAAGCTTTTAGTTTTACAAGTATGTATTTACCATTGTTTATTAACCGTAAAATGATCCAAGTTATTATTCGAGTTAATAATAGAATAAAATTTGGACCGGAGGAATAGACAGTACAGTGTTATATGTATGTATTGACGTGTTTAGATAAATATTCTTTTTTCGACAATGATGGTTTGAAAATTGAAAATCGAAGTAAACATTATGCAATGTTTACTTGTGTACGGAATCAACAATGTAAAATGTTAAACAAACTGTAAATGAAATCATTAAACGATTCTTCATATTATTCTTTTATATGAAAAACCAAAACTAAATTTAAATAAGATTTACTCGAAATCTTCATATACAGTGGCTAATGAAAGAATCACCCTGTATCAACGCATAGGATAGGTAATATATTATAAAATTCATGACGTAAATATTATCAAGACACTTGACCCTATAAACGAGTATATACCTATACGGACCAATATTACCACATACGCCGCGCATTTGGGATTTCAAAATAACAGAAACGGCTCGTAACACTATCCAGTGTCCGTTCATGGAGCAGGTAACCGTTGTATTATTCATTAGCTGACTATAATAATAATACTGTATACCGCGAGGAGGTCGTCTTTATATATATTTTATTTTATTCAGACGGTGTGTAAAACATAACGCACGTACATAATGTATTATTATCCGGTTTCGACACTCATATCAAAAAAGTGTATAATATCCCTGAAAAATCAATTAAAAAATATTTTAAAAAAACACAAAAATTATTAAAAATAATTTTTTGTATAAAAAAGTTATTAAAATAAGCAAAATAAACACATTCAAATTTCATATTTAAACTCTTGATTCTTTTTGAAACTACAATCACGGATTTGTATTGCCCTCCATGCCTAGTGACACCGATACGAGAAGTAGATAAGATAAAACAAACAAGGAAATAATAGTAAGGTAATAGAATACTTAATAAACTACTTAAAAACCCTAGAAATATAAAATATTGGTTTTTCCAATGGCTCATAAAGTAGAAAATATGCAAGAAAAAAAATCAAAAAAACTAGTAAAAGGGATATTTAAAAAAAAACCTATTAAAATATTAAACACTTTCAAAATTCATATTTGGACTCATTGTACACTGCCATGGTACCTGCTGGATTTAATGGCACGCCCGGAAAATTACAAAATGCTAAAAGAACCTTGTTTTTATTGTTCTGTTTATGTGTTTTGTTTAAAAATATTTATTTTTTTTTTTTCAAATAAAAGAAATTATGAACGTTTATGTTTCGAATAAAGAAGATGCGGTGCGAGAAGCAATTAGATATAATAATGTCGAATGATGAATGATATGTTTTTGAATAGATCTTATAATACGTGAATTTAAAAAAAAAGTGCAACACAATTTTCATATATTTTTACTGTTATTTCCTCTTTGTTTTGACGGATAATTTGGAATTCTTGGTAATTTTTATAGATGACTCGTCTACAACCCTAAGTAAAAACTAACTATTTACGAAAAACTTAAATAGGTAGTAAATATATATTATATTTCAACACGCCTAGTTAGTTGTTTTGTCACGATGATTTAGAAAGTCTAATGGCCATTCTAGAAAATAGATATTTGATATATACTTTTTTTTTCAAAAAGTTATTCGTATGAAAAATTATGTATACACGAGGATAAACTTTATGAATATTATATTTTATTGCATCGTTATTTTAAAAAAGCTGTTAATAATAACTTAAAAATAATTTTTTTGATTTTTTATGCTCGCTATTCAAAATGTCATCATCATCGTTATTGTAATTTTGTGGCAATTATAGACAATTAAGACTAAATTTTAAAGCTTTCGCTGCTAGAACTATTTTAAGTCATATTTCTATATTCTTGCAATCCTCAGGATCCTCGATTCTCGAGCACATAGTTTTGTCATTGCCTGTCAACAGCCACATCCGAATATTTTTACATAGAACGGCATCTAGTAGGTATTTTTATCTTAAACATTTATGTCCAAAGTTTTCAACGAGATGTTAATATTTATTTGACAGCTGTTGCACGCACGTATCTAAAAAATCCTAAAAAGTACTCAATTATAATAATTATTATAAAATCGTAGTAATTTGTCTCACAGATTCTGAGTTTGATATAAAACGTGTCGTTACCAGTAATTATGCGTAGTTGTATTATATGTTTATTATTGTTCGTATACAATAGTTTACAGAAACTTCCGCGAAAACATGAATACTTCAAAACGTGATAGATTTAATTAATTTAATTGTATGATACTCTCATCGAGTAAACCCAAAAGTTCATCGGTGTTATTCTTATATTCGTAGAAGAATTAAAACTCAATTTATTGGAATTTTAATGAATTTTTTATAGTTAAAATAGACTATTTTTTATTTTTATTATAATGTAAAAATTGCAGTAAGTTTATAATGATTAGAAATGTTGAACAAAATTTTAGATTGATTTACATAATATCATTTGCTTGTACTTTCAAAAGATTTTATTCGTTATGTTATATTTTTAGCAAATTAATCCGATTTTGTAATATTTCTCAAAATACACTTTTATATTCAGGTCAGGTACTTAAAAGTGACAAAAAGAATACGTACAGGATTCCTCCGTAAAATTTAGTTGGTATTTCATTAAATTCTCATTTTGTGGTTTGTTCTGTAAATATCTGGTTCTTTCAATAAATATAAAATATTATATCCGTAAGCTGAGACAAGGAATTTAAAAATGTAAGACGTATTCATATCATTCGTTTTCAAGACTCATTTAATAAGAGAACGAAAATCGGTCTTTAATTGAAAATTATTTAATTATATTGTTTACTATTTACAATTGCATGTATATTTAATATTATTATATCACAACTTTGACTTACGAATATTTACATAATTTTGATATCTTTATTTAAAACAAAACAATTTTTCCTTCTACTTTGTATAGTTGTGAATCGATACGTTTTTAGAAGACAATTAAAATTTTGAGTAAAAAGAAAAAAAAATCACTCATGTAAACTAGGCATAAAAATTAAGAGTCTTATATCATTGTTATAACGACATAAGTTCTGTTTTTTTTTTTTAAATTTGTATGCAATCAAATAACAGGAATAACAGCTTAATTAGCTAAATTGTGAAAATCTATAAATTAAAATTTTGTTTAAAATCTAAGTAGGTACATAAAAATGTAATTTCCCAATTTTATACCAATATATACTTCTAGAAGATATCGTAGACACTATCCTAGGTAACGGAAAATACAAGATGAGAATCCATATAAAAACTTTTTCCAGTTTCTTGACGATTAGATGATTACTAAAGTTTTGTCACGGTACAGCATTCTATTATATGGATGTTCGTGTTCAAGAGTTGGCCATCATCAGTTATGTACTTTTGTAATTCAAAAACTTCGACATTTTTCGAAAAACGCTATTTTCGCGTAATACGATCCCTAATAACGAAATACCGCCGTTTTCTTTTATTACCTATTGTTCCATACTGTCAATAATAATTTTGGTCTACGATTTTTCTCTGGTGTTAAAAATACCTATATTATAAACAATATCGACTATTATCGCGAAGAACAAGCCGGTAATTTATATCAAATCGGATAAAAATCGGTTAGTTAAATCACTCACTATCATTCGAGTTAACTTATATTTATATTCATTATTATACATTTTTCCAGGTTGTATACCATTTGATGACCATTAGGTTTTTCATCGACCGAATGTTTTAATAAATAATTTCAATTAATTCCGCGGCCGCTGACTACTGTAGTAGACACACATTGTGTACGAGTATTATTTTTTTCAATTAACGCCGCGAAAACTCATAAATAACGCGATAATTACGACTCGGCATGCATACGTAATAATATTAGTTTATATTATTTATTCCCCGAACGTCACTTTAATAAAATAAGTACGTATACATTATACGTACGAAATCATAAAATATATACGGCGGATATATTATTATATAATTTATAATATTTGTGTTAAACGTCGAAATGTTTTTGTCTCGGTTAATTAATTACATTTGATAAAATATAAATTACTAGCGTCCCTTTTGTGGTGGTTTTGCCCGAACACGCTCAAACAAACGTTTTCTCTCCGTGCATTATAATAATATATGCGATATATAACATATAACATGTATGATACGAAGAGACGAAGACGAGACGGTGAGGGTAACTACGGAGTAAAAGCGCCTTAGGTAAGAATACCTAGATGAAGAAATCGCCAGGAAAATATTGATTGAATGGCAAAAGAGAATAGAATAGGTTATGGAGGAATATGGAAAGCCTGGGAGTTAGAAAGAGGAAAGAGGTTGCTCGAAATAGAGTAAGTGGTGAAAAATTAGTATAATTGTAGTATATTACAACATTATTTAATAACTATAATATTCGATTATTTATTGTTATGCGAAGAATATTTATATTATAAATTTATACGACATCGTTAGGCGAACCATTCGACTCTAATAACAGAGCTCTGCGATACAAATATTTTTTTTTAATTTAAAACAAAATCTAATAAACATTAAAATATCATTTACCCACTCGAATATTGCTGAAAATATATAATATATGCTTCTCTTGATTTATTTATACCTAATACAAACGTAAAATATATAATTCAATTGCTTTGAGTTAAATGTATATAAATCGGTAGCACGTCATTTTTTTGTAAATGACATTTTTTTTTTATGTGACACAGTTTATCTTAATGAATGAACGAATCTGAAATACAAAAGAAAAGGACTAAAAACAATACTTCATAGTTTTCTATTGGTTTGCTAGAGCTATATTGAAAAATATGATAAAAGTAATTGAATCGTTTGAAAATCTGAATGAAATTAAATACTGTTGAATCAATATAAACCATATAATTAGAAAAAAACAGTATTTTATTTTGATTTTGGATCCAACTTAAGATGCAATTAAGATTTTTCACAAAAAAAAAAAAAAAAATGTAATTATATATTAAAAAATGTAAATTGATATCCCAATAATTCTTATTAAATAATAAGAGAATATTATATATAAGCGTAATTTTAGAATATTGATGAAATTGAGAAGGTATTTTTTATTATTCGGGGTTTTTTTTTTTTTTTAAACTGACTATTAATTTATTAAAATGAAATCCTCGCAATATTTTTAATAATAATAAATGTTTTCCTTTAAATTCTATATGTTTTAAATGGTCCGGTATAAGTATAATATAAATATTACTTTATTAAGGTTCCTACCGACTACAAAGATATAAAATACGAAATAGCGTTTAGAATTACTGTCACTCAAAAAAGTCAAAAATTAAGTCTGTTTAGTTTAATTCATCATCTGTTTTTTTTTTTTTTTTTGTCAAATCGACACATATTTGGACGACATTATTATTAAAAAAGTCATCATATTAAAATGTTGTGCTTTAAACAACCTTTGCGGACAAATTATTTCTGAAAAAAATATATATTTATATTTTCACTATATGTAGATGTAAAAATAACATTGTATTTTTTAAAAAAATCACCTCGTAAACAATATTGACGCTTTTGTATTTAATTAAATAGGTACGAAAAAAAAAGTTAAGAAAGTAGGATACATAAAGTTATTAAATTTATCTTTGTAATCAAAACCATTGCTAACGAAAAACGAAGTAGCAGAGTTCAGTTAAATAGAGTGATTTCTTTATCATGAACCAACAATAATGTTGGAGGATTTAAAGTGAATTTGATTTATGTTTTTTTAATCATTGTGGAATTGTACACACTTTATTTTAAAAGTATTTTTAATTTTTCCCCTCTACACCATATACCTTTAATAAATTAATCTTTTTTTCAATCCGCTCATACTCTAAGAAAACAATGCTTGTATATCCAAACATTGTGACAAAAAAAAGTATTTTGATCAAAAGTATCAACCGAAAAAAAAAATTAAACGAGGGACCCGATTACAATATGAGTGACATATTATATAATATGTTTTTTTTTTCGTTTTTAGTCTTCAAGAGTAGCGTGGAAAATGTAATGGTATTCTTATGATGTGTGTTTTTCGTCAAATTTTCCCCGACTCTAAATATTTTTTGTCTGTTATACACATAACATATTCTTGGCTAACCGACAAAACCTCACCAGTCGATTTTACAAGATAAATAAAACTGTGGCAGACTAGAAAAATAAAAAAAAAATACCAAAAAACAAAATGGTCATAATTTCGAATTAAGAGGTTATAAATGAGATCCAATGATTTATGTATGTCCCTCGCTATTTTCGAACACTTCTAGTGGGTACTAAGAACATTTTCAATTGCATTTTTTTAACAAATCGTTTTTAATATTGTTAATATAATGTTTATTGTTGATTAAATTAATATTATTTCCAAATATAAACAAAAATTCTAAGCTAATTTAATATTGCATGTTGCATAATTATTACAGAAAGAGTATGCGTATTATATTGTTACAGGATTTTGTACCTTTTTCATACAACAAAAATGAGGCATGAAGAAATTCGAATTTATATTGTTTACCTGCAGACATTTTGTACTAGTCATCAACTTCAGGGTTTAAACGAGTTTCGCTTAAGATCGTTTTTCATTCATCTTACACATTCTACTTTTCCAATTTTTCTCAACTACAGACATTGATATCCATAGTGCGAAGTACGGTAGCATTTCGTTCTTTTTAGATTTTGTGTGAGGAATATATTGATTTTACAAAAATGTTTATTTTTTTACTTTTTCTGTAAACAACTTTTCTACGAAGAATTTTACTCAGAAACTAAAGTGTAGAAATTTTTCTATATAGAAATTTTATTTGGGTAATACACTTGGTCATTTTTGATTTTCTTAGGAGTTCTCATAATAACACTGGGAAAAACCGGGAAAAATTACGAAATATTTTATTGTATATTTTGTAAAATATTCTTATATTTATATAAAAACCTTTATCAAAATTTATCAAAACCTTATATTTACCTTATCTAAAAATAGACAAATTTAAAACAATCGAACCATTTTTGAGTTATTTATAAACATTTTATTTTGCAGGTTTTTGGCGTAATTTGTATTCAATAGATACTAGATAAATAAAATTATTCGACCATACAGAAATACTAACACTTTTACAAGAGATGCGTTTTAAGTCGCAGGAACTTTGTACTAAAAAAAAAATATATATATAGTAGTAATGTATTGAATTTTTTTATATAAGAATTTTAAAATAAAATTTTGATGAAATCGTAAAAATTACGATTTTTCAAAATACATATAACCTAACTTAGCTCGAACTCATTTTTTGTTAACAATGATTAATCATCGCTTTTAGATATATACATCAAATTCCTCTCTATATCCTACTCTCCTAACTTCTCATCTATAACAATTCCTGCCACCCATCGTGTGAAGTATCTTTTTTTTTTTAATTTTCCTTTCAGTTTAATCTTTAAAACGTGCATAATATTATATACGACGTGTATAATGGTGAGAAGAAAAACCATCGAGTGAAAAAAAATATCGCTTATAGTACGAGTGTCTGCTATTAACGACAAAGACGGTAAAAGAAAGCGAACACACGGGGCCACTATTTTCACAAAAACGCCTTTTATTACAAACTCATTAAAATATATACAAAACGAAAAAACATTTAATGCTCGCCACCAATGTGGCGTCACACATAATTCAAGCAGTATTTTTTTTCTTATAAACAACAATGTCGTTTTATTTTATTAAAATTGTTTAATAATGATGCCACTGCAACGAGTTATTGTCAGGGACGACGAATTTCCACAAAATGAAAAAGTTGTTTCCAGACAAAATTATTGATTAACGATTAACAGAACTGGGAAAATAATAACTAAAACCGAAAGTGAACGCTCAGAATATTTCCCTACCTTGAAGAGTATGGAAAGAAGGATGGAGTTCAAATATATTGTAAATATTTGATTTTGTTTTTTTCCTTATTAGGCTACATAATGATTTTTTAGCAATTTTGTAGGTTTTAGTAATTTGTTTTACGTTATTGAATATCTCGACACAATATAAGGTGTGTTAAAATTATAGATCTGTTAACTAATGTACGGCGCCTAAGAAAATCTATTACATGACAATAACTAAATGATAAAAAAATACCATTTGAGAAATTACCATTGGACTACACTCCACACTTGACTACACATCCCCACCCTAATTGTGAGATAGAAAAAACATAGTTTGGGAAATGTACTTTTTTACTCTTTATCACATTGATAGCCGATAAGCATTTAAAAATTATCATTATATATCACTGACTATAGTCAACGAGGAGAAACCACGATTTTATAATATTTTTTGTCATCGAAGTCGTTATTGTTAACACTGGTACCAGAAAATTTTCAGAAAATGCAATGTTGGAAAGTACCCGTATTTCACGAAAACCACTGGGTCCTGAATGTCCAACGGTGACGGAACAAAAAGTTTATTTAATAAATTAGTCCTCTACAATGGCACACCCAAATGTTAGTGATGGTTTGACGAAACGAAGGTTATATTATGAAGATCGAGTTGTATATATTTTATAAAGTCATCGATACTATCATATTACTCTGCTAGTTTAATCTTTGTGAGCTAGTGAACATTTTTTATTTAGTGTACTATAAATCTAAACGTATAGAATATGAACTATATTAGTGATAAGTAAGAGTACTATATGTGAATTAGTGTTTTATGCTAAACAAATATAGTTTGGGCACCACTGGTAGTCCTTATAACACCGCAGCCCGTTCAATTACATTTGTTTCGGTGATGAGGGTTTATACTTACACGTTCGACGATAAAACAAATAACTTCTCTACAAAATTCGCCGCCCAGTGTGGCTAACATATTATTATATATACCATAAATGGTATCCAAACGACAACGAGAAAATGTTCATTGTTCTTACACGAGTATATTACCTAGAAAACAGAGTTCGTACTCGTGTCTTTTACCAAATTTAAAGGTATACCGAAATATTTAATTTTATATATTATATATATATTTTCTTTTTATCTCGTTTTTGTTACCGTTAGGCTTATTCTCAACACTTTCGACATACGTGATGTGTCCGTACACATAAACCGTACCAAATGCCAAACACCACATGATCTACAGTGCTGTGTCTGAAAACAAAAATAATTGTTAAACCGTTTGTCGAAAGACTTTAATTCAAATTGTTTACTTTTTTTTTCCATCTTAAACGGCATAATTATTGTTCAAGTAAAAGAACCCGAGGACTATACTACATTTTCGGCTCGAATCGATTATCACGACGGCACAAACTGTCGCGTATTCTGGACACGTTTTATTATGCGAAGTGAAACCAACAGAATTCAAAATAATATAAAATATTGATTCAAAATACCTTATAATTATTATCATCATGTACGCAATTAAACTACTATGATACGATCAGTGTACAATTATAACATGAGTCTATTATCATCACCATTGTTATCATATTTGGTATTACAATTCCGTAAGGATTTTAGCAACCACGATCACAATTATCCTTCAATAATCACTGAATATTTCCTCTCGATTTGCCACATCGAACCTATTTACATCTTCATGTACACCAGCCATCTACTAACATGTTGGCTTTCCTTTAGGCTCTTTTACTTTTAGTGCACATTCAATTGCTGCTGGAATTTTGCTTAATTCTTTCTTTCGCATGTTATGTACCTGACACATGAAATCGTTGCCCTTACGCATGAGTATGAATTGTAAATTTTCATGAATATTCATCATATCTCATTTCTTACCCTTATATTTCCTTTTTTTAGATAATCTACAGATCTTAAAACTGGTATAACACTTTTCTGTTTTTACTGTCAGACTATTGAACAGCTGCATTTCTAAACTTTCAAAAAATAAAATAAAGAAAAAGTTTTAGAAATAAATAAGTGACTGTAATGAAATAGATCGTTTTTTCCAGACGCCGAACATAACCTTATAATAGTCTAACATTTTTAGAATCATCTGGTATACTGTCTTGAACTCTGATAAAAATATTTTTTAAATACTGCAGACTATTCTAACTGTCATAATAGTTGGTTGTAAACGGCACTATGACAAAACTAAAATCTTACGATCGTAATTTATATGTTTATAAAACAGAAAAGGCACGGCGCTTCATATAGGCAATTCTGGTACATGCGTGTCTACAGAAGTATTGGACGTGTGTGAAAAGATTGAGACGCCACATCGACACCAGTGCAGATAATGACGCCATCGTTAACAGTTTATACAACCCTAACATATCCTAACAACTTAACTATATTATTATCATTATAATATAATTTTAATTGGATTCAGTCTTGCAAAATTTTAAGTCGAAATTACCACGCACCCATTTTCGTTTTCTGTTGAACTTTATACTTAATATACAATTATATTTCCTACGCGCAAGTTCAAATGTATACTATAGTTTGTTTAAAGCCTATTGTTGTTTGACTGTGTAGTGTTAAAACTACACCAGAATTATGCAGTCGTATCACTTTTGAAAATTTCCAACGTGATAATTATATAACTACTTAGTAACATTGGCATTTCGTATATGCATATGTCTCGAGCTCGAATAATTTCATTAACTTAAACTACGCGAATTATTGTGGTGTTTTTTTTGTTTTTTATTATTATTATTATTATTTACTCAGTAAATATCATATCAGCTATATTTATTTGCGTTTATTTGTTTTCGTGATTGTTGTAATATTAAAACAATATATAAACCGCCTGTTCAAATAGATGCGTAATAACATAATCGGGTATTTGTATAATAATAGCTTGCATATAGTGACGTTGCTACATAACATAATATTTTAAATTAAAAGACCGTCGTCGTTATAGAGGAATTTGCCGTAGTTTTAGCGATACATCATAAATGTATTCACGAGTAAACGAAACAACCTTTCAACTAGGTTTTAGAAACAGAACGCTTATAATGTAAAGTCATAAGTCACGTGAGCTAATAAGGTTAATGGTTAATGATTATTAAATTCTGATGATTTTGCATTTTTCGTTCTGCTATATTTAAAACCGTAAAAAAAAAAAAAAAAAAAACATACTAATTTCGTTATTCCCCTGATTCACTATTGAAAATTCTTTTATTTGATAGTACTGTTACGCATGTATAAATAAAACAAATATATAAGCCGTTGAAAAAAAATGGTTGTAAAGTATAGACCACCCTAAAAACTACTAAGAAAATATTAAGGCCTTTTTGAAAATAAAATATAGAGTAGACTTTACGGCTCAGTTATAACTGAGAAGGAATAGCCTGTGGAGAAGAAATTTCAAGAGAATGAAATAGTGAAGATGAAAATTGTGGCAGTCAATCATAACAAATCAGCAAATAAAATGGCTGGGCCATAAAATGAACTGTAGTGAGAATAGAGTTATTAGGGTAGTATTAAACTAAAAGCTGGAAGGAAAAGGATTGCAAGGCTGCTCTCGGTAAAGGTGAATCGATGTGTTTGGGATATATCTTGAAGTCCAAGGAGTGCGAAAACAGAAAATGCGAAACAACGAAAAATGAAGCAATTTAGCAATGGTGGCAAAGAAATTTTAAAAACAATCTTGTCATCAGTGTTATTTTTTTAATATAAATAATTTAACAATTTATAACTATTAAATAATATGCTTGTCTTAATGTAAGAATCACTCAGGTCAATGAAGTAAATATTTTAAAAAGTATAATTTAAAAATTGAAAGTAAAAAGTCCAAAAAAAATTTTGTTTTCAAAAATCGTACTTTAAGTTTATAATTATTATAAATATTTTTTTTTACATGGACCATTTTTGAAAAAAGCGACGGATATTATACTCGCATATATGTACAGTGCTATTTTTGTTGAAACGAGGGTCGTCTACCTATTTTATAATAAGTTTAATTATTAATTTCAAATGTTTCTTTGTTTATTTACGGAAACACTTTCTAATATATATTTTCCTTGAAAAAACCCCCTAACGGCAAATGCAACTATGTGACAATGTCTCTCATTAATTCATGAAATCATAATAAGGGATGCTTCACATAAATATTTCTTATTGGAGCTTTAACCTTGAACTGCTTAAACTCTACAACGCGTGACTTTTTTTTATTTTGGTTGTTGAGTACTTTTATCAAAGAAAAATAAAAAAAAATTGTTTTTTTGAATATTATTTAGATAAATCATGTTTTACATTGTTTCCGGAAGGCAACACCTTGCACTCATGGTTATAATATGTTTACCAAAAATTTAATAATGGTGACTATAAAGAATTTTTAAACAAAATGTTTTCATTATTTTCATTTTTTTATTGATTTGCCAACTTATAACTTTTAAACATATAATTGTTTAAAATAATAGAAAACAGATATTGTATTATCACATTTTTTTTTTTTTAAATATACTTTATTGGGATAAAACATTTTTTTTTGTGTATAATAATTTAAAAAATAATTAAATTAGTTCACACCATAATGAAATTGTACTAATCAACGTATTAAAAAATGAAATATGAAATGAAGATTGCTTCATATTTTTCCAATGTTTTTTTACACATTGTATTTATAATTAATTGGTATCCCACTTTTGAAGATCAATAACTTTTAACATATAGTAGATAAACCAAGCACATTTGAATCAACATTCCTAAAAAAATTGTAAATCCTTTGGTCATAATTTAGATGGTTTGGGTATATTTTTATGCATATTATATGACAGCGTTTCTAAATATATAAGATTTAATATAATATTGGAATATCCGGTATGGTGTTTCTGACTGAATTTATATTTCAATCAAAGATTATATAAAACTTATAAGCTTAGGTTTAGTAAAACATTTTTGTATAAAAAGGTTATTTCAAAAGCTGGTATAATTATAATATTAAAAAATAAAAATCAAGTTAAAAGTCTATTCACATAGTCATAATAAGTTTACAATAAAAAAGTATAAAATTTACATTCAGATGCCCATCAAGCTAATAAGGTAAATGATAGATCACAGCTGTCTATTTCTAAACAATTGAATCGATGAGGTTATTTTTTTTTTTTCTAATTTTTTACCATATCTTAACTCCAAAGACCTTATTTTAAAGTAGGAATAACAAAATTTATAATTACTACATAAATGATATTTTAAAATATAAAGTAAAATGTTAAATTGCTTATGGATTCAGTGGTGCCAACGTCTAAGTTCTCTACGAACCACAATTTATTTTTATTATTATTAATTTTAATTAACTTCGGTTAAAGCAAATTAGTAAACATGTATCAATAATGTATTGTTTTAACTAGTAAATTAAATTAAATAATTTATTAAGTATTGGACATCACTGTATCAATATAATTATGTTTATAAATATATGAAATAATAGACCTGAATTTAAAATTTACTTATCAACCATAATATATACGTAGATAATTTTGTGTCTTTAATAGAATTTAGCCAAATTTTCATAATACTATCATAGCAAAATTGGGATGAGATCAGAACTAATAAAACATAAAAATCAATACAATCCACAATACTAGAGACAGTTATTAAAAATTAAAGTTTAAAATTACTTATATAAATAATTGTAATTAAATTAAATATTTTCATACTTACTTAATTAAATTTATAGTTAGAATAATGGATAAAATTAAATAATGCAAATTTCTATTTAAGGTAGCAAATTTGATTAAAGGTATCTTAGAATACCTAAAATTTGAATTTATATCAAATTTATTTTACTGATTTTTAACTACTCCATATCAAGAAAACATACCAAACTAGGGACCTCATACGTCCCGTATTTTACAAAATCGTCTCGTATTTAAATGAAGTGTCCCGGAGTCCCGAAACAAGTTTAAAAATTACACTTTCATCCCGTATTTTTGATAAGGATTTTAAAAATTACATTTTTTCATCAAAATCAAATTAGGTAATTAGATAATTAGGTAATAACTATTATTTGATTACAAAAAAAAAATCTGGAAGAGAAATTAAAATTATCTTTTATAATTTTTTTATTGGTATTGGGTTTACACTGATATTATATAAGATATCAAATGATTGACTTTCATCATTGAAATTGATAAAAATATTCTTATTTATTTTGATAACCTTCGATATGATACACGATTTAAGATAGAATACGATTATGAATGATTTGAAATTTTGGCATTATCACTGACCACTGTAGAGTACAAATAATTATCATTACTTTTCAAAGTTCTAAAATTGTTTTAATAATTTTCATTTTCTAATCTAAATAGTCTAATAGTAGGTGTTTAATCTTTGTCATAAAAATGCCTAAACGTAAATGTCGAAGTAAATGTTTATGTACTGACGTACTAAAGGAATAATATATATTTTTAAAATTGCGTGAACAAGTCAGAAATGATAGAAAATCGAATGCATTTGTTGTGGTGCAATTTTCAGTATTGATCATAGCGGTAAATCTGACATAAAATAACATTTTGGCACTATACGTTATAAATTAGCTGTAGAATAACGTAAAAGTAAGAAAGTTAACGAATTTTTTGGAAATAAAATGTATGTTGTTGCTGATAAATTACTTTATGTAAAGGTACTTGAGCTTATCATATTTGCAAACACAATCAAAGTTTTTCATCAATTCATTAACAACGAGTTTACTTCGCAAAATGTATGACAGTAAATTTACTTGTGGTGCTACTAAAACGCAAGCAATAATTGTAAATGTATGGTTCCCTGAAGTAAATAACTTAATTTAAAATCAATTAGATGTTACCAATTTTGTGACAGTAATGATTAATTTGGCTAACCATAAAAAAACCAAAACAATTTTCCGCTTTTAGTACGCTATTTTTGCCGGAAACAGGTATAAAACCTGTTGTAGAATTTACTGATCTGCCTGGGGAAACAGCGTTAAAACTAACAAAACTATAATTAAGTATAAAAAAGTACATTTTGATGTAACATAATATAAGAAATTATTTAGGTTAGGTTAGGTTACGCCAGTACTATTTAGTATTTACAACCATTGACAACTTTTTTTATATTATTTCTATAACTATGGTATCATTAGCGATATCAAGTCAATTTTTTATTATCACCCATGTTTAGTACAAATTTGCGGAATACAATATATACTCGGCAAATTGTGTAATAAAATGATGAATGGAACTATTGGCAATTAGCTATTTATCGGCAAGGTGAGAGTTTTAAATGTTCCAAGTTGTTTTGCTACTACGATACGGCAGGCGGCAGCGTTTGAAGTGTTCCACTACTCTTCCGCAGCCAAAACTGAACAATGAAATATCTCGTCAACGGGTTGACGGAAATCAAAATTATCAACTGCAAAGTTTGTTTTGATTAATACTCTATCCATTTATGGAATTTTTAATATAGATTCCCATTTGAATCTTAAAAGTTATTCTCCGTAATTCCCCTCCCAAAAAAAAAAAATTTGTAAAATAAAAAAATGTGCAAATTATTTTAGATGATTATAACAAATACATTATTTTCAATTTTAGATATTAATATGGTAAAATGACTGTGACATAAATTTTGAATCGCTCTGTATACCTGTATATAAAATAATTTTAATACATTAAAATATGTTTCAAAAAATAAAAAATCTTGTTCCATATTATATAATTACATATATTATGAAAAAAAACTCGCATACATATAGTCTTATAGCTGATATTATCGTAGTTATAGAAGAAAAAAAAATAAATCAAACGTTTATCTTTTTTACTATTATTATTATTATAAAAAGTTGTGATATTAACTTTGAAACAGTTAAAAATAAGTTGTGTTTATAAAATATACAGAAAACCCACCAGGAATTTTTTTTTTCATCTTAAAAATAACATAGTGCCAACTAATACTACTACTGTTACTATACACGCGCAAAAACTATTAAGTTAATTTCTTCAAAGTGCGTGTTCTAAAACGTTCTACTTTATTTTATTATAGACGAAAACGCGTTTCAGGGTACATTAAGTAATTTTAACGCAGAAAATAACATAAAAAACACGTGTTTCGCAAGTTTCGATACAAAAAAATAAGCGTTTTTATGAAAGTAGTCTTACGAAATAAAAATTTTCCATCAATGTATCAACTACTCAAAATAATTATCGGAATGATTGTACCAAGCAAGTTATTGTCTTTATCAAATTACATATAAATTAATTTAAATCAGTGTCATGCAAATTATAATTAGTGTGCAAAGAATCAGTTATCGATATAGGAAGAAGTAAAATTGATTTATTAGGGTTTTTTTTTTAAATAACCTGAATGTATCCTGCAACAATATAGAAACTATACGGTCTAAAATACCTTGACCATCTCATCAACAAGATAAATAATAACAAAAGGTACGTTGTATCGAAATTTAAAATAAATTTCTATAATTTAATAATACTCAACTGTCCAAAAAAACATAATACTAATAAACAAATTATCAACTTAGATGTATCGGTGCTTCTGTTTATTATAATGACGACTGGTCCATTGAATTGCTAAATGACAACAAGGCAGAAAAAGCATAATTTCCTTTATGAAAGTAGTTGAAGAAATTATCTCTAATGGGTAGATCTAATGAATAATCTGCTTTTATTAAACGTTTTATGTATTACATACAAGTTTTTTTAATTTATTATTATGTTTTGATACCTTGTACGTCTTTTTTCTTGAATTACATTTAATTATTATGCAATTGTTATACAATGTACATTTTATGTAAATATAAAAAAAATTGTGAGTGGTCTAAATATTCTTCTAAAGAATAACCAATGTGCCTTTACACGGCTATTATTAAACTGATCCTATCACATAGGAATTTTAACGTGTGTTAACAGTACTAACCCAAAAAAAAATATTTGATTTGTTTGAGAACAAAATACTGAGAATTCTCTGTGGGCCAATATATAACGACGGACTGGAATACTGGCGTAAGAGAAAAAACCGAAAGAATCAAAAGATTAAAAAAGACTGAAAATAAATAACTTTGTAAAGGCACAGAAAATTCAATGATTTGAGCCAGTAATAGACAGACCAGTATTAGCGAAAGTTGAGTGGAAACTAACTAGAAAAAGATTTAGAAGCAATGTAATGAAGCAATGGTTGAATGAGGCAAACAATGAAAGATTATACTGAAATGATAAAGCATACAATTTCGCGGGGTGGAAGGTAATAACAATAGAATTAAAAATTCTTGAAAAGTTGTTAGTAAAGAAGAATTATTTACGCCAATAACTATGTATTTTAAAATTGTTAAAAAATAACAGTAATCATCAACGAGATTGTATAATATTATTATTTTGAAAAATTATTTTGCTAAAATCGTATTTTTTTTAAATATATCGTTTTAAAAGACGCTATATCTTAAAATGTCCCTTTTAGTAGTATCGACAATATGTTTACGGGGGAAATGAAGAATTATCGAAAGATTGAAATGATAAAAATTAAATACGAGTGAAAATTGATATCAAAAGAAAAAGTCGGCCTTCGCAATAAAGTAACGAGCAGCGATAATGGGTTCGTTAAAACTTTAAAACAGACATTATACTGAGACTACTATACGTACGATTGTTTGTAACATTGATATCGATGGGGGAGGAAAAAAAATAATGATTGAATGGAACAATAGTAGAGGGGAAGGAAGCGACGAAAATAATAATAGATAAGTACTGCCAAAAGACGCATTTTACAATATTTATGGACGTGATAATAATAATGGTAACCATAATAGTATTATAAAATCGATATTATTATCAAAAGGATAGACAAATTTAAGAAAATTTCGACTATGGTAAACCTGAAGAAAAAACACATTAGAATAAAATAGATTAGATTCGGTAGAAAAAGATAAAAAGAAAACACTTTAAACACGTTATATTAAACATTCAAACGCGTATTAAAAATATTTAAATGTAATATTTTGTTATCCACAACAGTGCGTGGCGGAAACGATACAATCGATAAAGTAAAATTTCAATCAGTATATCGATATGATTTAATGCAATGTGATTTTAATGTATAAGGTGTGAAAACGCTAATTTAAAGCGCTCAATATCCTTACACAGAGCCATGCAATTTTAATTTTGGTGTTGTAGTGCATAGTAATGCACATTTATATCCATTTAAAACGCACAATATGTATGTTTGTATGTGTGTGTGATACAAATTTTGTTTCTAAAATAGCAACTCCTCTTTTTAACATATTAGTACATGAATTTTAAAGGTTTAACCTCTTTTTTAAATCAAAAATTAGCTAAGCACCGGAAATTTAAATTGACACGATATTTTTAGATTAAGTCATATTTATCTTAATACCCTCAAGTTTAAAATGCCTGATAAAAAACGATAAACAGTAGAGAATAATAAAACCCAAGTTGTTTACGTTCCTATTACAATTTTAGTAAGTATTGTGAAAAATAGTATGAAATAAACCTATCTAACAAACGGACTATTTCAAAAAATTTAAAACACCGCATCTCAGATAATTTTGGATTTATAAAAGAGATTCAACTACTAAAATGCTTGTAAAATTACGAAGAATAATTTTCCAGTGGTTAAAAAGAATAGTTGCTAATTGAGAAATAAAAGTTGAATTGCACTTATTAACAGTAAACAAATTTCGAATACATAAAAATGTTTACTACCAAGGATAACAACCAACTAAAAAAAAAAAATCAAATTGCATGACTCTGTGCAAAAACATTGAGTATTTTCAATTAGCCTTACCACACTGTATACATTTAGAACACACTGTATAATATCATATCGATAAACCGAAAGGAGCTTTAGCATATTTTACTTTATTGATCGCACCGCTGCTGCCGTGCAACGATGTTGATACATTATATTTAAATAGTTTTTAATACGTCTCGTTATTTGTCCAGTTAATCTTTCCGATTTCCACACAATATCTCGTACAACGTTTTTTTTATAGGAATCCTATAATTCCCGTTTTCTCATATTTTCTATCCACTTCCTCGTCGATTGTTCTTATCAACCACCGTTATTTTTCTTATAACTTTCTAAAATTCTTTAATTTTTTTTTTCTAACTATCCGAATTATATTCTTTTCCTGTAAAATTTGTGTCATAAATTAATATTCTAATTCTAATTTTAAAATCCGATAGGAACGTTCCTGAGAAATCGTTTTAAACCTAACCGTATAAACAATAAATTATTCGTTGTAGTTTTAATAATGAAAAGTCGAAAAAACCTTGGATGACTTTCGGTAAACTTTAACGATTTGTATAAAACAATGGCAGATATTATGACGTATTTTATTGCCAGTGTAGGATAACTGAAAAAAAAGAATCCAGTAATCCATGGTTCCGTTTTAATACGTTTTTATCGCAGGTAACGTTCCCTTATAGAACACAAATATTTCGTTGGAACCATGTTTTTTTTATTATCATTTACAGCTACCTGTAATTTACAAATTCGGAATGAATTTTTTTTTTTTTTCGAAAATATGTATGCATGTGTATAGATATAAAACAATTTAGTTATACATTGTAGGTAGTTTATTATTTATAAGAATTTTAAAGTTTCATAGACCGTATAAAATAATTTACTCGCCTCTTGCAAAAAACTCTTATCTAAACTCTCTAAAAACCACGCATAAATAATTGAGTAACGCGATTCAAATATTCCGTATAGTATATTATATTACGCTGTATGTGTAAAAATATTCTGCTGGGGCTGCCGTTTAAAAAGTATAAAGATAATGAAAAATTTAATTTCTATTTCTATAAAAATGTCATGCATTATAAATACTTCGTATTTAGTACGACTAAGCATTTGTTGTGACGAAAAAATAAGACGACCGCCGATGGCAAAATTCCTAAAATCAAGTTCTACAGTGTTGATTTTTCTCAGTTATTAAGAAAACTACACAAAAAATCAAAACAAACAATATGACCTCTCCGATCCATAAACAAGACAAAATTAGCTACCAGACATTACCCATAAAGTTAAGAGCAATCAGTAACGTAACAAGAAATTAGAATTTAGATGGGAGGCTAAATAAATACACTAATTCAATCATGGGCATAGATAGGAGAGGTTCGGGGGGTCAACCCCAACCCCAAAACATTTTAGAAAAGTATTTTTATCAATAAATATTTTATGTTAAAGCATAAAAAAAAAATAATTTAAAAAAAAAAAGAGATGGTACAAGAAATGGTATATTCTAGTCTTTTAGATGAAAAGTTAGGAAAAAAGAACATATTAGGTTATTTAATTTATTACCGACTATAAACCGGTTTGATTACACATTGTTTGAAATACTTAAATTTTTACGATTTTCTTCAAAATTTGATCCGCATTAGGCTTCTTTTTTCTTTATAAATAATTAATTTGCTTAATGAAATTATACGTGTCGTAAAATATCTTCTTTTTTAAAAAATTAATTGTAGAATACGCTACAGTCATAAGCAGATATTATTTTTAAAAACCACTGTAAACGTTGAGTGACCCTAACTCTTATTAACCTCCTCCGCAATCTTCCACGTACTACTCAAACAGTCAAAAACAATATACGAGTATATTATATTTGTTTATATCGCGTAAAAAAATCTCTTTAATTTACGAATATTAATATGATAAATTTATGTTTGGAAAAAAAAAGAATGTTGAGATTTTTTTATTACCATTGAAAATGACATTTTAATATTATTTGGGTCCGTTTCGTAACGATGAGTACATTAAAAACACCATTCGGGTTTTGATACATCATACAATAACTTCAAATAATATGATATATTTAATTGAAGCGTTTTATCATTTTTTTTTCTCCACCAACTAAAAAACCGCAATTAAAAGCACATATTGTTATTGTATCATATATGGAATCGGTCAGTTTGCTTTCCTTTTTTTTCCATATAAAACGTATTATTCCTTTTATTGATAATGTATATATTTGTATTCGTTTTCCCATATTGACTCAACCGTCACCGACCAACAGTCGAGTACCTACTGAGTATTATAACAACGAGTGTTTCGAGAAAAACGCAGACAAATAAAAAAAGGTATCTCCGTACAATACTGGTAAAAACGACTAAAATATAAGTACCTATATAATACTAGTAGTAAAGTAAAGTAATATAATACTAAAAGATAACTCACCTAATATCTGAATTTTATCGTTGAAATGTTATTTTATTAACAGTTTCGGTCGTTTTGCGACAACTTGGATTATTCGGTAAAGGTAAACCAGTCAGCGGAAATTTTCGATGGCACAATCGGATACAAAGTGAGGGAAGGGACAACTATTGATAACCGAAACTCATCCCAGTAAGTCGAAAAAATTAACATATTTTTCTTCTACTTTTTAAACTTTCACAGTCCTTGTAATATCCGCACTATCTAAACTACACTCCTCCGTTTGTCTCTTTCTGCGTTATCTTCTTATTATTACTTCCTGGGTACATTTGATTCTACTTAATTTACTTAAATTTACTGTTTCTACCCAACGCTAATGAGTATTTTTCCATTTAACCTCCAAACCAAGCCTTTCTTCAAAAGACCGTTTGATCTCTAGACGTGGTATACCAACTCGAGTCGTTTCCTCCTAAGTTCAGTAGGCTTTTGGTAGATTACTTGGATGTCCCTAATTGTTCTCCTTCTGTATACTCGATTTTCTAGTATTGGTCCATATATCTGTTTAAATATTTAAATAGCTGAATAATCCAGAAAAAAGTTTTTTTTTTTTTTTTTAATCAGTTAACCCAATATGGATTGAGTTATTCTCTTTTGAGAAAAGCCTCTCCAAATTCTTTCCCTCCAAAATGAAACTTTTCCTATGCAAAAATTTAAAAAACGACATTTTCAAATTATTTTCTTGTATGAAAATACTGCATTTGTTTTGGATTCTTTGGTCTAGGTGAGAATTTCGATAAATTTGTTTTTTTTAAACCATATATCAATAACGTTTTGTTTTACGTGTGGAGCGAACACGAGCAGTTCAGCATGTGAAATCGGATACAAAAATAATATTATAATGTAATAATAATATTATATATACCTATTATACCTATATTGGCGGGCAATTTCCATATCATATATACCTAGGGGAAAACCAACGACGGAAACAAGAAGACGTAAATTCGATTTCGCAGCAGAATGGAACAAAAACATTTTTTTTTTTTTTACCACGTAATTCATACTGTATTTGCAGTGAAGGTATCTATGTATCGTAAGACGATATTATAATATTTTGTTTTAACAGTTTTCTTCTGGTTTCGCCAACATGTTAGTATGCATGCTGGTATAATGGTTCTGTATGTGCTTTGGAAAACTTAAAATAACACTTTCGGAAAGTGTCCCAAAAATTCATAAGTCTTCCCATTATATTTTTCTTCGAAACACACATTAACGGCCAGTGCTGTGCCAACGATTTCAGGCTGTAATTTTTATTTAGCTTGGTATGCAATCTCTTTTATTCAAAACTGACATCGTTTTGGATATTACTATTCATCGGGAAATTAATAAAACACGTGAAAGCACAATACTTTACTGTTGCAGCCTACCGTTCCCTTTCAAAATATCATAATATCTTTGTACAATATCGACTCTTCTACTAAAATATTATCTATTCGAAGACGTGATGTTTTACATTACATTTAATTTAGTTATACCCATCGTGGTGTTCTAACAACTAAAGATTTTGGGTTTTAGATTTTCACCTAAGACACTAAGCTCCTGGGAGCAATTTTAACAATGGAACATTTAGGGAACGAAAGGAGTAATAATTATCCGATGCAGTGAAATTTCAAAGACAGTAAAATTTATATGATTTTACGGTAGCAATTTTAGAGCAAAATAATGAAAATGTTAAGGTATGGGTTTACCCATTAAAATTATCCGAGAAGGGGTGGTTTTTTTTACCCCGGAGCGTATTTTGACGTGGTAGATTTTTTTTTATCAACGTTAATATTGCTGCGGGCAGCTGTTACTATGATTCCCTTTTCGTTTTTCTGACAACATTTGTACTTACTCCTCAACGTTACATACAAATAATAAAAAAATACCCTATAATAATATGACCGGATGACGGAAAATGGTGAAAAATCCTATAAAAAATAATAAAAATATTACGTTCACAATATCTGCTAAAATACTCACGGAATCCGTAGTCTACTATTCTATCCAAAAACAAAAAAAAAAAAAGAATTAACTTTATATTGCAATCAGTTTTACCTACTTTCCGCCGTCGAAAAAACAATACGTATCACAGTTTGTTGTTTTATATCTATGTACGGCGGCGGTCTCCGCGGTTTTATATTTCGTATAAGACCCTGACACAGAACGGCTGTAATCTCGACAATAGTCGATATCCAATTTTATATCGACCAAACGGTATACGACCTAAATAATATATGAGTATTGTATTCGGTATATGTTATGTAACACTGTAAAACACGTATACGCTGATGGAAACCGGATATCATAGTTTTCGAGAAGATGATCCGGGAACGTGAAACCCAAAATGGATGACGGTATGGAAAGTTTTTGGGGTTTTCTTCGTCGTTTATCGGTATGACGCAAAAAACGAAATAAAGTACCTATTTTGAGTTTTAAAATCGTTAGCCAATGAAAGAACTAGAGCAAAGAGTTCACCCTCTATAAATGCGCCGTGGGGAGAAAAAAAGTTTCCTCACGCGTATCATACCCGTTTATTAACTTCTATATTATCTGTTTTACGCTTCCTATACTTCGTCTATGTATTCCCCTCGTTCTCAGCCCATCTGCACGATGATTCATCGTTTCCGAGGCTGATGGTGACGGTGGTTTTTTTTTTTTTTACGGAGGAGATGAACATTGGTGAATTCGATGTGTAATATCTAACTAGAGTAACTCAGTTATTGTGTTAAAAATTGTATTCGATTGATTGCACTCATTTAAATACTTGTTTATTATTGAAAATATCACTTGAAAATTTCACTGAAAAAAAATCTAAATTCATTAATTAATTTTTACTAAACTTACATTACCTCTATCTATTTATTGCATTGAACAACAACTGTGTTTTTTCAGTTCTCAAAGTCGATTAACCGTAAAACGACGATTAATATTATTATATCTGGGAAATATTTTTCCACGGTGGTCCGAAATTGAAATAGACTGCTGGATAATTTATAAATTATACGTACAATTCAAGTTTATCAATCCTTACTTTCCCTCAAGTCTAAACTTAAAATTATTACAACTCATAAATCATAAATCGATATTAGTGCTATACATATAAAAATTGTAAAAAAATCTCTATTCGAATTCTATTTTAAAATCAAAAGCACTTCATTTAAAATCCTCCAAGAAAATTGCTAGTTCATTGCTATAGTATTCCTCGATTACAATAATTTGGTCGTAGAAACGCGACGGTTTTGACGAAATATAATAAAGAATAAAAACAACAAAGTAATATCATTTACATTAGCTTTTCTACCACCTCGAAAAAGAATATCGCGTATTCTTCTCGTCCATAGCCATCATTCCTCTTAATATTATTATTATTTCACAAGAAAAAATAATATTCTACCGCTTTTATCGACAAAAATGTATATTTTAATGAACGTGTCTGTACTGCGGTCGCTTTTTTTTTTACATTTTTATCATGCGGTTGTTATTTTCGATAAAATATACCGTATAATTATTTCAACCGGAGTACTAGATATAGGCACTGTATTAAACAGTCTTCAGCCGGTATTTTTAATTTTTTTTTTTAACGGGCCCGACTTGAGATATTTATCATTTATTATAAAGATATTTAACGTGCACTATAGAGTAACGGTGCTTAAATAGTTTTTTTTTCTTACAACAGCAACTTTTTACGGATTAAAATTAAAATATTTTAAAAAATATTAAAAGACACCATCACCATCCATTATTATGATGATACAATATAACCTTAAAAAAAATCATCAACTATTAAAATTTGAATTTAGCATCGGTATGAATTTAATGCCAACAAATTGATGGATTTTACCTTTTACCTGACATTTATTTACACCGACGTGTTTTTTTTTATCATACTTTACCATACTTCAACCATTCTTAAGATCTACTTGTGTGTTTAATTAATTACAATTTTTACTGAGTACACCGATTCCAACAACCGTGCAATTTTGATAAATAGGTAAAAGAATAATGTTAATTATGTTTTTATATAAACATATTTCTCGTTATATTTTTCGAACGTTCGCCAAGGTATATTATAATATTCAATACTAAATCAATATAATTTTTTTTTTTTTTAGTCTTATTATACTTTTTAATATGTTAAAGCTCATTATTACAATTTGTATTTAAAAACAATAATGGCGTAAACTAAACAGAAAATTTAGAAAATTTGGAATATTAACTCAATATTATGGTAAATCGCAGTTTAAATAGTTTTAACTAATCGTGTTGCGTTAAATAATTAATTTTGAATTTGAAAGGCATGAAGGAAGAAGAATGTGGTGGTTAATTTTTGAAAATGTTTCAATGGAAGAACTACTTTACAATATTGTTTGATCAACACATCGAATATTTTATATTCAACATTATCCAACTGAAATTCTTTTCACCAAATGGATATCAACATTTGATAATAAAGTTCCAAAACATTATCTACAACTACCCTTTTTGTCCATGTGCCCTTAATGTATTGAATCTTTCTGATAAACATTTTTTTTCTAAGAATAACATTGAATCAATGGTTTGTTTTGAATACAGATCCTGAAGTTTATTGTAAAACGATCGATATTCAGACCCTGTTAAATCCTATTTAAATAAAAACTGACGTGCACAATCGCATGGCGCAGAACGTAAACCGTACGTAATTTTTTGAAGTCCAAATAAATGCACACGTATATTGTCTACTTCTACGATATTAAAAAGTTTAATTTTAATAAAAAATATACCCAAGTACTATGTTTTTAAAAAAAATTTCATTTATTTTCAAAAAACATATTTAAATTATTTAAATTAACTTATTAAATTAAATCAATTTTATTTATTTATTTAAATATTAATAAATAAACACAATTAAGTTACACATTTAATTATTAACACTCATGCATATTGAATTATGATGAAGAAACAGGTTGTAATAAATAATATCATTAACATTCGTTAATTTGCAATATAAAAATACATGTTTTCGGGTTGTTTTATTTGTATTTTTTTTATTATGTGTTAATACACGTAAATCCGGCAAACGAATATAATAGTAACGCATGAATAACGTACTAAAAATAAAAAATTATGGCGTAACTACGTCATTATAAGACCCAGCTATAATCCGCTCGTGTACCTAATCGTTAACATCATCGTTGTCGTCGCGTTAAAAAATTGTCATACTACCATTAAAATAATTACAATATTAAAATCGTTTCGCTCTTTATAATAAAAAATCAGTTGAAATTAGGTAATTTTTTTATTATTTTAGATTTTTTTTTTCTTAATAATAATTATTTGCTTAATGAAATCGCTAGAATACCAATTTTAAAGCATTTTTTAGCTCATACTTTCGGGTTTTGAAATCCATAAGTACTTGCATATTTAGTGCCTTTTAAAAGCTTCATTTCATCTGCTCTAGTTATTACATTACAATTATTTTGTTAAAACATCCGTACAAGAATCGTGGTTACTCGGTTTTCAATACGTGTAAATATAGTAATAATAATATATACTTACAGTTTAATATACTATCGTACGATCGATGTAATAGATTTTCATCATGATATCCGAGTTTACATACGAGTAGATATACGCAGTATAATTTTCGAGCGAGGAGCAAATGGAGATTATAATGAGTCCACCGCATTAAGTAGATATATAGGTACGAGCTCTCGAACACACCAGCATCGTCACCGGTGGCCTCTTGCTTTCATAAAAACTCATCCGAGCATGTCTCCGAACGGCAACGTACCCTTACATATAGTTTAATGTTGGTATTCTTTTCATCAAACCCCGTCAAAATTGGATAGAATTGTCCTGATGATTCCGGGAATTATCATGTACCCGAAAATTGTTTCCCTAAAACAAATCAGAGAGTACCACACACCGCAGTTGTACATTTGGAAGAAGCGGAGTGAGAATTAAATCCAAGTAGGTAGATTAAAATTTATCCAATCTGAGAAATTAAAAATTACCCAGGAAAAATGTTTCCCGCATTTTAATTTGAACCAGTTTTGAAACAAGATTTTAAATAGAGGGCAGCTAAATACATTTTTACTATAGATATGGACGAAAAATATAAGAATGGGGGAGTTTTGAACTCAACCAATTTAGAAAAGTGATTTCATCAATATACATTTAATTGTAATATTTTAAACGAACATGTATATAAAAAAAATGAATAGGTACCAAAATAAAATAAATTATAATATATATCCTGGAATAAAAATTTACTAAGTTTTTAGTTAATACGCGTAAGTAAAATAGTATATACAAATAAACAGGCTACGTCCCTGATGTTGAGAATAAATCGTAAAAAGATACCAAGTGAAGCTCGATTATTCGTATTCAGATTTTTTTTAACTAGATAATTGAGGGACCGAAAAGTCGCCAAAAATCCGTCAAAATTTGATATATCTATGCATATAGATTCGGCATTTTAACGTTTTTTGTTCGTAACACTGACGATTGTTTATACGGCGCCATAATAAATTTCAAATCATCTACTCGGTTTTACGGTAAAAACAATATAATCCTACTTTACAATACAGACATAATTAAAAACGGGACTTGTTTCTACAATACAGTGTGATGTAGTATATAAACCGTCGCCACTATACCCACATGTCTCTTGAGTCCCAACCGAAACGGGTTGTTCAAATATTCGGCGATTTTTTTTTTTTCGAATATATTATCGTCCCCGTCGTAATAATAACACCGTCGTTATATTATAGTCGAAATAACAATTCCCAAGGTACGAATAACAGACTACCGACCTAATATTAATTGTAAAACGCGCGCGCGGTATCGGAGTTAAAACACGCACTTCGCGGCTGTGTGTCAGGCGAGAAACACCACAAACAAGAAACATTGTACAATTATATATATTATTGTTGTAGGGTAACGTAGCGGCCCGAGGTGACCTAGTTGGATATTCATATCGAATATACGTAAATATTACAAAGCAGTTTTTATGAAAATATATAGCAATAACGTACCTATATACAGAGTGGTCATAAATAAGTTAGTTTTCAAAATGTTAAAATTAATTTTAAGCTTAACTTTAATATTCTTTTTATTTATTTTTTTCTCTTGGCGTAACTATTCTCTTCAATTTATAGCTACCATTACAATATTACGCCATTTATCTCTATTTTGTACCAGATTCTTTCAATTTACAACAATCAGCGCTTTCAGATCCTTTTCCTTTCTATAAATCTACATTTGTATTAATCTACCACGCAGCTAATTCCCTTAAAGTATCCAATCAAATGGTGTTCTCAATGGGTTATTTTTTTCATAGTATAATAAAAGCCACTCATTTAATATATAAAACAGTTCAATTTTAACGTGTCTTTTTTAAATTAACTTAAATTAGCTAATATCATTTATCAACTTGCTTAGCTTTTGATTTAGCTATTTTATTTAGAAATATTATAAATAGTTTAATGATTTAATTTTTAATACATTCAAAATGTTAACCTTTTATCTAAATATAAATAATGTGGATCAATTACTCTCCCTCATTATCCTCTAGTATACATTTTATACTCGTATAACTCATAAACGGCATTTCCGATAATATTGTATATGAAGGTTGTTTTTATCACAATTTGTTTAATATAATATTCGCATATCGAATAGGAGTTTCAAAATACATGTTACTAGGGATTTGAAAGTCAATATAGTTATAAATGAGTAAACTTTTAAAAACGTTTACAAACACGACGATTCATGTAATATACAAATAATAAAAAAAAAACCTAAATTAAATTTGTACTCAATAGAATAAGTCCAAATATTCGCAGTTAGCCCATGCGATACAAAAACGATCGTGCTGTATAAAATCGGATTAAATATTTCGATAAAAATACAATATCGGAATGGAATAATTATTAGCACGTGCACTTTCCGTGGTAAGTCCTGTTTAAATTCAACGCGGTTAGTCGGCCAGGTGACTCGACAGAATTTCGATTGGCGATTGTAATCATTATTATTGACTTTGCGGAAATTTCACACGAAATATTTCTAGAAGGGGATAGTCAAGTTGCACTTTTTCCTAGATAACAACTTTTGAATTGCGATTGGGATAAAAAAAAATGTAATGGTCAAACTACACTTACTAAACAGGTAATGGTCTAACGGTACTTAAGTCAAAAAGATGATATTTTCAATAACAATTATTATTTTAAAAAGTTTTAAAAACGCGAATTTTCTTACTCAATTATAAATTTAGGACTGAAAATGATTCTTATCGTTAGCGTAACTAAAAATGAGTTTTTAACATAATTCTAAAACAATTTTTTATGAAATTTTTTTTGGTAGCAATTATAAGAATTCAAATTTAAAAACTTTATTCTGTAGTTAATTAATTTTTCAGCATATAAGGTAATTTATTATTTTCTGGGAGAATAAAATTTTCTGTATTCAAATCGCCCACTCATACTGAATTTAAAACAACCTTTAACCAAATATATTATGAATCCATTTTCCAGGTTTTATTTTAGATTTCTATAAAAAAAATAATTTCATTAAATAATAATGATAACTTCAAATAATTGCTTTTTTATTATATAAATTTACATAAACTCATTTTTAATTGAGAAGGAAATTTAGTTATAGGACACATTATAATATTAAGATATCAAATTTTTTTTCGGACAATTAGAAACCACGATCTAAGATATTATATTTAAGACTGGAAACGAGCATCGAAATTATATAGTTAAAAAAAGTTATAGACCTTATAGGTGAACAAGAGGAGATTTATTTCCTTTTCAGCCTCAATGCCATCTTAGCGGATACTTTTGAAACTAATCACGCAATAGTTGAGTACTAGTTCTAAAAGTGTTCACCAAGGCAGTATTGGGACCCATAAAAAAAAAGC
Organism: Cinara cedri; assembly: GCA_902439185.1. Taxonomy (NCBI): domain Eukaryota; kingdom Metazoa; phylum Arthropoda; class Insecta; order Hemiptera; family Aphididae; genus Cinara; species Cinara cedri. The sequence goes on from CABPRJ010002409.1 coordinate 198,690, forward strand.
TTGCGTTCCTACACTCTTTACAAATATACCATTCTGTGGTCAATGCCCTACACCCTCTCCGCCGTTTATTTACAATCCTGCAGTGTTGTATCCTTATTTTATTTAAGTGCAGTTCGATCATTAACTTTTTTTTAACCTCCATGAAATTCGGCTAAAATAAATGGAATTCGAACTTACCCGTATTTAATATATTGGTAGTTTATTCTTCTTCGTTAGGTACCCATTGGTTTTTTTTGGTGATATCCGATTGCGTACGTTTGTACGACTGCGTATGATTTCTGTACCTAACCCTTAAAAATATTTGGATTGCTTACACAAATGACTATAACGTTGCCAACATGCCCAATTCAGTTTATTTACTATAAAATTGTTCTGTGAACGTATAAAATAGCTAGTGGTTAGTGATTATAGTAAATTAACTGTTAAGTAAAAATTAGGCGTGAATTATTAAAAACATTATTTTAAGTTATATTTGATCAGGTACTATTGAGATAAAACCAATAGCAATCAATTAAAAACTAATATAAGTTAATAAATTACAATATAAACTCTTGGTATCGATAACCAGTCCCTGCAGAAAAAAATGTAATACTTTTTGGATAACATTAGTGTCGGAATAGTAGTCATGGAAATAATATCACAATTACGTATATCAAATTATAAATACCTTAAAAGTCAGTTTATAAAAAGATTTTTTTAAAATAAGTTAATTAACAAATTATTCACAATTTCACGTCTGTAAAGATGCAACGCAACATTGCATTAAATTTGGGTAGATAGAACGTACACAATCGCAATAGTGAAAAAGGTCCATACGCAATCGTAACGCACCCTTTTTTTTTACGTCCGACAAAATGGGACTGTATGAAATAATAAACCTTATGGTTAGATCACAAAAATTCATTTGAAATTATCCTGAATTGTCTGCGTAAATCTTATGCGTTCCAAATTTTAAATTCTGCAGGATTGTTGCAGGTATTAGTATATTACACGTCGTAAATGAAATAACGCCACACGTATTTTCGAAGATAAAATATGTAAATATAACAAATTTTATTTAATGTGCGTTTTTATTACTAAACAAACTAATTCAAATTTCACACGAAAATTAATTATTTAAGTTTGTATAGTTAAGGTTTTTTTTTTATAATACACAACCGAAGCTAATATTTAGTTGTCATGTGACGTATTTATGTCTTTCATACGTTTTGAATACTTAACTAATAACTTCAAAAATTTAAATTTTCAAAACTTTTTTTAAAACTTAAATTTAAGAAAACCTAACCTAACCTAATCTAATCTTCACCACTTGACCTAGTTTATAATATTAATTAAAATTTTGAATGTTTTCTAAATTCTCTATTTTTCAACTAGAAAGATGATTATTCGTGCATCCCATTATTGTCTCAAAAACAAGTTTACCAACTCAAAATAGATTAAGATAAAATAAAAAATTAATGAAAAAGCCGAGAGCAGCGCAGTTCCATCACCAGAATTGAATTTTCCCCAACCTATTTAGTATAATATAAATATTAATTAATAGAGCAATAAATAACCAAATACTATAATAATACAATAATACAACATAAATATACGTACTATGCAATTATATTAATTCCAACAAAATTGTGAAATTTGATCTTCAAAAAGATTGAATCAATCTTTCAATCAATTCAATCCATGAAGGATTGAATTGATTGAAACGCCTCAAAATATATTCTTGAGAATAACGTCATGCGTTTAAAAAATTTTACCCCCTAGCATTATTTATGGACTCTTTGGGCGTTTACAAAGTTAAAAAACATACCCTCAACTCGCAAAACAATAGTTGAATTCATATTGAAACTCAACTCAACGTTTATTACTTGAATCCGCCCGCCTATGAAATAGTCGTCTAATAACTGAGTGATTGAGAAACGTAACTTTGTAAGTACATAATTTGAATTATAAAACAAATCCATTTATGAGACTTTTATTTTGCACTTTTTTGCATTTTTGACTTTTTAATTTTTTAGATCATTTTTCGTCTCTTTAGACCACATTTTTCTTTTTTAATTCGTTTTCTGATATTTTTAATCAAATTCCGTCAATTAACATCTTTGAAAACTTTTTTTTTTGTTATAGGCTGTAAATACATCAAACTTATATTATATAACATTGTAAATTTGTTTTAGCATTTTAACAAAATAAATAAGTAGATAAAGAAAATGTTTAAAAAAATATTTTAGGCGAATAGAATTATTCAACAATTAATTAACTTCAAAATCAAAGATCAAATTCAATCAACATTTTTTTTTTTTTTTATTTTTTTTTATTCAATAAATACAAATTAAATTAAAAACCATTTTAAGTGCATTTTATACTACAATTTTTGGCATTTTTTGCATTTTAAGCGCATATTTTATTGCATTTTTTTACATTTTAAATTAATTTTTTAAACCCTTTAAGTGTTCAAAAATCCTCAAAAGTTGTAGTTACATAAACAAATACAATATTCAATATCAGTTTACGAAACCATATTTAACCGAACTTGGTTCGGAATTGTTTTTCATTAGCAATGATACGCCCAATAATAATGATATGCATAACAATATACATACTGGGTTGACACACTCAGTCCGGACCTGCAGCTCGGTCCGGACCTGCGCCTTGGTCTCACATGATTACCCGCCACAAGCTCTCGATCCTCCCGGACTCGCCTCTTTATATTCACGGGTACCTACGACTGATCGATTTTCGGGATTACACGGCCGGGAGTCGTCTCCGGATCACGGGCCCCGAATTCAATTTGAAAGTATCGGGACGCCGGAAGGACGGGTGGCTTATCGACAATATATATATATATATATATATTCGTATTATGTATATGTGGGTATCTACACCCGTAATAAATTCGAGTCGCGAGCGTACCGCCATATTTCAACTTTCCTTATCGCGCGTGCGGTCGGTGAAGTCCGTCCCCGGTAAGCCGGCCGACGTTTCACCGCTGGTCGAAAGGCATAACGACGCGACGGTGCACGGTCCGTTAACAAATAATATTCGAAAGCTCGACGGATTATTTACAATATACTCTAAGAAAATCGGACGGATCGAGCCTTATTGCTGGTTTTTTAATACGTTTTAAGAATTAAGACTGCTTGTGATGACGTCGTCGTATTCGTAATCGGTTTCGGTCGATAATCTATCTCGGCAAAGGTGACGGCTAAACTTTTTCGGGAACGCGCTTGTCTCGAGCAATCAAGTAACAATTATGACACCTATCTCAACAATGATGGTAACGTGAAACGTGTATTAATACCTTAAAAATATTACGACCTATAGTTATATTAGTCGTTAATTTAAAATTTCGTACAAATTTGAAGCGATGGAAAACGTAACGCCGTTCTATTTTTGTATTATTATAAAATCATCATACAGTACTATAAACCATCTTCAAGTAATGATGAGTAATTATAAGTTTGTATTATACTTTTGAAAAGTAACTATTTATTTATGTTAGAAACACTTTTTCAAATAACCCGCCGAAAGAGAAATATATATACAGAGAGGTTTATACATTTTTGGTGCCCTGTTTCTTTAACACCCTTTTATAAAAACAAATTTGTTTATAGCGCACTGAAATTTGGAGCAGCAAATTTTGTGCTCTAAAACACACTGTTTTAGGAACTGCAGTGAGCAGTAAATGTGAGAACCATAATAAAGAAAAGAACGATTTCACCATGACTTACAAAGTTATGACACCACCTTGAAATGTAGTACACAGAGCCAATGCTCCTCCTCCTTAATACGTCCTTACGGTATATATGTACTCGATATAAAGTTCATTCATTTTAACGACGTGAAGAAAGAAACACGTATATAAAAATCCACTCAAATATATAAACAAATTGTTTGGAGTCCAGTTAAAGCGAGGAATGTGTATAGTATAATAAAGTTTTATTAAAAGAAATGCTTTTATGATCGTAAAAAATTCTTTTGAGCGTTGAATGCATAAAAGTTTTTTTTTAATATCTATGGTTTTGTTTGTGGTCCAAAGATGAAAAAAAAAATTGTAATTAAAATAAATTTTAAATACAAGTTGTTTAATATTTTGACGAAAAATAATAAATACTCACGGTACTCTAAACCATTGTCGATTTATATAAATATAATTGTTGAATCCCGCACAAAATGTATTTATTTTTTTCTTTATAATGATTTATCATCACTTACGCGCTTACTACCCCATAGTATAACTTTACGTCTTCCCGCGTAAATCAGTAGTCTAACACCACGATTCTAAGTAGGTATGCACTAACCGAACATGTAAGCTCGTAATCCGTCAATTTTATTTCGGGAGTCTTCACGTCCAGAAAATACAGAAAATAAAAACACGATTTTTTTTTTTTTTTTGTTCGGTTAAAATCGTTTTCGACGACTTATATACTCTATATAGCCCATAATAATTGAATATATCCCTTTTCGGTTCACGTTGAAAAGGTTTCATTGTATTATATTCCACGAGTATATAATATATAGACGGCATTTTAAAGCAAACGCCCCGTCCGGAATTGCTGGTACCTTTTCGATTTACTCCAGTAACGGTAGGGGGACAGTTATCCCCGAAGGTCATGTTTACCTTCGGGAAAGTTGAAATGTTCCTATATATTATTATGTTTCTATAACCTTTCCCTTCCCCCTATAACTGACTTTCTAAAGTATATAGTATCAACATCGTGGCTACAGAAAACGGTGACGACACCAACAACGGAAATAAAATTTGATTTGTTTGTATACGGCCCGGATAAAGATAAAGAGAGAGAAAAAAAATTATTTTTCAAATCACATAAAACCTCATATAATATTATGATTAAGGAGCTCAGTAATGATTTTCAAAATTGTTTCCGATTTCGTAAAATTCAAAAAAAAATTTAAACATTTAATAACCACATTGATGATAAGACTTTCTCTCTACGATCTACTGCCCGGTACCCAGGGATGAATAATGTCCAACAAAATGAGTATCTTGTACTCGATACTCAATATTATAGACATATTGATTTTCAGTATCTAGATATGATACAAGATACTAAATACATATGTAACATCTCACAAGTAATGAGAATAATATAATAGTATTATAAATATTAAATAAGAAAAGGTTATGGGGGAGGGCATATATACCGTTTACTTCTCATTTACCAACCACTGATATAACATTATATAGAGTGTAGTTTTTCTCGCCGGAAAAACAAAATGCAGTCTCGCTGTTTTTTTTTTAAATTGCACAGTTTTGAAAAATGTCAATTCTGTCACGTTACATTTTTTTTTCTTATTATTATTTAACGTTCCGTGCGATTAATAATCGTATCAATTCATATTATAATATAACAGTAAAAACGCATTAAATTCTACGCCCGTCGTCACGCCGTCCGTCCGTCAAACTAAACCGATCTCTATAGAAAACGGCCGTAAAACTGAAAACTGTGCCCATCTATATAATCGAGAAAAAAAACTAAAAGCGTTTTCGTATTGACGCGATTATTATTAACGTGTACTTTATAGAACTACAAGAGTGCGTCAATACTTCCACATGACACAAAAATAGGTTTTTTTATATTGATTACGAATGTATTATTACAAATTATTGGATTTTGGGTACCTAATAAATCTATAATTAGTTGTTTCTTTTTTTTTATATAGATTCTAAGTATAATGAAAAACTTATTATTTTTTTCAAAACTGAGTTTTTTTTGAGGAAATGACTTTTACGATTAGTAAAAAAGCTTTAATTTTTCATTTATTCTTTAATGGATGAAACTCTATTGCCTTTTTGTTGTTCGATTTTTATTTATATTTCTGTTACCTTGACAAAAAAAAGAAAAATACGATTCCACTCAGAATTGTTCTTTCATTCATAATAATTTATCATTGCATCGGTCTTTCCCTCCATCTCTTTCCTCCTGTGTTTATTTTCATTACAATTTTTACCATTTCAGACTTCTCTTTCCCCGTGACATGTTCAATCACCTTAGTCTATTTTCTCTCATTTTGTCTACTATCGAAGCCATGCCTAAGCTATCTGTTATGTACTCATCCCGTATTCTATCTTTTCTCATCTTTCCATTCATCCACCGGACTATTCTCATCTCTAATACACTCACTCGCTGTTCTATTTTATTGTTTATCGCCCCACCACATACTCTAACACTCCAATTGTAATTATTTTGTCACATAAACCATCTGACGCTTCTCGTTACTTTAACTAGCTATACTTAATCCTATGTTTCACATCTTTATGAAATCAACCGTTATTTATTTATTTATTTATTTTTTTTTTTTTAGGTACTTAAAACTCTCAACCTCGCCTATAACCGCTTATTTTCATTAGCTGCATTTTCCTACTCTTCCAAAAATATGTACTCTTTTTTACTTCTACATGATTTCTACAAACAGTTACTTGGGGTCCCGTGTTTGCCCACTGAGACCCAGAAGCCTCCACTCAAGTTGATTAAAAAAAACACACAACACAGTTACTAATGCATTCCTAATTTAAGTATAAAGTTGATGATAAAAATATTACTCTATAAAGATCATTAACGTTCAAGCAACACTTGCAGAATTTTGGGATGACCATTAAAATGCATAATATTATAAACAAAATTTAAAAAAAAAAAACAAATTAAATAGCGGACAATTTTCATTTTTTTCGTTAATTTATGTAACTGGATAAATTTAGTTGCTAGTTTAGTTTAGTTATGTAGTCTAAATGTAATTTGCACGGAAAATCAATTTCATTTGAATATTGAAAAAATGGACGAATAAGCTTTTAGATTTTTTTTTCTGCCGACCGTTTTGGAAAATTGCAACGAATGATATTGAATATTGTGTACCTACTTCAAAGCTCCGTCAAAGTAAAGATTCCATACCTATCTATACATATCTATAAATGTATAATGTTTATTATTTGGAAAGAAGACAAACACAAATAAAAGATAATTTCTATCTGCTCTCGATACTTGGGCAAATAAAAACGTTTCGCGTATATACCAACGCCAATTTGGGTAGCTCGGGCAATAGTTTAGAAAACGAATTAACATATTTATTAACAATAAAGTAACGAGACTTTTTAAGCTACAGTTCATTAATTTATATTCAGATATTTTTTTCGATTTTCACACCATACGTATTTATTTTTGTAATATTCATTCTATAGAATATGTTTTAGATTTCGAGAGCGCAGTCATGAATGTATTTTGTTACGATCATAAAGTGTAATATCCTTTCTACAAGAAAACATTATCAAGTTAATACGATGGGTATTGTTTGATCTACCTAGTAGTATTTTTTAAAAACCGTGAAAACTTGGAAAATACGATTATGAACGCAGTTATGTTTTTTTCTTGCTGCCAGCCGAGAAATCAACAAATTTCAAACAAAAGACCTAGTGGACTAAATGTTGAAAATATCTACACATGTTTTAATCAATGCTGCTGGTTAGAAATTTGCATCTTTTAGTTATAGCGTGAACATATTTTGCTAGATAGACGGTTAAAAATAAATAAATAATAATTGTATGGAAAAAGTATTGAGAATTTCTGTTTAAATAAAGTACCGTTAGCCGAAAAATTCACATCGATTTTTATTTTTATGTATTTTATTTATTAACGGATTAAAAGATCCAATTACAATAATACATAATTTTAGTTCAATATTATATACAAATAATTAATGATTCACAATAAAATAATAGTAGTACAATAATAATAATAATATAAGAGCACAAATATTTAAGTACAAAAAATGCTGTTCACATTATTAATAAATGATTCAATGGAATTAAAGTTAAACGATTCAATTTTTATTTCATTAACTATTGAAATTATCCTATTAATAGGAGAAGCTGATGCGTAATTTGTTCTATGAGTGAAAACATAAAATATAGTGGTTGTGTTCTATATTGAGGAACATTAAAATTCAGAGTATTTTTACTAACCGAAAAAAACTCGTACCTCTGTAAAACTAATAACTTCTTCGTTGTACTCAGAATCTAAAATATATCAAAGTATTCACGAAAACTTTGGATTTTTTAAAAATTCTTATATTCATTCATATTATAATGGCGTAGGAATGTTTGATTTCCGAAGGGACAAAAAATAAAACGGGTCGTTTGATCATGTGATGTCGAAGACCCGCGAAAACCAAGAAACTTCGCTGTAAAATAACTGTTGCGGTATTTCGAAACGAATTATATTTTGAATTTTGCACGTGAAAATAAATTAAATCGCATGCACACCCGAGAGAAGTTTCCATAATCACGTACATATTCCAATAAGTTTGCCGAGTTTCACTATAACGGGAATACGATTCAAGTAGTAACCGTATCGTAGGTAGGTATTAGGTAGGTAACCGGTAGCGCAATTTAATTTTGCAACTGCTTTTGTTTCAACCGATTTCCTGCATCATATCACGTCCTGAAATGCCTCGCAGTAAATGTTTTTTAACTAAAATATAACTCAAATTTTACAAAAATTACAGTAATTTGAAAATTACCTTCGATTCTACCCCCTCTTGCTCCAGCATAAGAACCAATAACAGAATAAACCCACCTGTAAAATGCTGTTTCGCTCCAAAAAAAAAATTTAAATCCAATATTATATCATGAAAAATAAACTAGGTATGTAAAAGATTATACACTGGGACACAGGGTACAAAATATGAAGAAAGGAAACAACAATATTAAAAGATATTCCAGGAAAAGAGGATACAGTGGCACTATTCAAAGGCGAAAGGATAATCTGGGCAATGATAGACAAGTATGATGAACGCAAGAATATACTAGTTTGATTCGAGATATATCGAAATGGAACTCCAAATGTAAAAAAATATTAAGACGCTCAATAAGACTGGAGAAGATACACTTAGTGAGGATAAACAATGGCGATGAAATTACAAATTATAGGGATGAATAGGGGCGAGGTTGTTGTGGGGGAGAACTTGAATGACGTCAATACTACAAAGAGTTAAAAAGATTAATAGAAGACAACGGATTATTAATTTGTTTTTAAGTTTTCGAATATTCAAAAATGTTTAAATATTACACATATCTAGAATAATGTTTTTCGTCACTTTTGTTGTACGCGTTAAACTTGGTGTACTTTTGATTGTTACACGACAATAATTAGGTACACGATTTTTGCCCCTATAATGTAAACCACTTGAAAATATAATATGTCGAATGTCGTCATATTAATTTTGAAAATGTTGAGAAAAAACTAGTAGCCCGCAGCTGTGTCGTTTAATGTATGTTATACCTACGTGTAAACCGCACCCAAAAACACGTTTATTTGTACGTAGGTACGGTCTATATTTAGCAGTTCACTATTGTATTTTCCATCAATTCCTGTTTTTAGTTATATTACGTATGAAAAAGACCTGCCACTTAACGGGACACATATGGACGACAAAAAAGAAAAAAACAAATTACGTTAATCATAAATCGCGAATTTCGGACTTGTCGAACACCTAGAAACACTCAAACAGAAACAATCTGTTTGAGTCATAGATAATAAATTAAGGATAAGATATTCCACATAAAATTACTTGCTTGAAGAGCACTGAGGTGACCAAAATAATAGTACAAAGATGCTATTTAATTACTTATAGTTATCAAGTGGCACAATCAGGGGGATAGGGGGTTGTTTTGAGTATCTAAACCCCCCCTCCATCTGTGTTTAAGTATTATAAATGTTAAAAAAAAGTTTTTTTAAAAAAAATATGTAAATATGTGAAACCATAAGTTGTTAAATGACAATATTATGGTATCATTTCAGTTATAACAGTTTCAACTTAACCTCACCTTAAGATGTTGGTTTAAAGTTTGATTTGACATTATGAGTTTGCTTGACGATTATTATAAAACTCATTTAGTCCGTTTTTGTACACAGGTTTCATGTATTTCGTGTCCTTATTCTAGTGTTTATGAACATAATTATCTCAGGCAATAACACATGACAGTTTTTATGAGTGTTGTTTTCTTAAATAATCCTGTAAAAATACAAAACTAAGATACACACTGTTGCAGTATAAGTAGCAATATTTTAGTCAAGTTAAACAAAAAACCTGAACTATTTAAATAAAAAACGGCCTTTTGTGGATCCAGGTTTTTAGTTATCGTTTACTTAACTCAATTAAGCATAGTAGAATATTTTTGGATGACTATTAGTTTTACTTGTGTATACTATAAAAGCTCATTCGAAATTCTTAAGCACGTCACACTGAATCGGTCTGCACGTGTGTTTTCTCATCGTCAATAAATAAAATAAAATACTCGTTAAACATCGTTAAATTGAGAATTTTGGTAATAATAAAATAATCTATTCCTCAAACACTGACTTAGTAACCACTGGTTATAACGTAATAAATCATTTAGACCTAATTTCATCCTAGTACTCTAAGTGGAAAATAAAAATTAACCACGAGAAATCAGCACATTTGACTTTAACCTTAAATCATAGAATAGTTCCACATATCACCTTAAATGGTTATAATATCCCGAAATCCGCAAGCTCTCACTACTTAGGCTTAATATTAAACCAACGTTTAACATGGGTAGCCAATGTTAAAATTAAAAGGTTCCTTTTTAATTCAAATCGTAAATCTCTGCATTTCTTAATCAGTAAACATTCTAAGCTCAGTATAAACACTAAATTACTCCTCTATAAAACTCTATTGATACCTATTTAAACATACGGCGACCAACTATGGGGAGCTGCCAAAAAATCAAATATTTACAAAATCCAGACCTTTCAATCCATAACTCTTCGTATGATCATAAATGCCTCAATATACATTTCAAATCTTACCATTCATACCGATTTAAAAATAAACACAGTAAGAAGAAATTGCATAAGTACTATATAAACGTTTTCGCTCTCAACTAACAAATCAGCCAAACCCCTTAATTTCAGCGCTAAGTTCAGACACCATTCCTGGCAATCCCCCTCAAAAGTTAAAGAGAAAATTGTTCGTTTTGAAATATAGTTAAAAAAAAAAATATATCCTTATAGTATCAGTAAAAATACAAGGATAATATTTTCAAATCACGAGTTTATTTCAGTTTCCTTTGTTTTTAATAAACGAGAAGGTTAAAAAAAATAAGCAGCATTCATATACTACTTCTAATAATAATAATATATTACTCCACGCTCAGTAAAATATAAAATATATTACATCGTTCCTCCCCCCCCTCCCCCAGTGAATTCTTCATGATTAATTTCAAAAAAAAAATATATATTATCTACTGGCTACTATAAAGTACCTATAATATTCGCATAAAACATTATGTATTCAAATAGGAACGTAAATAAGTTGTGATATAAACAAAAACTTTTTAGACGTTTATTAATATTCAAATCACATAACAAAATATTGAACCAAAAAATGAAGAAAAGTGATTTTTTTAGATAAATATTTAAAGAAACTAAAAAAAAAAAACGGAGTTTTAAAACCAATATAAAATGAATTCATAATAAAACCGATTTCAAAATTAATTTACCTATTATTTAAACCCATATTTAATGCCTACTGTGATAAGAAAAAAACATTTGATTTAACTGGATTTAATTTTTATAGTTTTTAAAAACATACGTGAACTATTTATAATCTACAGTATTTTTAAATATAATATTATTATTTGGTCAGAATTTCAGATAAATTGCTCGTGTAATATACTGGGGATAAAAATAGGTTTAATTTATTTAAATACACAGATATATGTATACATCATACTCCGGTGCAGACGGTTCAATATGAAATAAAAAAACAAATTAAGACCTAGGAACCTTTTTCTTAGTTTCATTTTATAGTCTATTTTCTTGGAAAACACTTTTCGGCAAGTAAAAATACTTAGATTTGTTCACGCATTATTTTAAAAAAAAGCATAATTCTTCACCTAATGGTATTTTATTTAAATATTTTTTTTTTTCAAATTTCCAATAGTTTAAATTGAATAGTTACATAATCATGTTATCTAGCATCATATAATATCTATAGTTCCCTTAAATCATCGTAACTTATCCTTTAATTTATTTAAACATGCGTATTCCTAAAATATTAACATTGTAAAGCACTCGAATGCATATTATAATTAAAATCATTCAGTATAATCGAACATTTATTCTGAATACTTTTAAAAATAATTTTACCCAAGCCCGATTTTAAATTATTATTTATAATTGTATAGTTAAATTTTAAAAGATAGTTATAATTTTATATTTTAAGTGGAGCGAAGAAGCTTACGGTTTTAGAAAGATGTTTATTTTTTTTGCTTGAAACCATAGATAATATCAAGTTATCATTAACAATAAGTAAAATATATGTTAGATATAAAAACATTAAAGGTAAACTAGGCTTGTCCCATATTTTATAATAAATAAATAAATAAATAAATAATAGATATGCCTTGTTGGTTATCAGACTTTCTTTTATTTTTTATCTCATTGAGATATAACAATATAACTACTTTAAATGGAAATTGAAAAATACACGAAGAGTAGGATAAATATATAATTTTTATATTAAAGAAAATTACTATCTCACTGATATGCATACATTTTACAGTCCGTCTTTAAAAACCAAGAAACCAATTTTACCAGCAAAAGTTAACCATCTTCTAGATCCGCCAATACTCGTTCCAATACTAAATTGAAATGTTGATATTTAGCACTTTACTTTTTTGTATCTTTACTCTTTTGGAGTATACTTAATGTGTACATAGCCGCACGGGTCCTATTTTCATCGTGAACTGATGTGAATCTTATGAGACATCACGGGAAATATGAAAATAAATTGATTTTTTTCAGAAAGTGTATAAGTCGACTCGTAACGATTTTTCAAAAGAGATGAAACACTAAATAAAAATAGGTACCTATCTATAGAAATATATTTGTTTACAAACATAATATTTGTCGAGGGTATAAAATCATGCATATCACTGTTCGTTACATATTCTAGTAAATATTAATTATTTCAGAATACTATTTATGTAGTAGTTCAAACAATATTGCACGGTTTGTCTCGTCTGTAATACATACTATATTGTAAACGATATTGAAGCCTTTTTTTTTCTTTTTAAATCGACAGTAATGAAGGATCTGTGCTAACATCACCACTCCAATACTGCCCTCATTTATTGAATCGTTCAAATAAAGCTTTGAGCGGAAATGAACAGGTTGACACATTGCATCTATTAGCAGCGAGTGACTCCGGTATATTATGTACAAAGAAAAATAGAGATATTGTGTTTACGAATATACGTTTCATATCTACACAAAAAAGTCATAAAATCGGAATCCATCCTTAAAAAAAGATAATCGTCTTTCCCTTTTTTACTGCAATGGTTATCATAGTGATAATATTTGAATGACGAAAAAACTTAACTAGTAGACAATTTAATATGTTTTTCAATTAAAGATAAATAATAATTTAGGAAAATAAGATAAATATGTATATGAAAACCCAAGAACAACAGACCTCCGCACTAGAGTCAAATTATTTCTCAGCCAACTTGTAATCGTTACAATATAAATTTCATTAAAATTTTATAATTGGTCAGAAATAGTTTTGGTTTTCAAGATTTTATTACACTTTTATTTTGTATATTTATCGCAATACGTGGAATTTACAATTTTGTTTTGTTTTTTAAACTAGCATAGATAACCGATTGGTAACTACTATAATATCGTATTCGAGTGAACAAAAGTTTTAGCCGTTAAGAATATTGACTATATCCACTAAACTAATCAATATAGTTCAATACAAAATAAATATATTGAAAAGTCGTTTTTTCGAATATGATTTCATTCAAAACTTTATAATATTTGACTTTTATAAAACCTAACCTTTGATTATATGGGAAAAAAATTTTTTTTTTCTGCTGATAAGTGTTGTAGTTAGAAATGTAGATAGAAATGTAGAAGAAGGTAGAATATACTTTTGTGTAATTTAATTTATATCTGTACACAGCAATAAATCATCAAAATTAATCGAAATTAATGTTTGTTTATGTAATTCGTTTATTGTTTCATTCGATTTGAAAACCGGCTGACGTCCAAAAATCATATCTGTTTTTTATTTTATTTTTACTGCTGTTATAACAAAAATTACGCACAACTTTCGGGGTATCAAACGATTTTCGTAACTAATTACGAATTGATATAACCGTTATATAACATACACACACACACATACACACACATACGTCGTTCGTGATGGTTGTAATTTCGTTGGGTCTCTGCAGTTCAGAACCCAATAAGGTGCGGTGCAAAGTAATGTGCTTTTTCAATACACGAAATTGAATTATTACAGCTAAACGAACACGAATTTTTATATATAGGTACTCGTACATCCAGTTTTTCTAATTGATTTTCATATCGAATCGATATCATTGATGCAGCGCGCGACGAGGTCAGGTTTTATGTAGAGCTACCTGTTCCGTCGATTAATACCGTTACAAACTTCAAATATATATAATTTTAGTAGAAGTTATTGCGTTTGTTTCTATGAAAAGAGAAAAATACACATTTATTGCCAAGTGAGCTTATAACACGTTTCGTTAAACTATTAATTCAATAATAATATTACTCTGAGGGATACCTAACGTATACAATTAAAATATAAAAACATTTAGTCATTGAAAAACCATGCCGAGTAGCAATATGCGCCCATCGTTGAATCGGTCATATTTTAAAGTAGTAAAATCGCGTGGCGGGGTACAAATGCACTAATACGAATTTATATTAGTATAACATTATTTTAGGAGGTTAACAACAGCGAAATATTAATTATGCCTCGAAATCATAATTTCTCTGATAACTTTATAACTATCTGAAATTGAAGGGGCCGGTACAATAACGAGATAACTCCACTTTTCAAAACTGTACAAGTAACAAAATAATGTTTTAGAAATATTGTATTTACGATAAAATTAATTTCAAAGTAAATTTAGATACATTAGATAATGATAAAAAAATATTCCGTAGTATTTCATTTGATTTTCATAATTACTTTGAAATGAGAGCTATATTAACCTAAATTTTATGGAGTTATCTGGTTTTTTGACCGTAAATTTATATTCATAGTTTCTTTATCAATTGTTTTTAAATACCAAAAAACAGAAAAAAATTACCAAATAACTCCTTTTTCTTCATATCTCCTATACGGATGGTTTGATTTATCTCGTTCTTATACAGATATATTCGTAATTTTTTTCTTAATTTTAATCCGCCAAAATCACATTTTTGAAAAAAATGGAGTTATTTAATTTTTGCATGAAACATTCAATTGGTTGCAGTGTAATTTAAATACTTATAAACAAAAAGGAAAAATTTCGATTCCAAGTTTTTTTGAATAAATTTTAATTAATTTGAGAATGCTGAATTAAAATAATATGTAACTTGTTTCTTCAAATTGGCTTATATTTTCAAGATAGTATAATAGTATCTATAATAAAGATTAAATATAATTATATATATAAATATGTATATAATTTAATTTTGGTCGTATGCTGATACCAATACTACATAGATCGATGTGCACACTACGAACATAAAAAAGTTCGAATAAAATCTTCAAACATGCACTTATGACACAAAAAAATAACAATTTATACATAGTTTTGGAATAGTTTTCTTAAAAAAAATTTGCGAGCGATAAAAAAAATTACCGCAAATGCGAATATTTGTGCTTGACAGTATCATTTTATTTTATTATTTAAATAATTGTTTACAAAAATGATGTGACACCAGTAGGTATGACTGTATAAGCTTTTTAATTTACGCGCGAGTGTGTTTACTTTTTTATATTTCTCGTAATATCATATAATCACATTTTTTATAATATGAACATCGATAATAACTGTATATGACGTCATAATAATAATTAGCCTACTACTGTTACGTTTTTTAATAAGTTCAAAAAAAAAAAGCTTTCAGCATTATAAAAAGACATATGGGAAGTTAAGATTTATAGAATAATTTAATTTAGAACTGTGCTCAACAATAAATTATGACTAATGAAAAATGTTTCTGAGCGAAGTTTATTTAAACATGTTTTGAAATACCATGAATTTTACGATTTTCATCAAAATTTAAACTTATAACTTTATAAAAAAAATTACGATATAATGCTCAACTTTTTTTTTATTTTTGACCACTATAAATACAATTAATTTATGTGTTTAATTTTGAAGTATTTGTATAAGGCTGAAACAATTTTATTTACATAAAACTCAATAAAAACTAAAAAACACAATTTAAAATATTTCTACGGGTGATTTAGTAAGCGAACTCACCCCATTTTTTTGGTTGAATTTTGTATGAATTCAAGTTCTGATTTTTTCAATTTTTAAGTGTACTTTAAGCCGATATTTTTGAATACTTAGATTTTTCACAACATTTAAGGAGTATTCTGTAGTTATACCAACTTTAGTTTTTCATAAGAGAACTTATAATAAAAATTCCATAGATAGACGAAGTATATTACTTAAAAATACATTTTGGTGTCAACATTTTTGATTTCCATACACCCATTAATAAGATATTATACTTTTAATGTTCGGTAGCGGGGGAGTAGTGGTGTATAACTTGTATAGCGGCACGGCGTGGTGCGTTTTATTAATGTTCCACTACTCCCCCACCAACTAAACTTAAAAGTGGCATGTATCGTTTACAAGTAGACGAAAATCAAAAATGTTACCACTAAAATTGATTTAAAATAATATACTTCGTCTATTTATGGAATTTTTATTAAAGTTTCTTATTTGAAAAACCAAAGAAATTGTCTAATTTTTCAACGCCGATTTTTTCAATTACTAAGAAAACTAAATATAAAATTAAAAAACTACCTTCCAAATGCACCATTTAGATGAAATTTACATAATTAAAACACACACACATTAAAACCTACACTTTTTCATAATAAAATCAATACATTCCACGCTTCGCTCAGAACCTAAAATATTTGAATTACCCACCAATGACAAAAGCGTAATATTATAATTATGAGATGATATTAAAAACTGGTGCTATTAAGATGCGTTGGTATAAAACAATCGCGTATACAAAGCGTACGACGTTCTACTGAATTTTTAATTAAACTTTTACTGGCGTATACTGAATCCGGGTATAGTAGGTACCTATATTGGTTTGGCTAAAACTTCCTGCGGGGGAAAAAAACAATACCACTTATGATTTAATATAACTTCACTTTCCATCTTTTAAGTAGCTCTTAAGTCTGAATTTAAAAAATATTCAAAATTGGTTTTTTTTTTTTTGTTAATTTATTAATTCGCCTTCTTGCTTTATTAATTTTTCCACTAGTACTACATGATACTATTTTATTACTTCTATCGAAAGTATAAAACGTACTTTCTGTTTTCCACTGATTTCGAGTGTATATTACAATATTGTGCTTGAAGTTTCGTTTAAAAATATTAGCAATAATACAATTCGAAGCTAACGGGCCCACAGAAGGTACCAGTTTAAAGTATTATTTCCATTTTGTAAATTATTTTTAACATTTTTATAACCACCTAATGATAAAACTTATCCACTAATCAACTGCACGATACCCATTTAGGAGGAAGGGTTTTTGGGTAGTTTTTACAGACATATTATAAGATTTCGCGGGAATAGAGATAGATAACTATCAATGTCAATTTAATATTATTAGCTTTATTAACTAATAAACCACATATTATAGCCTGAATTGCATTCTAATTTTTATTTCAAATAATAATTAACGATGAAAACGTTTACATAAAAAAAAGCTTAAAATTAACATTGTCGAATGATAAAGTTTGTGATTAAAATCTCGAAAAACATGAGCAATATAAAAAAATAATAATAATAATTTGGTTATCTTTGTTATCTCCAGAAATATTACAATGGGTAATATATTCGTGGGATAATGTTTATGTATATATAGGCAAATCAAATTTTGGCCAAACAAAACTATAATATGACTGTCAACACTTGGTAACCAAATACAATGGTGGACGGTGATAGGCAATTTGACGATACGCTTTATAGTATGTGCTCCTAATAATAGTATTTACACTTCAACACTTAATATAATACCTAATATAGTCTGTTCTTGAGGTCGGGAAATCGATCGTATTGCAGTGAACGAGACAATTGTTGACAAAATATTATTTTAAACTAGAGTATTCACAAATAATATTTTCGAGTCGAATAAACTTATACAAAATAGTTAATAATAGCAAAATGACACACTATTTGCATCAAACAATACTAGTAAATATTCATTTATAAATCTGAAGTAAAGCGTGTTTGGAAAATAATGCTATACGGAACTTTCACCCGGGCGATATCAATAATAAAAAACCGAATATTTTAAACTAACTACCACTAAGATTGTTAAAAACTGCAACTTTTAAACCGAAATAAAGAACAAAAATAACAAATGTTCAAAAATTACAATGTCGAAAAAAATAACACTATTAAATAATCTTGATAAGAAGACAAAATTAGTAGATTAACTATATAATCAGAGTCTGACGCCTGTTAAAATTTACTATAATAATAACAATAATAATATTTTATTCGATGAATAAAATGGGCAAAGCCCTATAATACAGATACGTAAGCACAATTTTAGATTCCGAGTGTAGCAAAAAATGTATTAGTTTTACTAAGATGTTAATTATTTTTTTATTTTTTTATTTTTTTATCCTGTGTACAAAAATTCGACTATAAATCTTGCACAGATATAAACGTGCGACACCATTTCTGAAAAGGAATCTTGTCCAGATGGTACTTTTGGAAGGTCCTTTTTTTTGATTTTCATAACATCTGAGAAAAACCAAGATAAAACCTGAGAAAAACGGGAAATGTACGAAATTAATGCTTTTATTGTTTTATCAATTTTATTATTTATTTTAATTCAATTAAAAATATTCGTAGAAACTTGAAAATCAGAGAAAAAATGTATACTTGCTTTTTCTAGACGTGGTAAAATTTTCAAAATATTTAAGTCTTTTTTGGGCTATTTATAAACATTTTAATTTTGCGAGTTTTGTACGTAATTTTTATTCGGTAGGTACTCTGTGGTAAAATTGTTAGACTTAACAGAAATGCTTGAAAATTGAATAGGAGGCTCATTAAATCTCCTCTGTAATAAAAAAAAAAAAGAGAGTTTAATGTAGTATTTGTTTTCGTAAAGGAATTTCGATACTACATTTTGACGAAAATTGTTTGAGTAAAAAATGATTTAAAAAAATTTTAATTTTTCAATGTTCTTTTTTGAACAAGTGTGTATTGCCGATTTAAGAAGGATGATAATATCAGAATTGGTTGGACTGACAAGTTTCGAAGTCATAGCTTTTAGAAGTTCAGAGACTTTACAAATATTACATGCTTATGTTAAATAACTCTATATTAAATATTTATATTATGTTTGTTGTAGTCATAAATAGTAATGAATACCTATTGTATTCATGACCATTCACGGGTTTAAACTCGGGGTTTGAAAGGAAATATTTTGCACTTTTTTTCCCTTTTACCTAAATAAGGAAAAAACAAATGCATTTTAAGTTTACCTAGAGACCTAGTTAGCGCTCGCTCAGACGATTTTAATCCAAAAATACCCTCGATTTGTTGTATAAACTTTTCTACTAGAAATCTTGCTCCCATGTATCAAGTGTAGCTTATTTTCTGAAAGTAAATATTATCTTCATGGTTTAAGGAGGTCATTTTTGTGAACTAGGAAAAACCGGGATAAAATGTCAGAAAAACGGAAAATCTACGAAATATAGTTATTAGTAAAAAAAATATAAACACCTTTTTTTTTTCTGTATACAACTTTTCTACCAGCATTTTCGCTCCGATTTACAATGATAGCACTTTTTCTGAAAGTAGATCTGACTGGAAAGGTACTTTAAATAGGTCATTTTTCGATTTTTCCAAGAGATTTCTTAGCAAATGTGATAATCCGGGAAAAAACATTGGAAAACCGGAAATAACGCAGGAAAAACGGGAAAATCGATATAATATTAAACAAATATTATGAAAAAAAAATTATGTGATGACTATTTAATTATTTTACCATAATATGACTTAAATATTGTTGACAAAGTATCACTATTAACTGAACTGCGCTCAGAATCGTTTTTTCGTTAGCAATGTTTTATCGTTGCTTTCAGTTGTACATTAAATTATCTATAATAGTGGCTGTACCTGTCTCCATTATCCTAGGATGTCTTTTTAAAAATACATATGCAATAAAATAATAACAAAAATTTTGTTGAAGTACCTACTAAGTATGGCATATCATTTTTTAGGTGTGATTTAAAACCACCCAAATGTGTTCCGATTTATGTAAGATCATAGTTTTCAATTGTTGTGTTAAATTTATAAATCACAAATTTTTAGAATGTGATTTAATAAAATCAATACCTGTTTTCGAATATGGACTCCAAATAGGCGATTCATATTCTAAGATAAACATAATTAATGAGCACTATAAGAGCCTAAAAGATCTGAAATCTTTAGATTCAAATAATTGGTGTATACGAAACCCAATACTTACAGATATTTGTTCACACTACACTCAATATGTTCCTAGAAATTCAAATAAATAGTTATAGTTATGCCTAAGTCTTTAATTGATGATACCGAGTTGAATTTATTGCTGTTAATAAAACAAATATGATTCATATGATCACGAGATCGGTACAAATAAATCGAGTAACATTTATTGATATATAAGCTTGGTTTCCAATTTTGACACCAATCAAATAAGAGATTTAATTTCTATGTAGGATTAAGCAGTCGTTTGTTGATGAAAATCGAGAATAAATTTTTAAATCATTTATGAAAAGCAACATGCGGCATTTTTTTAAAATCTGATGTGATTCAATTAATAAATAATAAAATTAAGATAGATGATAAATGGTCACCTTGAACGGTTCCTGAAGGATTATGAAGCGGAACATCAAAGAATTGAACCGTATATACTATACTGATGAAAATTAAACGGAATGGAGTAAATTTTGAGCTAAGGACTAGGTTTAGTCATACCCTTTGTTTAAATGTGCACCCCATCTGTAATTTCCATAGCCCAGGCAAACCCGTAGGCGGTAGATCGATGTTAAATTTGAATAAATAGGTATAGTTTGTTACAGGCACTTTAAAGTTTAAATTGCCAAATATTATTTGATTATACGAGTCGTATGAGCCAGCATAACCCATTTTTCTTTTAAATTAACGAGTACCTAGTCATAAATAATAACAAGTTAGGAAAGCTCACTCTGCAAGCGTGCAAAGTTCCCAGTTTCTAAATGTATATTAAACCATAAACTGTAATCGAATATATAATTTAGTAAGAATTTAGTAATATAGTACAGTATACTTATGTACAAAAACTTAATTAATTTAAATATCTTAATTTCTAAATTGTTAACTAGACATTTTTAAAACTCTTAAAGTAATTATAATTTGGTACCTACTTTTTTAAAGTTGGATAGTATGAATTTATATTCAATACTAATATTTAAATATTGATAATAACTTTACGAATGTACACTTAAATTAATAATAATAATGTTACGAATAATATATCTCCTTGTTAACTAAATCAATATACCCGTAACTATGCGTACTGTATAGACACAGCGAGAATATAATGTGTTCTAAACTCGTGTATTGAAACCTAAAATTGGCATTAGTTATTATTACCTAGTCAATATTTCCATTTTCAATTAATAACGAACTGCAGGCACGTGGCACACCCATCAACTTCTAGAAGCTTCGTAACTAGGTGGAAATAATGTTAACCACCTATTTTATAAAGTTACAGTTGTATTAACATTGATTGATAATAAGATACTAAAAAAAAATATATTCCTAGCTGTCCCACGCCCGGCATTGCCCATGCCAATTTTATTAGCTATATTCGTTTGAGATTATCAAACGGAATAGGTCATCACGATAACGCGCTGATTTCCGTACCAGAGAAATTATTAAAATATTGCTGTCCATACTCCTCATTGTAGACGTGCTCGCGTAAATTAAGTATAATATAATAATTCTACTTATTTATTTTTTTGTTTGAATCTAGGAAAATTAAATACATTTTTCGTAAATCAATCATTTCGATTTGGAATTTGAAATATAGTAAAACTTCCATAAAACGGTCACCGGAGGAACCGTAAATAATGACCGTTCTTTAGAGGTGTCTTATAAAGGCATAGCACTTGACGGGACAAAATAAAATGACCGTTACATAGAAGTGACCGTCTTTTAGAGGTAACCGTTAACAGAAGTTTTACTGTAAAATAATGTAGGTAAACTATAACTGCATATATTCAATTTAAAATTTTACTATTTCTTTACAGGAAAAAAAAGGAAACCCATACAAATGTTAACAAAATCATTTTTTTTTCCAACTGAATACACCACGCCGTATTTTAAAATGCATTACTTTTTTTTTTTGCTCACTACAATTTTCATACAAAAAAAATTATAATAATTTCACCACAACTATTAGAATTGTATTGTGTTTTTTATGACTTTAATACTCTTATAAAATTCAATTTTTTGCTCAATTTTATAAATATTTTCCTTTTTAATACTTGTAAAAATATATTATTATCACCGTCAAAAGTCCACGGAAAAAGTGACAATATTTTTACCCAGTGATCTACCCAATGTAAATTTGTATAAAAAATCGAAAGTTATTTTCGATTAAGTTCCTACATAAGCAAGCGAATAGAGGTGGTCGAACAAAGATCCATGTAGTCGAAGTCCCCAGAATTTTGAAATATTTGAGGTTATGTTCAATTATTTTACTTCTCTTATCCGGTGTACAGGAATGGAACTAACGCCATCATTATGAAACAATTTGTAATTAATTTTAAATAGTTTTCATAATATGATCACGTCATGTTATATTTATCACATAATTCACGGCCTAAATAAGCTTCAAGTCTCTTTATTTTATTTTCCTCGGTTTAATAATGATTTTACTTCGTACGATATATTATTGTTTGAAAACGTTTAACATTCGTATTGTTAGTTTATATTGGTAAAAAAAAAAAAAATATAGATTATAAAAATGCTAACACGATGTACAACGGCATTCAAAATAAAAGCTTACATATTTGCGAAGCAAATCAACTACTTTTGGTGGCTAATATCACGGCAAAGGACACGGTGACGCTGAAATAACATAGTGATAAATCTAAAGAGTTTTAATTAAAATGTTTTGAAATATTTAAAAGTAGGTACCGAGGAAATGCACCTGTACATGAAGCTATTTAATAAAACTATATAATATATTACTTAGGTATATAGTTCCTTTTAAAGACAGCGAACGAAGGATTATCATCTGGAACGGAAGCAGATGCGAAATTGGAGATTAATGGTTTTGGGTGTTTCCCACAGATCTCCATATACTACCCTCGAAGTAATAATAATGATATTGTGGTACCACACCAAAGACCCGTTAACTCACGAAAATATAACTATCATTCCATAATAATATATTTTGCAATTTAATTCGATTTTAAGTCTCCGATGCGTAAACAGCATGCGCGTCGGAAATATAATAATAATATTTTGTTTGGATTAAAATCATTAAAGGAACGACGATTTCTACTGGTTCGTAAAGCCGTCGTTAAAATCCCATATTGATGATTCGTTTGTTCCCATAATAATATATACTCTAGAGTGTACATCATGACATCTAAGCGATATTATAATGTGATTAATATTATTTAACTGCGCGTTGGGCAAAAACGTGACGGTTAAATGAAATTTCGGATTAAATTTTCATTTTGAACAAAATAAAAATTATATTGGCGAGTTCGTGTTATTTATTTAGGTTTTCCGATACATTTTAGATACTGAGTGTTATGAATAAATTATTATTTTTTACTATAATGAAAGTTTATTTTCTTTCTAAGAACAAATTTTCGATAAGTTAATTACAGGCTCCAAATTTTTCCATACTATAAAATTACTTATAATGTTTTTATTTTTTGTTTTTTTTTTTTAATACTTTTATAGTTAGGCGAATGCTCCAATTTTTTCACGACCGTAACTCAAATGATACGCAATTTTCGTCCGGTAGTATTTTAAAATACACAAAAGTTTTTTTTTGAATAAAAGTTAGAAACCGAGTTCAATGAAAAACGAAAAGATACATCGCCGACAGACGTCAACATGTGATGCATTTTTTTAAAAAAATAATAATAATAAACCCCGTGATGACCGTGATTTCGGTAAGTCATTGACCAACAGTAATAATTAACAGTGATATAGTATTTTGGCATTTAATTCAAACTTTCATTTTACTTTTCATGGGCGCAGGATAGCAATTTTAAAAATGTATTTAATTTCGACGGCGTTAACCCGGGATTTAAACAATATATCCCCGCCACCACAGACATACCCTTAAAACGGCTTTCATATACATATGTATTATAATATATTTACGTAGCGTTATTTCTGATAGAATTTCCTATTATATACGCACGCATTACAATAATATTATTATTATGCATAAAACGGAACGGTCAATGAAAGATAGGAATGCGGGCTGTTAGAATTCCAACGTGTCGGATTTCTTTATATACGGGGTGATTCGTGGAAATCTGATAAATGTACAAATGCAATAAACTATATTTTGAACCATCTAATGTGTGGAAAATTTTTTCGGTAATATGAATAGATGGGGCGATGAGTTTTGCTGTACGATATTCTTACTTATTTAATTACTAATAATAATTACGAGTCGAGAATTTTCTACATTTTGAAGTTAATCATAATTGAAATGCTGTTTCATCACCACTACTAAATAATATCAAATTATTTTTTCAGGAATGATTAGTGTATTTATAGCCTAGACCTATAAAAGATGAATCGTGCATTAACCTCAATTTTTATATTACACGTTGAAGCTAACATAATATATTCGATAGCCTCATAATTTATTCAAGGAGTATTATACAAAAAGCTGTCCTAGGATAACGCGGACGGATGCAGCCACTGTTATAGGTGAAAATTTGGGAAGGTATAATATATAAGAGAATTAAATGCATATCTGTAAGTAACGATAAACCATTGCTAACGAAAAACGATTCTGAGCGGAGTTCAGTTGATAATGTATTTGATTTGTAACAATATATTATAAGCC
Organism: Cinara cedri; assembly: GCA_902439185.1. Taxonomy (NCBI): domain Eukaryota; kingdom Metazoa; phylum Arthropoda; class Insecta; order Hemiptera; family Aphididae; genus Cinara; species Cinara cedri. The sequence continues at coordinate 223,884 of CABPRJ010002409.1, forward strand.
ATATTATGGTAAAATAATTACATAGGCATTATATATTTTCTTTATAATATTTGTTTAATATTGTACCGATTTTCCTCCATTTTTTTCCCGATTTTTCACATTTGCTGAGAAAACTCCGGAAAAAATCAAAAAACAACCTTTTAAAAGTACCTCTCCAGTGAAATTTCCGTTTAGAAAAATTGCTATCATTAAAAGTTAGAGCAAAATTTATGGTAGAAAAGTTGTACACAGAAAAAAAAAATAAATGAACATCTTTGTGAAACCATAAGCTTCTTCGCTTCACTCAGAATCTAAAACATCATTGTAAAACTAAATGTGTATTACATAAAAATAAAGTTCCAGACCAAAAAACTTCGAGATTTAATGAGTCTTACATACGTATAATGGAAAGAAATGAAAATCAAATCGTTCGGTACACTCTATTAAATTAACAAACAATCTCTCAGATCGAAAAGTGCAATTATTTTCACTGTGGCTGTTTTGAACGGTAATTTTTATTTCGGCAGTATTCGAATGACGTAAATTAATACAATTTTTAACCATCGTGAAAATTTCGACTATTCTTTCTATGATGTTATTAAAAATAATATTAATAATAATAAATTACCATAGGTTAGGTACCTACCATTTTATAAACCTGTCGTCGTGACTTACAAGTGTTTGTGAAACGATGAACAAAAAACACATAGTAATATTCAATATATGCAAACACAAAATGTGTTCAACAGTTTGTAAAAGTACGTGGTAGTTTTCTTTAACGAACGACGACAAAAAAAAAAGAAAACGTACCTACATTAAAAAGAAAAAGAACAGAAAAATATCCGCTTAAGTCGTAAAAATATCTTCTTTACGCGGTATAACAATAAACGAAATATTATGGTTTCAAAAAATTTTAAAAGGCATTTCGTCTGACCGTATACTGTATAGCAATATTAATATAATATTATTATAATCACTAACAAACCGTGTCCACATAAAGTATTTTAGCACTCAATTTTTTATTTTTTTTTTATTTTTTATTATACCTCGATAAAACCAACAACTGCAGTCGGAGCATACAACTATCCCGAAGTCTTGACTAATAATATTACGCCAGAAAAAAATACCAAAAACTTTAGTAATAAAAAAAAACCCTCACTTTAAATTTTACGAGACTAAAGTTTTTACCGCCGTAATGTTATTTTTTAAATAGTCAGTATTTTTGGATTCTGAATGTGGGAATGTTTTCTCTCTCTCTCTCTCTCTCTCTCTCTCTGAAAACACTTTTTCAGTTATAGTAAAAAAAAACTATGATTTATCCGGATACATCTCAAAGAATGTAGATTTTCCACTCGGTGGTACTTTAATTGAACCATTACTTATTGGAATCCACAGCACCACAATAAATAACGAAAGTATGTTTTTTTTTTTTTTTATCTTGACTACGAGAAGCGGAAAAACATTACTAATACTACGAAGACCATACTAAATTTTTCTATAAATACGTAGGAACTGCATAAACTGTAGAAATAATAAACATAATACATAATAAGTTCTGTAAACACAGAGCCAATTATTTATGGAATTCTCAGGTCTAGATTATTATTTAAATCTATAATAGAGAAACTCTACACTTATTATTTATGACTGGTAGTAATGTATACATGTGAGACGTGGTCTATTACACAAAAAAAAGAAGATAAAAATACTATATAAGACCATATTGTGATAAATCGAAATTAAGATTATGAGAAACGAAAACCCGTTTAACTAGAAATTTTGTACAACAAATAACCTATCATAATGTTTTTAAGAACAAATGATTAGAGTGAGAGAGTTATGCTTGGTGAGACAATGTTAAGGCTTAAAATAAATCTCTAGTTAGAATGGCATAAAAAAAAAACAGCCAAGAGGATAGTGGTGGATACAAGGGGAGGTGACAGAGCAATTGGCCACCTCTTGGATCGTGTTTTTTTTTTCACACAATTCTTATATTCCATAGTTATTTATGTAATATATGGTCACAGTATTATTTTAGGCAAGAAAAAAGAAAGGTTATCAGATAAGGTAAATAGATATTAATGTTAAACAATCCTCGGATCCATCACTGAAAGTGGAAATCTGCAACAGTGGTGGACGAACGGGGTTAAAAAACATATAAAAGGTGTCGACAGTTGATGAAAATGGAAAATTCAATAGATCAGGATAGATGGGAAAGTTTAGTAAAAATGTGCAAACGGAATCAGTGATGCAATTAGTTCATAAGCTTGAAACCTACTATAATATTAAATAAGTTTGATTGACGGGACTTTGTATTAAGGGAGCTCCAGACAATCCAGGGTACTAAGCCCTTTAGATATTCACTGAAAAGGTCTGTTTGACACAATTAAAAAGAAAAAAATACCCTCTAAACGTTCCACCCGAAACAGTGGCACTTTCACGAAATACATCCGGCTTTTTCATATTTCGTATATTGAATTGGAAATTCAAACAACATTACTCAAATGTACTTTCTGTGTTGTTATAAAAAAAATTATCGAGACGGTAATGTAATATTGCCAACAAATATGAAAACTCAATATTATTATTATATAAGTAATGTTTATGTATTCTTGAGTTTGTTTGTTCAAAAAATAATTTATTTTGTGAATTTGTGATGTATTTCCACAAAATAAAAATTAATAAACAATAAGTACTCGCTGGATGTAGAGTACTCGTCTGAGTTAACCTGCAGGAAATTCGACAGATTCGGTTTTTACTCGATTCATACCTACACGTAGGTATAAAATATCGAAGCGATAGAAAATATTTAATAAATAAAAAAAACATGTATACCTATTTGCATTTATCATGAGCATTCCCGAACGTTTTCCAAAATCATATTTGTTTTGAAAATAAAAACGTTACCGTCGGGGATTATAATTCATAACCGTACATGCATGGTAGTGATACAAGTCTTGTTGTCACGGTGACATCGAAGACGTAGAGAATAATAGGCAAATTATTTTTTATGATTCTTTACGACTTTACATGTACGATCGAATTATTTTTAACGACATTACGGTATTTTTATTGCAATATCGTCTTTTCCCGTAGGTATCATCCTCGAAATGCGTTTTTATACTACACGTGAGTTTCTGTGAATTTTGAATTTGTATTAGATTTCAAGCGTAGCGAGGGAGCTATTGGTTTTACAATGCTGTTTATTTCTTTTTTCTTTCTTTCTTTGTTCTAATCTATGGACATGTTTTTTCCTAGTGAACTTACTCCGATTTTTACGTGTTGCAACTTTTCTGAAAGTTCAAGTTTTCTAGATGATATTTTAATATGTGATTTTTTAATTCTCGACGCCATTTTTTTAAAGAATAGCACATAAGCGGGGAAAAAACGTAGGAAAACGTACAATTTAACGATTTTATTATTTTATAAAAACACAGACGACGTTTTTTATATTGAACTTATATTGAACTTACCTAAACGTAATAAAATTTCCAAAAATCATCAGACGACTTTTTTTTCTCAATAAGTGTTTTGAAATTAAATTTTAACGAAAATCGTAAAAAAAAATTACTGCATTTCAAATTATGTACCGAACTGCGCTTGGAATCGTCTTTCGTCAAGCAATAGTTCATCGTTTCTTACAGATATAAATGAAATAAGCTTATGTATCCTACCTTCCCAACTTCTCACCTCCAATAGTGGCCGCTCACATCTCTTGTATAAGCTCTTTTTTTTTTTTTCTTTAATATTTAAAAATAATATCACCTGCACTTTTTATAGTTTTATTTTTTTACCGAATGATCTTTTCTTTCTACTAAATGTCTTGCATTGTCGTTGCAAATCTGGTTCTCCATTTCTATCATTCTTATATTTAAACTTCATTGCTTTGCTGTTAGGAGAATTAATGTAGTGGTTTCCCAGTTGCCTTCTGCATCGTAGTTGCACCACTTATTCCTAAGGGATGCTATTCAAGTATAAATAAATCTATAATTGATACAAACAATGCTGCGGCCCATTACCTGGTCCATTTTGGTCATCTCTTACGATAGGCATGGACTACCGTAAGTGTATTCTAACCCCCACCAATAGAGGTGACCTGATGATTGGAATGGGATATATCAAAAGTTTATTATATATTAAAGGCTGCTTTTGAAACCGCACAGTCAAATAAATCAAGTATTATACGACGATTAAAAAAATTCGTTCAGTTCGAAACGATTCCACACGCAATTGCGCTCGACGAATTTCGGAGTAAAGTTCAAAGAAAAACCAACAATTCTTATATTTATGGTTTTATTTTTTTTTTGAAAAATGTTATCTCGCTTGATTCAAATCATTCGATTTTAAATTGGCTTAGCTCGCACGTTCTTTATTTCCTAAAGCATTACGAAATGGTATTTCAACGCCTATAAAAGCAATAATACGATTGAACATTAAAAAAAAAATGTTCGAAATATTATATCGTCATCTGCGAATACCACACGATATTGACTTTTTGAGACAGTCGAACGATTCCACATTCGAGTGTTTCGTTTTATAAAATCACTCTTCAAAATTATTATCATGAAACGATAATCATTTTTTTTTTTATTTTTTTTAAGGTCATGATTTTTCTATTTGTACACGCCCTCGTGGAGAGGATTACGCGATGCGCTCAACTCTAGTCATATTTTGCAGTTATTCGCTTAATCCGGCTTAAGACACTCTCGAGTGTCATCGATAAGAAATAACACTCTCAAACGTCGGTATATTTCAATAAAAAAGAAAAAATAACGAATGTAAAGTTTTATCTACCATTCAACAGCATCTCGAAAATTTTGGCGGGGTAATAGTAGATAGTATTAAGTAAAAGTATTTTCTTTGGTCCTGAATCAAATTCATCGAATTCTGTAAGAGTTTTTTTTTCCTTTTTTCCTAACAGGATTCTGACCAAAATATTTTAGCAGATCTCGCATTAAACTATATAGAAAACCTTTTTTTTTTTTTTTTGAAATTCCTAGCTAGTACTTTTTATACGGGAGAAATCTCAACAGACAATGATATAGATGAGCTGAGTTTTGAGTTTTGGACAAAATCTACGATGACACCCAGAGATCAGACACATATTTGATAGAATACTTTTGAAAATGTACCAACTTATTAAACTACTAAAATCAATAGTTACACGGAAAAAATTGCAGTTATCTACTATTATTTTCACTCAACAACAATAAAGCCACAAAATAAATTTTTCAACAACATAAATACTTCTAATTTCCCAATGTTTTTTTTTTTTGTGGTTTTTCCCCAGTATAAAAAAAAAAAAGTACAAAGAATATAAAAAATAACTTTCCTAACACACCAAAAAGATAAAATTTGCTACTAAAAACTATTTTATAAGTTGATAACTGGAATACAATTACTGGTAGATAAGTTGTTTATAAACATACAAAATTGTTTTTAAGAGCACACATATTAGTTAATTATGAAGAAACTCTCCTCCAAATAAAGTACCATATACTCATACGTGTCAGCCAGAGATCGTATTTTAAATATAATATATACATATATATATATATATATATATACTAAATAGACGAAATTGTAAATTATTTTTTTAATGAAAACTAATAATATAATTTTTGATTATGCAAAACCAAGTGAAAAAGACGCTGAACTGAATTCCACTCTAAATCTTTTTACAATCATGATCTAACCTAAACATAATTATTATTCTACATACCTATTCGACTTCCTGCATAGTTATAAATTATAATTGACTAATGATCTACCCACCGTAGTGCCGTATTATTAACTCTCGTTATTTGTTCGTTCAAACTTCTTCTGTAAAAAAAAGAAAAACGTTTTAATATCGAACAAATATTTCACGGAGCCACACAGCTACTATAGCAACGTGAAAAACCGTACCGTCTAAAATGGAAAATTAGTATTCACATATGCGCATGCAATTTTTAAAAAGCTCCGTAACTCACTATACTTATACTTAAAACCAATATAAACTCCTGCACGCGCTTTAAACTAAAATATAGTCGTAACTTCGATGGTTATATTTTAAATTATAATCAAATAAAACTCGAAGATACTTCACTCACAGTACATTGAACTTGTGGTTTGTCACAGGAGAGCGTAATTAGACTCCAAAATCTGCGGTATCATTAACATGTTTTATAAGACCCTAATGTTTATGATTTTTGTCAAAATTAAATTTTTTAAATCTTTTAAAATAAAAAATTTGTTTTTTGGCCACTAGTATGACTTATAATGAACCTCATGTCAAATTTTCTTACATTTTTGTGTAATAAGCTATTATAATCAATTTTTTCCACAGAATACCTACCAAATAAAAATGATTTAAACAACCCTACAAAATTAAAATATCTATAAATAGCTCAAAAAATGGCTCAAATGTTTTAAAAAATTGATCTGATACTCATCAAACAACCTACATGATTAAAAATACATTAAAAAAGGTTTTTTTTCGTTTTCTTTTGGAGCAACATTTTTGGTAGAAAACATTAGCCACGCAATTGTAAATAATACAATCGTAGCGCTGTAATTTGAAGGAAAAAAATCGAATTTTTGGTAATTTTTGATTTTTCCTAAATATAATGAAAAATACTCTAGATATCAAAAAACAGCTTTCTTTAACATTGACTAATTTAAAAAAAAAAAAAAACAAAATCGATCTCTTTGACATTTTTCAATTGGAGCAACAATTGGAAAAACAAAATTTCTGGTAAAAGCATAAGTTGCGAAAATTAAAAAAATTAAATCGATAATGGCACGGCACACAGCGTGTCATAAATATTCGCCGATTTAAATTTGGATTAAGTTTTCCCCAATTATTCCAAAAACTTCTTGTAAAAACAAAAAACGAACTTTTTAATGCATCAACAGGAGAAAATTTCCTTTCAGAAAAGGTACTGTACTCTATTCATTGGAGCTATATTTCTTTTCGAAAAGTTGTATAAAGACAGAAAAAAATTACGCATCATAGTAAAACCAATAAATCACTCGGAACCCTCCGAATCTAAAATTGATACTACGAGCTAAAAAATAAATACATAAATACATAAATTATAGTTAAAAAACAAGTAGATTTGGTAGCATGTTCCCATTTAACGAGTGTTTGAGCCATCACGCCACAACGTTAGCAGAAATCAATGAAAGATTCGTATAATACAAAATTAACCAACATTTAAAAATATTTTACCCATAAGTAAAATAAATTTGACGATAATAATGTATTGGTAAGGTTAGCTAATAATGTAGTATAAAATATACAAAAACACTAAAAAATTATTAGTTTTGCCGAATTTGAGATTAAATTACCGTTAAATTATTTCGGACTCCAAATATTCAAGTTTGGAAGATTGCCATCCCTTTCCTACCACAATGCACCCCCTTATCTCTGGCCCTATGTTCAGTATGGAAAACGTGTACCAAAATAATCATGTTCATTAATTTTAACCGTGAATTTTTAGTAAATCAAACACGTCTCGTCCTCACGTCCTGGAAGATCTATTATATTAAATTATAATATTATTTAATTATATAATTAAAACAATTATCATAAATAATTGCAATCATAAAACAATTCGGAGCGGTTATCGATATTAAATGGTAAGCGTACAACATTAGTCATTTTTTTTTTTACTTTGTACCAATGGAGTCTACAAATCAAAAAATAAAATAAAATTAATGAATTGATTGGGAATCCAGAAAAATGTTTCGAATTATAATAATAATTACCACAGACATCCTTTAAGTTATTATATAAACACCTTGAAGCATTAACTCACCAACAAAATATTTTCCCAAACAATTTTATATTGCATTAAAACTAAATATAACTTCTTCACTATAAACCCTACAGAATCTAAAAATACAATTTATTTTTTCTCTTTTAATCGTATTATATTATAAATCCGCCCGATATTGGTTGTTATTATTTTGGTGACGATTTAGGAAAATAATATCATATTGTATTCTATCGATAAAATGCATTAACAAAAACAATTTCTTAAAAAAGTACGTTTATTCTTCAATTACGAGTAAAGCCCAACTATTTAAGAGCGTAACGATTGTGGAATTGTAGTGAGAGCTAATGACAAACTAAATTCCTTTAAAATCGTCTTCAAAATATCCCAGACATTATTTGTCTTGTATTTTTACGTGATATTTTGTTTCTCATTTAAACGAAAATAACCCATAACCGTACTTTTTGATAGTATACATTATTTTTGGTTTTAGTCGCTCTCTAGGCACCCTTTAAATATAAATATATACAAAACGTGAAACAAACCCCAGGGGAACACTCGTAAATTTATTTTAATTAATCGAGTACTAATCTTATGGAAAATAATTAATGTGATTAATTAAACGTACATAGCATAGTACTGTATAGCATTACTATACACATTTTGTATTTTTTAATTTAATTCGTATTATAATAACATAATAGCGATTATAAATCCGGGGTAAAAGACATTGGGAATTTAGAAAAACATTTTAAATAAAATCTACTGAATACCGTCGCCGGCCGAAAATATTCTACATCTGATCAGAGTAAAAGTTTCGAAACATAATTAATTTGACCAACGAAAAATTTGATCAGTATTATACAAAAAAAATTAACAATTATTCCAGTGATAATATCATGTGTCGTTTCGTGGACACAAAAATATATTTTATGTTGATAACACTGAAAAATCATTGAATTACGTTGTAACCCATTGGATTTTTCCCTTTAGCGTCTTTCTCGTCGTCTTACTTAATTTATAAATGAATAAAAACCAATTTGTAAATAACTCTGTTTTCGGCAGGCACTGTACGCCTGCTTCAGTCTTCTTTTAGCAATCTCTTTAACTATAACTATACGGGGCCTTTATAACTTACTGAATACCAGATAATTTTAAATTCAAAACCTACTAAGAATGTGAGTAGAGTGGTCCAATAATAACCACGTAAAATGGGGCCTTGAAACCTTGATATTTCAACAAAATACCTGTGTGGACAAGTATACAATCTGTCCAAGCTATATGTAACAGTGGACGATATTTGTCAAATATAAACAAAAATAATGTACACAACGGATACAGTTGTAATAGCGAGTTTATAATGTTTATTTACGTTAAAAACAAGACTAACAGATAAAAATATTATACTCATAATCTCTTACTTTCAAGTGTTTATAAGAACTATTTATTTTATTGCAGGTACTATTGTAACCTATAAATGTCCATGTAAAATGATACCCGATTGTTGTGTAAGGTTATTTGACGCGAAAAACCAAAACAAAAAATAAAAATGTTCGGCATTATCATTTTTTGCCTTTTCCTCGCGCATTTTTCATTCAGCGTTACGTATTCTACAAAAAGAACGACCGACTGATATTACGTATTTTTATACCCGCGGCGAGTTTATTTTCTCGACTATATACTTTAAAGTTTAAATCGTCTACGTTTTTACGACCGTACGAGTTCCGCCAACAAACGCGAGACCTCCGGTTAGCGATATCGCGTGTTCTTTTTACGCCGTCATGCACATAATTTTCGACAATATCCTCCTGGCGTTAAGTTTTATGTTTCTAGGTAAGTATATATATTAAGTGCGTACATGTTTAAAGATCCACTACTTTATACTCGAATAATAATTGTACTTACCTACTGCAGAAACTAAATAATAGTATTCGTGGTTTTCAAAAACGCCAGGCATCGTCACCTGGAGACGACGGTAATAATAATTTTCTTGAGCTTACACGGCGACGACGACGAGTCAGTTAGACACCCTTTTAGATAACCTTATATCTCCGTTATGTCTATTATCTGTCCGTTACTAGTGCATAGTCATGGTTGTTGATTTGATTAATAAGAAAATATTATATATTTTTATTCGTAACATTGTTATTACCATTAGTAATACTAAATTATATGTAAATTCTTAATATTACTACAATTGTCAAAATACTTTAAACATTTATAAAATTCATTAAAACTAGCCAATATTAAAATATAAATAATTTAAGAATTTTAAAATGTTAAGGCATCTTTATACTAATTAAGATATTTAATTTATTTAGCATTCTAGTTTTCTACACATAGTTTTAATACACTAAGTTACTAAATTGTATATTATTTAAAATACAATTAAAAACGAGGAACATTACAAGCTCGCAGTGTGCATTATCCTAACTTATTTTTAAATACTGAGCGAAGCGAGAAAAGTTCTGTTTTTCCTATGTTGTGTATTTTTTTTTCGGCCTGTATACAACTTTTCTAGGTACTAGAAATCTTTCAATTTAATTTTAAATTTTAACGAACATCATAAAAATTACGGCACTTAAAAACGTGTTTTCCTAACTTCATTCAGAATCGCATTTCATTAACAACAATTTATTGTTGTGTATTATTTATATAAATTAAATAATTAGTTTATGTATACTACCTTCCCAACTTCCCACTAGGTGGCATACCCATCAGCAGTATAAGCTGTTTTTTAATATTGGCTAATACGAATTTATATTTAATACCCATATTTAAATTAATAATGACAAAATTACATTTTTAATAAACTTTTGTTTTTGAATCCTAAAACCGGAAATTGTTAATTGTTAATTAAATAATTTGCTCAGAAACGTTTTTCATTAGAAACAGTTTATCGTTGCGGACACAGATATTATAAATTAAGTTACGTTATACATCCTACCTTTTTTTCAACTCAGAACACTTCCATAAAACTTTCGTTAAAAACCATCATCCCTCTCCTTGGACTAATTATAACGCGATAATAATCATAATAATAATATTTTAATAAAAAAAAAAAAATAAAAAATAAAAAAATACGGAGGAACAGAAGATGGCAACAACAATAACAACACCAACAAAAAACCCCACACGATTGTCATTTTGACTGGTGCCGCAGCGAATTATATTGTATTTTCGGCGGTCGGCGGTGATAGTGGCAGCGGAGCTCCGGCTTTTGGTTTTTCGCGATGACGACGCTTTTATCCAGATTAAACTGCCGCCGCGATAAATCCAGCCGAGTAGCTTAATTGCGTATACGCCGAGCGCTCTGTTTACCATAATAATATACATATTTTTGTCGTTCTTTTTATTTTCGTCTTTATTTTTATTTCAGTTTCATCTCCTTCCCCCTGTCCTGTATCAAACTAGCCGAGCACCGCACAAAAGCGAACACAAAACGACCCGCACTGTCATACTGAGCGTATACGCACACACGCACACGTTTTATTTTTCTAACTATAGGTATCCCTCGAGTCCGATTTCAGTTTGTTTTGCTTAGAACACCGTGCTCGTAGAACATCTCACTGCGGTGTATAATTTACGAATTATATCATTCGCAACCCTCACATCGAGGTGTCAAGAGATGTGTGCCCAACGGAAAATTACACTACTATAATCCAACTGTGGAAATTCAAAAATCCAAAAGTTAGGTCATATATATTATACAAAGTGCCGTACTAACGGGGGAGGGGGCGAAGGGTTTGAAATACATTTTTTCGCTGAGCCTGTGCTAAAAAAATGTTAGAACTGCGTTTCCCTATAGTTGTGTCAAAAGTTTGACGAAAATATAAAAGATTGACTTAATTTTTTTCTTATCAACTCGGGGCTCTGTTTTGAGAATTCGCTCAATTTTGTGTATTTGGAACATTTCGGAGAAAAATAGAAGGGATCTAAATCCCTCCAATACAAAAAAAAATGAAAATTTAATTTTGTATGATAAATAATTCATCATATCAATGTTTTTGCATTAATTATTTTTATTTGGAGCTTCAGAAAACACTCATAGTTTTGAATGTTTTTGACACTTTTAGATTCCCAGCGTAGCAAGGGAGTTATTGGTTTTACTAAGATGTTTATTTTTTCTTTCTTTCTTTTTTTTTCTAGTCTGTGGACACGTTTTTCCCGAGTTAACTGGCTCCGATTTTTACTTGAAACAACTTTTCTGAAAGTTCAAATTTTCTAGATTGTACATTTTTAAATAAATAATACTTAAGTGGAAAAAAGAAATCGGAATCATCTTTCGTCAGCAATAGTTTATCGTTGCCTAAAGATATAAATGAAATAACCTTATGTATTCTATCTTCCCAAAATCTCACCTACAACAGTGACCGCACCCGTCCCCAGTATCAGCTCTTTTTTTATTTTATTTTTTTTGAATTATATTCACTAAAGAAAAAAATTCATAATGATTTTTAAATTGTGTAAAACTACACATTTGCGCTAACACTATAACTCATTGTACATAAGAATAAAATTTAATCGTGGCGTGTGTCAACAGTTTTATGATGAGGTATGTTATTATAGTTTATTATCATAGTATATAATAAATCTATAATATACAATAAATATAATTATAAAATAATAATATTTAAGAAAAAATAGACAGTTAAAAATGCATGGAGAAAATGAAAGTATATATTCAATATTCACATAATATCTACATATTATCCAAAAATAACAACTTCTACCTAAATATTTATTTTTAAACTCTAGCAGATTATATTATATTACAATGTAGGTACACACATTTTTAATGTGACTAATTTTTTAGAGTAGATAATTGACCCTTACCCCAAAAAAAAAATAAAAATATACAAACATCGCCTGAAAATGTGCGGTGCGCGGTGAACGTGCTTGTAGTAAAAAGAATCGTATAAGAAGAGTATTGTCAGAAAAAATAGCACCGCGGAGTGTCCCTCGTGAACTATTTTTTAGAGAAAAACTGTTTTTTTTTTACGAATTTCACGTGCTGCGCAACACGGTTAACCGTAAATATCTCATGACATTTTACAAATATTTTTTCCGCCGTACTTTAAACACTCACGTTTTAAATTCACATAGCGTATATTGCACGATATAACGTGCCGTGTGGACAAACGTACTTAAGTAGGGGTAAACATCACTTTAAATTATTGAATAATCGCAAAAAAAAAGGACGATTTAACTTTGAGCGTGGTGATGAAGGAACCCGGACGATGTTTCCAATAATTAGTTTATATTTGTATATAAACCCACGACAAAACGGCAAATTTAAAATATACCGCAAATAACTTTTTCGTAAAAATAAACGACATAAGAACAGTGTAACCGTATCCAAATTCGTTGAACATAAAAAAAAATATTTGTTAAACAACATGACAATATCAAGTCAAACGTACGATCGGGTTTGACGCAAAACGGCTTGCTGACAGGAGATTTTCAACGAGAATGTATTAAACTCGATTGTTTTAAATAAAAACTATAGTCAAAAGCCAGATTCTATGTCATCAGCAGTTTCCAGCCAGCGGTCCGTAATACAAAATTAATTTTTAAACTGCCGATAAGTAGGGGTTGCGTGTAAAATATTTCCGCTTTCTTTAAGTTTTCTTTCACCGTTAAGTACAAAGAATTTCTAAAAAAAATGTATCTTCTCAATGCACCAACTTGCCATAAAATACTCAAAAGAACTTCTGTGAAGTTTTTCATTAAAGTAAGTTTTCTGATCACAAACAACAACCATGTTTACTGTCAGAATTAAAATCACACATTATATCAATCGGACCAAAGGTCAGAAAACTCTGATCACATCTGACGACATTATAACTCTTCAAGAATTTTTTCAGTCACTACGGTGCCACTGTCTTTTTCGATCATGTACCCTTTCTTGTTAATTTTATATTTCAAACTATTCCAGGTCCTATTTTAATCCATATGTCAATTGACTCTTTGTATATCCTATTAATTAGGTCTTTCTATAAACTATACACGTATTTATTTACAATAGTTATTAAATGTTTAAAATATTGGTTAGGCCGCTCAATTCTGAATTTTCCCAATTAAATCGTTGTTCAAGGCAAAACTGCTTAATGAATTTGATCATTTTTGGTGAGCCCACGGAAACCAAACATAACAATGTTTTTTTAAAAATCATAAAAACAGATTTAAATTCAGTGTCAAATATACACTTGATTGACTAGGCAACTTCTTCAAGTTGTATTTCTTAATTTCCGAAAATTTGTTTTAAAAATTTATAAACTTAAAAAAAAACATCGTAGGATAAAGGGGTCGAGCACACCCACAGTTAAAAGTAATTAAATGTACCTGTAACCAACAATAAACTATTGCTAAAAAAAAAAACCATTCTCAGAGGAGTTCAGTTGATAACGCTGTTTTGTCAACTATATATATACATATATGTTATATTATGATAAAATTCCAATTATTCCAATTCCAAAATTAAAATGGATCCCGTTTTTCCCATTTTTCCTTCGTTTTTTTTTTCAGTTTTTCAAATTTGTTGAAAAAACTAGAGAAAATCGAAAAATAACTTCTTTAAAATACCTCCCCATGTCGATTTCTTTTTAGAAAAGACGCTACACATAAAAATCAGAACAAGATCTCAGGTAGAAAAGTTGTTCACAGAACAAAAAAAAAATAAACACCATTGTAAAACCATACGCTTCTTCGCTCCACTGAGAATCTAAAAATAATAATCGAAATAGTAGCCGGGTCGATATCACGTATACTTCATGCTGAAATTAAATCTGCTATCAAAATTAGCATTACTATCCATTACTATTCCATCACGGGGCATAAAATGTACCTAAATATCATTACGTTGTGTAACTATATGAGTTTTAAAAAGAAAAAAATTATCCGTTTCTAATCTGGCCCTTACCGAATTCCTCACAACAGTTAGGAACACGTCGTCAAAGCCCGAGTCGCTAACGTGCCTACCCATGTATATTATACTCATCAAAAGTCAAAACTATAATTATTATATACGCTAAACAGTTTCGGATAATATTAAACAGACGTTTGTTGATGACACGACAACTAAATAATATTATAATGGGCCAAATGTTTTGAACACGAGTAGTTATATAATATTCGTATATTAATATATTTGGTATACGAATAGCAACACGTCATCCACAAGAACATGCCAAAACCAACCGCCAAGACGTAAAACTCGGTCCGGAAAATCGACGCGCGTTTTGAAAAGCAGCGAAAGTATATGAACCCTTCAAAGGTAGGTAGTAACTACATCTAGTTACTATTAAGTATTATAATAATAAAATTTCACTGTTTATCGGCCGGTGATAATATACGTGCCTAGATAATATATTTGATTTAACTTATATACTTATGTATAAATGAAGCATTCAATGAGTTAACGTGTAATACACTCCGAAAATACTCAAAAATTTTGATAAGATAATGGTCATTGTGAGTGATTTGGTCCAACTTAAAAGATAGGATAGTCTTCATCTCGGATATTGACCTCAGTAATTTTTTATTGCAAATTAAATGTTTATTATAGTTCAAAGGGCAATTATTTGTAAGTTTCATAAGTTTATCACAGACGACGTTGTAAGTTAAGCAGGGTATCATGGTACACAAAGAGAGATAGTGGATCTTTGTATCTCTGATACATCGTGATTGAGATTTTTCGGCTGTGATAAAATTAATTACCAAAAGCAACAGCAAAATCAACAATTATTGTAAGTATAAAAAAACGAACATACTTCGCACGATAGGTGAACTACTGTTTTAAAATGAGAAGTTAGGAAGGTTAAATTTAGAGGGAAATTCAATATACATATCTATAAGCAAAGACTAATCATTGCTAACGAAAAACGAATCTGAGCAGAGCTCGGCTAATAGTATTTTAACAGTATAAAATATGGCATATAGTAAAATATTTATTGAAACCATTTTTATGGATCAATAACTAGATTTGTTTCACATCATTTTTTATTAAAATGATTTTCGTCAAAACTTTATACTACAATTCCTTTATAAAAAAATACTACATTAATCTAAAAATTTTTGCTTACTACAAAGTTCGACTTTTAATAAACCTCATGTTAAATTTACAATAATTTCTACTAAATTTACCGATTTTACCACCGAATAGTACTTATCGAATAAAAACTACATATAAAATTAAAAAAATAAAAATATCTATAAATAGCTTAAAAATAGCTAAACTTTTTTGAAAACTTTAACAGAAGAAAATGTATACATAAGTATTCTGTTCAAATTTCAAAGCTCGAATATTTTACAAATATGTTTAACTGAATTAGAACAAATAATAAAATTGTATACAATTAATTTCCCGTTTTTCTTATGTTTTATCCTGAATTTTCCCAGATTTTATAAAAACCGCTTAGAAAATCAAAAAAGTGACCTTTCTAAAGTACCATGTAGACAATATTTCCTTTCATAAAGAGTGCCACATGTACAAATACTTTTATTCTTTTACTAATTTTCTTTAGAACAGATTACACTGTCATTATTATATTTGTAAATTAAAATATTTATTCCATAAAAAAAATAATATCTTTATTATTATATTCGAGTAAGATTTTTGGTAGACATTTTTGTCACAGTATATAAAAAAAATATTATAAAACCAAAATATTTCTTCGCTACATTCAGAATCTAAAATATTTATAATATAATAATAGGTATGTTAAAGTACTTTGCAAATTGTCTAATGCAAATATTAGCAATATAAATATAATTTTAACATTATTATAATACATTTTATATTGGTTTGTGCTTAGATTCAACTTTCGGAAATTTTTTTACTATTAATTTTTAAATTTTGACGTTACGTTCCATTCTCAATCCTGTGAATTATCTAGGGGTTTTTAGTTATTTTTGATACGAATTTCTAATTGTTTATGTAAATATATTTATTTTTGTTTATTCGTGGGTTACCTTTATGATACAGATGATAATTTGATTATTACGGACAAAAAACTACTATTATTATTATTTGCACTATTATCTAGCAATAGCAAAGCATTGCCGGGTCAGCTAGCAATATTATAAATCCTAATGATGGTTCAAACTGAATATTATCCGGAACAATATAAAATAACCGACTCAAACCACAAAATGTCTATAACTTATAATGAACCTCGTGTTAAATTTTTTCAATTTTCGCTTTATCACGTTTGGTGAATTATTAATGTAAAAATAGCAGGCTCTAAAATTATTTTTAACTGATTTAGATTAATAAAAAATAATTGAAATCGACAGAAACTGTTATTGAGTCAATTTTTTTTTTTTAGTTTTTCCCAATTATTAATAAGCAACAAACGATGCTTCCTCAATACACTAGACAACATTTTTTTTTTATTAATCATACCTGAAGGTGACATGATAATCAGAACAAAATATCTGTATGATTTTTCATGATTTGATCGAAAAAAAACAGATACCATCCATTCACAATGTAAAAATGAAAAATGTGACAAATTGACTTGGTTTTTATAATTAAAATTTAAGTTTCTTTGTTTTCATATAGACATTATTGCATAGACAAATAAAAAGGACGTAAAAAATAATAATAAATTAGATTTTGACTGGGTCAAAATGACCTAATGTTTTGACCTATCCAATACGTATTATATGTAAAATTTAATTTTCATTATCAGCTGATGAACGTTTCATTTTAAAATGATTACAATAAAAAACATACTTTACATATTTTTTAGTTTAACGAAATAACAAAAATACAAATACGTTTTACGATATTAAAAACGGTGACGGCGGTGGTTTGCAACGTGTTCCGTGAATTTAAATTCAAAACCACAAACCGCCTACCCCGGGCTTTCACTCACTTGGTATATTTTCGGATAATCTAAAACTTATTCCAAAGATTAACAAGACGAATACGACCCGATGACGACGTGCAATAGAAAATGATTTACACCATAAAATCCTCATTATATAGGGAACTTCTAACGCTTTCTCCTTAAAGTTCTATTTTCGAGGACTTTTAGACTAACGAAAACCTATTTGTGTGATTTCCATAATTTGTTTAGGTAATTTCCCAAAAAATGTATTTTTAATTAAAATGTTTAAAAAATTAAGATCCGATTGATTTTAAAACACGGTAGTTCAACAAAATGTATTAATCATTTACTCTAGTAGTGTGGGACAGGATTAAATAACAGTATACTTTATTTCGAGTTTCAATGTTTTAAGTCAACGTCAACTTTTTGAATTGAACAAAATTGAACTGTAGAGGCTTCCGTGTGCTTAAATATATTTGTGTAAACTGTAATGAACACTCCAAAGGTACTATAGTCTACTGTCGATATTATTTCAAAAACCTTTAAAGTTTAAAGAGTTATCTATTCATTCCACTACAGCTCAGATGTATGTATTCTGTTTAAATTTATTTTTAATAAATACAAATGTACAAAAAGTTAGAAAAAATTAAAAACAGAAAAAAACTATTGTTAAAATCAACGATTTATTAGATAAACGAATAGAAGTAGCAAATTAAATTCTACTAAGAAAATTTACCTGCTTGTAACTTGACTGGAACGCATATCAAAATCAGTACTGTAATGAGTATTAAATAATAATTTGGAGACATTTGAATAAATAAAAAAAAAATCACGATTTACTTTAGTGACACGACCGAAATAATTACTGAAATATCAGTGTGTTTCTGATTTTTATTTGTTTCATTTTTTAGCCATATTTTTCCTAATCGAACGCGATATTACTGAAACAGCGATAAAAAAAAAAACATAAAAACATAAATAAATATATAACAAATAATAAATAAATACATAATAAAAACAAATACTTTTTTTTAGAAAGCCAAGCTGAATATTACCGCTGATATATTTAAATGTTGAATATCCCTATACCTACTGTAAGATATTTTTATATTGGTCGATATTTTTCGAACGATTGTCTGACCGTGACAGTGGAACAATAAAATATTAATTTAGCGCGCACGATCGTGATTTACAGACCTACGTCAAACGCATTGTGACGATGTCAGTATAAAGTAGGGAAAAAAATCGTAAAATCTACGTGCATTTGATTTGCATAACTGCGCGATACGTCGGATAAATTGGACGGTGCCGGCAGCCTACAAATTGCCATGTGTAACTGTAAGTATGTGGAACACATTTACGTGTGTGTTATTATTCTGGCAGCCACCTAATGAGCGGTTATTTTGACACAACAGTCGATTTTTTTAAAAAAAAAAAAAATAAGAAATAGAAACTATTGCACACTATATTGAATGTCTGCTATATATATATATATATATATATATATATATATTATATACATATTTTTATTTTTCTCGCTACTATTTAATATTTTCAGGTGCTATACTTATATATCGGAGCAAGTTTACTAGGAAAAAACGCGTACATAGGTTAGAACAAAGAAGAAGAAAAAATAAACAGCATTATAAAACCAATAGCTCCCTCGCTACACTCGGAATCTAAAATAAAAGTTCATAGTAAATTAAACAAATGTTCGACCTTTCTCTCTTCAAAGCTTGTTTTCAGTTATAGTCTTGTAAATACCTATAATACCAGTTCATCACTCCCTTAAATGAACATAGATCCTCTATAGTACCCTGAGAAGAACCATTTTCAAAAACTCACATGACACCGTGCAGTCGAGTGTTTTACGTCGACCGACTAGGTATTTTAAATTCGCACATGTGCATAATCTAACAGTTTATGAAAACTACGCTCGGAATAATCAACGGGACATTATACATTTTAATCCATTCTGCGAGAAACAGATATTACCTATTATAATGCACGTGCTTAATTTAAACTTTATTTTAATCTAATGTTACAAACTAGCTGTCACTATCCGGCGTCGTTGGTGTGCCCAGCAGATTTAATATAATAAATTAATTTACACCACGATAAAAAAATCTTAACTCAATTCATACGATAAAGAAAACAAATCAACAAATTCTACCCAACATAGTAAAATGCTAAAAGCAAGCTAAACGTGTCAATAACTATTTATTAATTATATTCTTAATTAAATAACAAATCAATTTTAAATAAAATGCAATTTTCATTTTCAAAGTTCAATTTTTAGAACCCCCACGGCCTAACCTAATTGTATACTGGCTGTTCCGCTTGACGTTATTCATGAAAAATTAAATCTCCGTAAATGTATTCCACTACCCCTAGCCTTACCCTCTCCCTCACCACCTATAGTTAGGCTCATAAAAGTGAGCACTGGTGACTAATATCAGAGTTCAAATATTTGAGGTATTCGAACACATAGGGTTTTTTCTAAAATACAATTTTAAATGGAAAAAGTGACTTCAAGTAGTTCATAGATGTAGAAAGATAAACTGGAAAATGAAGCTGTGTTTGCAGCTTAAGACGAACAAAAAAAAAAAACAAATCCACCAGATTAAGCTGAATACACGAAATAAATAAAATAACAATAACGGGAAAAGTTGGGTGAATTTCATCTAGTTCATGAACTACGAAACGATCTATCAAAATTTAACATGTATTTCCGAATGGCAAAAAAAGAATTTGATTATTTCATGAACTTATAGATAACTTATTAGATTTATTAGTCCCAATAATTGGAGGAACCATGGTTGTATAAAAACTGATATCCACGAACTTTTTCAATCAAAAGCTAATCCATTTTTAAATTATGCATATTTTAACTAAACTTTTTAATTTAACAAATTCAAACTACAATCAAAAATCAAAAAAATTTTTTTTCGAACGATAAAAATCGTGAGTAAAAAATATGTGTGATCACAGAAATTCTAAACGTGCTATCACACGAGTGATAGGAAATGTGACGTGACACGCATGAAGTGACATCAGTATAGTGCTGATACATCAAAATACTACATACAAATATATATTACATATACAGTATCCTACACTTTTTTCCCGTGACGAGACAACAATGAGCTCCCACCTAAATATCCTTCTGCTATTTCGACTCGGCGGTCTCGCGTGGTAATCAAATATTTACGTCATTTCGCTATCCGTTCATATAGTTATTAAGCGTAGGTAGTAAAATAATATTACTAATTAGTAAATGTAAATTTTCGAAAGCGTTTCGAATCAGGACTACCGTATTCGTTTTTCACGTGAATCATCGTATCAAACAAATTTTTTAAAAAAAGGAGAAAATTTACATTCCGACAGCGTCGTCGTATGTGTCGGGTAGTGCATAAATCTCGAGTAAACAAATCCATGAAGAAAAAAAACAAAATTGATAAAACTCGCTGGAGTTGAATACGTATACATATATTATGTACCCAAAAGTTTCCCGACAGAGTTATAGAATATTATTATTTGAATATATTTTAATCAAACGTTTGGGGAGTATATGGAACTTTTTTTTATTGTTATTATCGACGGAAAATATTATAATAAAAATATTCCGTACGATGTGATGCAAAAATAATATTTACGGATCGACAAAAATACTTGCGCACCGAGTAAATAATTATTTCGTTTTATGTACTCAAACTTGCAAAAAACTATTTAAAAAAAAGGCTACCATATAGGTGTTTATCGTTCAGTTCGGTTATTTAAAAAGACTGCACCACTTGTCGGGTTATCGTTTTTTTTTTCTTTGTATTATTCCAAATAAAACTAATAATAATTGATTACCCATACATTCAAAGTTACCGATGACGGCGATAAATTAACGGACGAATATTATTGTATGCAAACACAATTCGATTGTTAGTTAGGCTAATATCTTTCGGCTTTTTTTTTTTAATATATTTTTACCATTCCAATTTAGAACACTTCTGCTATTATAAAAACAATCCAAATTTTGCATGACGTCCCTAAAAAATATACTGATTTTTTACCCAGTGATACTTTAATTGAACAGTTATTCATAAAAAATAAAAAAAAAGATTAAACGAAACCCAGAAATTAACAAAACTAAAATTATTTTTTTTTAATTTCTGAAGTTTCTAAAGATGGCTACGAAGCTAATAAAAAATACGACAAATATTGTTCAACTTTATATTAGTTTATTGAGCTCTTCAACACCGATTTTTGATTGCGATAACTTATTATTGATTTCAGTACGTATAATATAGGTAATATTAAGCAAAATCACCCGATACATTTCTAACTTCCAACATATAACAGTGGCCTATACCCATGATGATGTGAAGTATGTCATGTTTTGTATTATGTACTACCCACCTAACACAAATATGTATCTATATACTCTATATATCTAACCTACTAAAGGTTTGTGTGCAATTAATATTTTCTCATTAAATACAATTTTTAAAAGGGTTTGTTTCAACAAAGTAGGTTAGGTATCGTATGAAATATTATTTTTAAAAATAAATAAAAGGCGATTTTTAACAGGTAGTCGTCAAAATACACTATAATATTTTTGTTAGTTTTTTTTTATTATGATTATTTTTGTTTTAATATATTTACAAAACGAACGTACGGCGTGTATAATTAAAATACGATTTTCTGACGACGCTCTCGATCTCTGCAAACAACAATATGATTTGGCTTGAGTTTTAAAGTAAAAACAGAAATACACCTCTTAAATGATTTGCTTCTTTAATTAATTATGATTTCTATAAAGCTCCGTGAAATATAAAAATATAATTATTACAGTAGTTTTTTCTTATTTTTAACGACTATATAATTATTATATTGTACTTTGCTCTTTCGTATATTTTTTTTTTTTGTTTTTTAATGATTGCTTACAAAGGGGAATCTATTATCACTGCGTTCCTCATACCACCGCAATACCTGCTAACGGTAAAATCGTACAATAAACGTTGTGATACAAAAAAAAAAAAATAAGAAATATACAGTAAATCCGTACATATTTTGCATGGTACTTATATTTTAAAAAAAAAGTAAATCAAAAAAAATAACAGAAAAACCAAGATATTAATTTCTTACCATGGGTAAGTCAATGTTGAAGGTGATATGTTGAAAAGGTATACAGAATATAAACCAATTTATAGCTTATAAACTGATCACAACAATAAATCATTAGAAAATAAAAATGATTCTAACTAGAACTCGGTTAATTGATATACTTATTGGTTATAGTATTAGTCGCGTTTTCCCCTTGTAGCCAAAATAACCCAAAAATCAATATATATATATATATATATAATAAAAAAAAAAACAACGATGTATTGTCATTATCTGTTCAGTTTTTTTTTTTTTTTTAGTTAAATATTTCAAATAATAAAGTATCATTAAATAAGTAGTCTGTATTGTTTTAGGTATGACATAAAACAAATTGAACCATTTACATTTAAAATTAATATTATACCAGCTAAACACACATTGTCAATTTTGGATTTTTATTTTAATTTTAATCTGAAGTCAATTTTAATTTTATACACCTATGATTTATCATTTGATACAATTTTCATCCAATATTTATTTATTTTTACAGGATACATATTCCTTTTAAATAAAATACGTCCAATAATTACCAAAAAACTACTACAAAAAATGCAAATAAAATATTTGGACTTAACATTTTATGCTTTTTATTTTAAAATGAATATTCGCATTTCAAATCAGATTATCAATATGCACACGAAATATGCATAATACATATCCGTCGAGTTTCAAACACTATTAATTATTAGAATAATATATTCTGCAGGCACAATATCTCAACAAATAAGTTTTAAATAATGTAATAATACCAATATTTTGTCAATATGATTAAATTCGGTGATTTCACCACAATATCGCCAATTTCATTGACTCAAATGAAGTATAAGTATGTACCTAATAGTATTCAAATTTGACTGGTATAATTCGAACACATTAATTATAATTCATAATTAAGTAAGTACAATTGTTAACTTGAAAAAAGAAAACGATTATTACGCGTGGAAGTTATCCGCAATAAATTTATGGATAAATTTGGATTTAATAGCTGGGAGAAACGATTTAACAAAAGAGTTTTCGTAACCACGAAAATTCAGGCAGGAAACAAGTATTACCGTAGACTTACGAAGTTATTAAGTTCACGATCACCGTCAAAAAAATTAGGAACAATTATAACCTTAATACGACTAGAAATACTATGTGAATCCGAAATTTGGTCAGATAAATTCTCTGTACTTGAAAGAATAATATTACGAAAGATCTTTGGACCAGTAAAGGATAAAACATAACTGAAGTGGAAAGATTAAAGAAAAACAGAAAGCTAGGGATAATGCTTGGAAAAAAGAATATTTATTTATTGATTAATTCAAACGAGATGAACCCAATAACAATTTTTACAGTAATTACATTTGTGGACTTAAATCTATTTACATAATTGAAAGTAAAAAGTATATACATAAAATATACTAATAATTGCAAAACATTAAAAATTACAAAAAAATATCTCAAATAATAATAATTTAGGTCAGAAGTTCTCAAAGTTTTTCAGCCTCGGAGCCTTCTTTTTAAGTAAAAGTTTCTTGTGGAGCCCCAAAAAAATATATGAAGCCTAATAAACACGAATTGTATACATACGGGAGTCAAAATAAAATTCTATAACATAATAAACGACGGACCGGGTCGCAAGGGTCGTTTCGTATTATCAAAAATTCTAAAATTAGATAATTGTATACAATTTTCTTATCGGGATTTTACGCAGTTCACATATTGATGAATTATGGCATTCAAGTCTTCATGAAATAAATATATATTCATTTTAAATAACGAACAATTTTTAAATTTTGTATGGAGTTACGAACGAAGCCCTTGGTAAACCGTTGTGGAGCACCACGGGCTCTGTGGAGAACAGTTTTTGAATCGCTGATTTAGGTAACGAAAAAAAGGAAAAATTAACCTAATTTATAAATAATGTGTAATATAATTACAAAAACATTCAAAAGAAAGAAAATTAAATAAATCGACATGGACATCATTTACTTTCATCAATCTATTAATAGGTAAACCAAGTGTATAACTTGAATTAATAATATTCTAAAAAACATAAAAATAATATCATATAAAAATGATTGTATTGGCTTAATTGATTTTGTAAGTTATCTTCCTATAAATAATTGTTAAAAATAAATAAAATACTTCTGCAAATTACTGAACATTGGCGAGTATGTAATTTAGGAGGCTGACTTCATGGATATATGATGACGACAATTTCCTTAGAATATTTTAATTTATATGCCGGTTAACTGACTTAAAATTATTTACTTGAATTTACATTAAATTATTTGAACTTTGCTTTAAACCACTCTCTGAAGGCATTTTACGTCGTTTGATTTTGACGAAAGTTATTGAAAACCTTATACATCCATCTTCTCCTTCTTCTTTGCCTTTATTTCAATAATGAACGAATTTTATCCGTTTACAAAAAAATAAAACCAGTAAAATAAGTTTCAAGAACTATCGTACAAACAACGATGCTCTGTAAGTATTTCAAAAAGTCGTATTTGGTCTCGATCAGCATGTCAATCGTAAATCTATACGTGTATACGTATATATATTTATTATTATTATTTCATTCGAAAACAATATTTTTACATTCCATTGACTTTTTTTTTTAATATTTCATGTAGCGATGCGGAACACTAAACCGAACGATATAAACTTTTAAAACGGACAAATCGAGAGAATTAATAACCTTTATTTTGTACAATATTTTTATGTTTTCCTTTTTTGAAATAATTGCTATCTTAAATTTTATTAATTTTAAAAAATTTAAATTAATTATGTTTAATTTTAAAAAAAGTATCAATGATAAAAGAATCATAACGCAAGGATCTAGTAGTTACTAAGAGAAACAAAAAACTAAGAAATATTGAACAAAACGATAGTTATTGTATTATTCAGTTCTCCGAAGGACACCTCTTTACCAATTTTTGTATTGAAAACCACGATCACATCGCATCATCAATGAAAAAAAAAATAGGTATTAAAAATAAAACCGTCGTACACGCTTTTTTAAAACGCGAATAAAAAAAAAATAATAATAATTCCATAAAATGCGCGGTCCAGATCTCGAGATGGAGTCAAGTCGAGTCGAAAAACAATAATACCACCAGCATTGTGATATATAAACCAATATTGATTTTATATTGGTATATGTTTAATATCTCCGGATACTAGGTCATAATAGACGTTTAAACCGTAAGTGTTTTAATTTTTCAAAAATTTCCGACGGTACCTACATAATATTATATTATAATCAATCGAGTCATACACCGTATCGATTGTATTATTTGTATTTATATAAAAATAATATTTATATATTACGAGTTAATACAGGTATTGTTGCTTTTGTAATAATATTGGTAGGCAAGTATATCATTATCAACGATTAAACGTGAATTATTAAACAGAACGGATTTTTGAACGTCTCGGTTTCAGTAGGGTAGGTATGGTGTAATAACTGCAGTGTTCGTAATGAATAAAACAAACGAAAAACATTTAAGTAACGATCTCAGAATTAAAATACCAATTACTACGCTTAATAAATAAAAAACAACATATTTAACCGAACGACCTTGATATTGCTAAATAAAGTAAGTATAATCGTACTAATCAGTATAGAAATGAAACACAAATAGTGTCTAAGAAAGTTGCAGTTATTTTAAAGAAAAATATCAACCGTAAGCAGCAAAGCTTCGTCACTAAAATCATTAGAATAGAATTCTATAATAATACGTATAACTATACTATATACTGCAATACAAATTAGAAATAGAGTAAATTAATATTTAAATAAAAAATGTGTATATATATATATATATATAAAAAATAATAATAAATAAAATAATGAATTGGGTAGCGTTTTACATTTTGACTGTGATATACTTGATAATGAATTTTCAATTCTAAACTGGTATATACCAAGCGACGCAATCATTATTTTATTTATTTATTTTTATGTATACATTTTTTATTTATATATTTATTTACAAGTATTAATCATTTCAATAATTTTGTTTTTACATTATTCTTTTATTACAAATTAGAAAATTTGTTCATAAAAATTTGAATAGTATTTCTAAAATGTAAAATCAATTAAAAGGTGGTTAGAATTTTCTGTTTTGTTCCGTTTTTCCAGAACAAATTTTTCAATAACACTATAAATACAACAGAATTCTGCATTTATTCTTATATTTCGCGAGATATTTCTTATATTAATTTTTCGATTTTCCCAATTATAATATATAGATACCAGGTATCCGAAATGACATCACATGAATTAAAATTTAAATAATGTAAAAATGAATATTTCGATTAGCCCATTCACGTATAATAGTAATAATATGAAGAAAGTAGATTTCAAAGATATAATAAAAAACGAAAATAAGTTTCATACGCTATTTTATAGTGTTGAAATTATTGAAATTATTTAAATTTTTTATTATATAATTTATATGCCACTGATCTATCAAACCCAGCAGCATGAAAAGGCAGTTTAGTTCCTATTTTATCGGCTATTTCACAGATAATCTTATGAAAAACAGCGCGACAAGCGGAACCATTTTCACGTTCGTGGTTATGTTGAATAATCATACCTAATTATAATCAATTCAAATAAATAGTAATAATTTTATTTATATTAAACATAAAATATAATAAATCATTGAATTATTTTCAAAAAATCCTACATTTTCAATATTTTTTTACTTTTATGACTTTGTTAACCCACAAATAAACAAATAAAAGATGACAAATTCAATTTTCGAATCATATGGTCAAACATCGGTATACGCAGTATCATCCGCTCTTAAGGAATTCCGGAAATTTTGGAATGAAAATATGAATTATACAAGAGAATATACTCTACCATTCAGTGAAAATCCCATATTTAATTCGGTTTAGCTGTTTATTTGGTATTTGCCCGAAAAATAGGTACTTCAGTTTTATTTAAATGTATTCGAGTTTTAACATAAAAACCACAATAATTTAAGAAAATATATAAAACGGTCGGTTTTATATATTATTTTATTTGTATAGAGAAAAAAGGGGCGTAAACGTATTCAGTCTACAGGACTCTGGGTGAATTTATCGTGACGTTAAAAAAAATCTAAAAACTTTGTTTGAAATATATTACAAATACGCGTACTTATGCCGTTTTTTTAGATGTCTGCACCAAATCGGGCGTTACGGAATAGTTTATAAACTCTGATTTTGCATTTTTACGTTTTGGCACACCATATGTGCGAAAAACTATCATCTTAGCTGTGCCATCTATCGCCTTGCAAATGTCTTTTCTTATTGTAGGATGTGTCTATAGTTTTAAATACAATTTGTATATTATAATAATGTACAAAAAAATCTATATGGAAATTAGTATTTCAGCATTTACAAACTGTCCTTAATTTAGAGTGTTTCTAAAATATACTTATATACGTGTACTATATAGTGTATCACTACTTTACATATAGCAGACAAAAACTCTACATAGAAATTAATATACTTCCTCCCATTTTAGTCCAATTTTGTCGTAAGTTCAACCCATCACAATTGCCACGATTTCAATGATCCCTTCTATAATGAAAAAACACCTATAGGCATTAATGTTCAATTTTCCACCCCCTATTTTGTATTATAGAAAATAGATTCTTTGTAAAACAATAAATAACCAAATACTATAATAATACGCGTGCGCACGGGAAGCATATGCATAAAGTCTCACTTCATAATAGTGATGATGAGATATAGACTGGTTTTTAAATTAACTATAAACACCGGGCGTTCCTCAATAATTGAAGGAAATATTACACTATAATATATAAATATAGTGAAATCTGAGCATACAAATAGTAGAAACGCATGTGTATAATACTATGTGCATACAAAAATAGATCTACCGACGTTATTTGGAGGTTTATATCTCTATAAGTATTCGGAGCTAAAAGAACACTCTTCTCCCGCAATAACACAGTAAAATTCAATTTAACTTTTATCACTCCAACTCACCTGAAAATATTCCAAAATTTAAGCTAAAAAAAAAAATACAAAAAGTCTAAAAAGATAAAGGGAGAAATATGTAAATATATCACGGACTATTTCATATCGAAAATTTCCTCAACGAATATTACAATTTAAATAGGTAAAAAATTACCTATTATATTACAAATTAAAAAAAATGTGCAACGTTTGTAAAATAAACGTGTAGAAATTATTTTGGTGTGAAGACTTTGCGAACAAAACGATTTGGTACCTATATATTTATAATATAAATTTATCTTACATCCCACGAAAAAATCTAAAAGTATATACGTCTCTGATTTTGGACTCGCAATCGTTCAAATCGTATAGGTACAAGTATAGTAGAAAAACTGCAGTGTTCGCACCCGAGATCGCGTTAAAACTGATTCGTTCGCACCAGACCAAAATAACGTTCGTAAATCCCGCACGACGTTATATATATGTTATATTTTATATTGTGCACGGGCTTATATTGTACATTTGTGACTTCGAGACTATACGGTGGATTTCGATTAAATCTCGAGATTGGTTAAAACGAGAATTGAAGGAGAAAACAATTTTTATTATATTTTTTTCTTCGTATATATATATATTATACACAAGATTTGGTCACCCCTTTCCGGAGAACGTGTTGACCTCCACCTGCTGTTTATCCGGTAAATGGTAAACTATACCTAAACATCTCCTACAAAACTTACAAATATAACCTTTCCAAAACATTATATTATTGCAAAAAATATTATTAAGTTTTTCTTATATTTAAAATTTAAATAAGTATAGTAATAGTTAGATGGGTTACAATCTGAATTTTAGATTCTGAGTGGAACGATAAATATATTAATTTCACAATGACGCCTATTTTTTTTAATATAAACTGCTGTCTGTAGTGCACATAATGCAATTATGGTGTTTATCAATAATAAGATTTTTAAAGCACATCTATTAAATTGTCATTAAATTTTCATTTTCATTAAAAAACCTTCGGACTGTTGACATAAATAATTTGAAGATGGTGCTTTTTCTAGGTATTAAATATTTGTCTTTATTGTACACGTACTTTCAAAATATAAGAAATAAACAATACATTTGATAGATTAATAAAATGTTTAACAATATTAAAGGTGTTTCTTTTGTGCATAGATTTAATCATGTTAGGGAGAAAAGTGTACGGATCATACAATTTTGAAATTGGTATATAAATAGAAGCGTGTGTAATGCGGGGCTCACGATAAATACAACGTTAATAGGGGTTTATAGGGGTGGAGTTTGTATAAATATAATGGGGTGGTAAACGCGAAATTTTCGGAGCATCCAATGTTGATATGGAGGGTTTTGGCGAAATGCCAAGTTTAGGTATTTGAATCGTACACACCAGTAAAACAATGTTGTTAGCGCTGGTTTTACGGTGAAGGAAAAACAATTTACAAAAGCCAGTAAACCAAGATTGTTTACACCAGTACTACCTTTGGAATGGCAATAATCGGAAAAGTCGAGAAAACGATATTCATTTACACCCGTTAGTGTATGATGGAATAGTTTCGAAATGTGTTTAGGAATGTATTGTACCAAGCAAACTCTGAAATATACTCAGATAAAAACTAGGGAAAATAGGGAAAGAAAGGTCGTGAGAGGGTAAATAAAAATATTAAATCGGAACGGTCAATATATTTGGTGCACTACCTTGCTATTAGGACCATTGAGATTTATGGAACACAGTCCAGAAAATATGGAAGAGAGTATCCGGTGTATCTTGAGCCGGAGAAAAATGTTTTTTCTAGAGTCCACAGAAAAAATCCACTATACCATGAGCTGAAAATGAACGTGTTTTTTTTATTATTTTTTTGCTGGAAAGAATAATCCAAAAAATACGAATTAGATCATTCGATTTTATGGCTCAAAGTACACCGAATCATCTCATCCATTTTTCCGGAATATAATATAATTAGTTCTCAAGGAACAAAACATCAATATGATTGCCATTCAAAAAAACTATACATGGGTACAATTAACAATTTAAGTCACTCGTCATTGCTCTTACGATCTCTATAACAACGAATTACGTCTAAAACCATAACGATGAATTTAAAATTTATCAATTTACCTAACGGCTAGCATTTGCATACATCTAAACTGGAAACATTTGTGTAGCAGCAATCACAATTATTAACCTGAATGATTCTTCTCAAAGAACTGGGATTCAACCAAACCAACACTTATATTTGAAAAATATGATTTGAAATCAATATCGCTAAACCAAGTTGCTAACCTTATTAATTCAAACGTACAACCAATCAAAAGAAACACGATCCGGATAAAACATTTTAGATAACGATGGTGTTCTTAATCACAATACTTTGAATTTATAGTTCGCAGTGTATCGATCGATAGAACGACCGGTGTCCGCTACCGTGTATATGTCTTGAGGTATTGATTATTGAATGAGAAAAAGTCAAGCCTTTTAACGCACTGACACTGGCCAATTTCGCCTGTTGTATGTCCACTCGTCTGGTATGCTCAGATCGAAAATATCGACCATTAATCGTTCATTAACTCTGACATTAAAGCGGGTACTTGTTACGTAGCTGTATGTTCGCTGTCTATAATAATATAATATGAGTTAATCAAAAGGTATACGAAGTCACAGTCAAAACGCGGAAATTGTGAAAACTGGAGATAATTATTTTTTATAGAAAATGTTTTTTATAAGAAAATATTATTTAAATAATAACAATGTGCAAAAATTGTTATAAATTATTAAGATCTAATTTATATATTAAAAACAAATAAATGGTAAGGTTCCTGGGTTTTACTCTCAGTTTACTTATCTTTTCCATGTACTTATATCTATCACCAACTACGCACACAATCAATCTATCAAAATAATGATACAAATCGTCAACCCAACTTTTAGTTTCTACAAACTATCTTGACCTCTTATCGATCGTATTAGTATATTTAAAAAATTAAACATTAAAAAATAATAATAATAATAACATTACCATTACCATTATTTTACCATTTTGCATATTTTCGTGGTAATATTATTTTGTAAAGGGTTTTTTTTTTTTTTTTTTTGTAGCAGTTTTCTCTTAATCCATACAAACAAACTGGCTAATATATGCGTACATGGGTTTTCCCGGTTTTCGGACAAAAAGGACCGGAAACCGGAAGTGGTCTTTTCGGAAAATATCGGTCAGGACGGTACATTTGGAAGAAAATAAATCCGTTCCGACGACGGCGGCTGACACTTGCGGTAACCTTTTATTATATATTATACTTTAAAAGTACTTTTCGGAAAGAAATCGTACAGTTTGTCCTTTATTTCAAAGGCCGTTCGCGATTGGATTACATTAAAAAAATGTTGTTTCCTTGACCTGTATGTGTGTTTTGACTGTGGCCAAGGAAGCATACCTTTGACGTTATCACGACAAAATAAATTCCGTATTTCAATAAAATAATTCGGACTGAGGAAAAATGTAATTTAACTTGTGTGACAATGAGTGTGTGGAGGATATTAAATGATAATAATTTACACCCCTATCATAGACAAAGAGTACAGGAGTTGTTGCCACGTGATAATATCGCCAGACTAAATTTCGCAACCGATATGATAAATCGAAAAACGGAAAATCCTAATTTTTTTTTGAACATCTTATTCACCGACAAGGCTGGTTTCACAAAAGATGGTATTTTCAACCAGCATAATTCTCATTTATGGGCTGAAGAAAATTCACATGCTATACGAATAGGAAGATCACAGTACAAATTTAGTATAAATATTTGGTGCGGTATTATTGGAAATTATTTTTTGGGACCTCATGTTTTATCACCTAAGTTAAATGGACGCGAGTTTCAAATGTAACTATGTACACTTTACCCGTACTATTAGAAAATATTTCTAATGAAGAATAGGAAACAATGTGGTTCATGTTAGATGGAGCCCCACCTCATCACACGATAGAGGTCAGAGAGCAACTCCATTATTTATTTCTTGGTCGCATTATTGGAAGACGTGCAGGTAACAATGCTATAAATTATCCAGATATAATATAGCCACCCCGAAATCCTGACTTCAACCCATGCGACTTTTTTCTATGAGGGTACATGAAGGAGNTGCGGCAGAAAAAAATAATGCGAACTCCAGAACTATTTGAAAATGTTTGGAAGACATTCCATGAACGACTTTTAAAATGTATTGAAGCACACGGAAGTCATATTGAACATTTACTTTAAATATTATCTTATAATAATTAATTATAAAACAATTCAATAAAAACAACTGAATTTATGCATTTTTTTAATGTTTTTTACAGTCAAATAAGTCGTATTTTACGGATAGGATCGTTAAATTGACGCTTAAATAAAAAATAATTTATTCCATTGAAATCTCTAAAAAAATTTACATAAAAATTCATGTGTCACACAAAAATTACGATTTTAGACATAATAAGCCAAAAATAGCGTAATGATTATTTTTGGAAAAAATCGAGTGACCCTTTATTTCGTAAGAGAATTTTGCGATAAATTCTCTGGAATGGTTTATTTTTATTTTGTAAGGGTATTTTACAAATAAAATGGGTAAAACCAAATTTTTGATAAGAGAACAAAAATTCCAAAAAACCAATTCTTATAGCCACATATAGAGTCACAATCCGTAGAGTTGGCCAGTCTTTTCTGATACACCTTGTATATGTAGTCGATATTTAAACCTAATACACACGAAAAATAAATAGTATATAATATGACACGCTTAATCGCTAATTTGTCTAATTAACTACTACGCTGCGACTTCCATAAATTATCAAATACCTATCCAATAGCACCTATAATCATAGAAAATTATGCGGCTCGCTCAACTAACACCAACTGCTTTTGACATATCGAGGAAACATACTCGACATAGCGAGATGGTGCGCAATCGACGAAAACTTTTCCAGAATCCGACCCGATATCGGCTCAGAACGCGGACGTTTGACTTGAAGGGTTATGATCATCGGTATAGTGTACCTTTACCTATTCGCAGCATATTTCAAGACAACAACTACAGTCTATAGAGAAAACAAAATTAAAGATATACCCTTCAAATAGATACTAAATATAAATTTTGTTATAAAATATTGTATCTAATAAATGCAAAATAAAATATTGAATACCAGTAACTTGTTAATATTTTTTTTCAATGAGCCACATTTAAAGCTAAAACCTAAATACTAAAATATAATATACAATAATATGTTATATTTTTAATAGTGTAATAATAGGTACTTAAAAAATAATCAAACATGATAAATAGAAAGTTTAGTGAAAAAGGAAATTTGAATATGTTCATTAAATATGCGTGTTATGTGTACTTAGTATTGTATAATGAGTTTAGTAGATATAAAATTAATGAGTTAGAAGGAAATATAAAAATTTTAGCTTCTTAAGTTGGGTCCACACCACATGCGCACCTGCATGCAACGTTGCTGCAATATGCAATTGTTCACATTTTTCGCTATAGTTTTTATAACAATTTTACCTTCTCTGTGTTTAAAAAAAGTCTTGGATATTTAATCAAGATCCAATTGAAACTTCTAAAGTATCTAAAAAATTTTAAGTGGGTAAATGAAATAAAAACAATTGAGAAACATGAATTAATGTGTACTTTTGCCATTCATTGTCGTAATTTTTATTTTCAAAGATTTCTCTCTTGGAAAAGAAAATAATAATGAGTTAGTTATTCCCTTAATGGATATCTACAGAAATTTCTTGAATAAGGGTACGGCGCATTATTTTTTTTTTGCATTGAACCAATGAAAAAAATTACGTGTTTATTTTTATGGCCATAGTACGACACTAACAATTGTCGTCCAAGCCAATTCAGTAAAACTCAATAAACTACTTTGGAATACCAACAGTATCATAAACATATGTAGCAAATGCACCACACGATACAGTAACCTTGCATAACATTTGAAGTGTTTTGTGTTGACTCGTGGCTTTAGACAAACTTGGGTAAAATGCTTTTTCAAAGTATTCAAACTTAATATTCAAATGCACATAAAAAATTATATTCTGAATATATATTTAAATACTTTACAATAATATTTTCAAAATACTTTTCAAAAAGTATTAGGAATACAACTTATTTTTAAAAAATAGTTAATTTACTGATGATTGTACCAACTAACCGAAAGTAGCGCTTTTCTCAGAAAAAAACCATAACTAAAAGATAAAAGCCGATAGAGGGTGAATTTATAAAAAAAATTCAATCAAGTACCACCGGGTGAAAATTCTGTATTTTTTAAAGTAATGAATGAAAAAATCGAATAATTTTTACTACTCGAAAAAGTATTTTCCGAAAAAAAAAAAATATATACATCTTATTGTAAAACATTAAACACTCTAAAACGATAATGACAAATTTTTCTTTTAAGGAATAAAATACTTTAATCGTAATACTACCAATGTCTGACTACAGGTAAACATAATTACGCCACAGTAACTACTACCCTTATTATCTTTGTCATAACATGTCTATATGTTACTATACTCTGCTATTCTTGTGATTACTCAAATGTTCTCGAGTTCTCCAATACAAAATATAACGAAGCGTTTTACACACACACACACTTATCTCATTGACATATTTTCACAAATTGTGTTTTTTTTTTTTTGTCATTTTTCAGTCACAACGGCGAAAACCACGAGTACGAGTTGGAGGACGGAACACAAAGCGGCTCGCACGCTGGGCATCATTATGGGCGTGTTCCTATTGTGTTGGTTACCATTTTTCCTCTGGTAAGTCTAATTTGAATACAATAATATTAATACCATTAAAAATCATCGCCGCCACGTGCCACCCATGTAGTTCGACATGTCGGGTACATTCGTACAGGAGTTCATTTCTAAGTGCGCTTGTCTCACTTTTGTGTTTAAATATATATATATTAGATATATATTAGATTATAGATTAGGTCAAGCAATTTATTCATATTTCGGACCAATCAGGCAAACTATTTTTTCATGTTTGATAAATAGTGTTTTAAAATAGTTTTATTATATTACATTGTATTATATTATATATTACTCCAGGATATGAATATATCAGGTGATGAATAAACCTGACGATGGAATAAAAAATCTTAAAAGTGATATTCTTCTTGTGTATACGCATAAAAATCCAAATATAGCAATAAACCAATTAATTATTTTAACATAAAAATAGTGTGAATTTGCTTGACAAATCGTTCTGTACATTGGTACTATAGAGCCTGCAATGGCCAGTAGTAGGTACCCAATTTTTTATTATTATTTTTTTGTTGTTGTTCAATGAGATCAACCAACAAAATTGTTTTTTCGGGGGATTAAATTTAAAAAATAAATGAAATGATAATATATTTTTAATGACCCACGGTGCGTATAATATTATTAATAGTATAATAACGACAATATAACGACAGCAAAAAAAAAAAATTACTGACCGTTTTCTTAATTGCTCGAGTATATCATAGTTATAACTCGGGTACTTGAGTATTACTCGTTTATATGTATAATAATAGCACAAGAAGAAAACCAATGTCATATACTTTTTATCGCAACACGTACGAAAATTATTTATTTTTTTTTATCGTATAGCTTTTTTCTTTAAGCTGGTAGAGATCGTTGTTGGACAGAACATAATATTATCTGCAGCAAACATGTACAATTTTTTTTTATTTTGGGTCATGAAATAAATATAGAAGTGGAGGCCTGGACTCTAAAGGAAGCCGATTTGAAGAAGATAGAAATATTCATGATGTAGTGCTATAGAAGAATCTTAATTGTATCATGGGTAGATCGAGTTAAAAATTTGAAGGTGTTGAGGAGAATAAGGAAAAATAAAAAAGTAGTAAAAACAGTCAAATCAAGGAAGTTGCGATATTTTGGACACATGCTGGGAGGACAAAAATACCAAATTCTGAAACTCATTCTAGAAGGGAAGATAAGTGGAAGCAGAAGTGAAGGATAGCCTAAAACTAATTAGTTACAAAATCTGAGGCAATGATCTGATTACAACAACCAATTATTCAAGGCAGCCCGGGAAAGAATTCAGATTGACATAATAATTTCCAACCTCCGATAGGAGAGAAATTTCAAGAAGAAGAAGAAATAAATATAATCAATCTGTATTATTGTATAAGTACCTACAATACAGATTTTTGAGTAGATGAGACACGCGTAACATAAACACAGAGGTCATTGAGAGTGGCGTCATTTAGAGGGTGTGAGTATGTGCGAATACATAAAATTAATTTTTTTATTAGTAATTATTATGTTTACTTAATACGACATACATATCGTATTGTTAATGTTATGACTACCTTATATGATTTTATTTCAACTTTATTATTTTTATTATAATATACATATATATGTTATATTACGATGAATTCTTCAGTCACAAGTTGCTTTTTAGATTGTATTATTTTATAACTAATACATAATCCTAAACCTAAACTTGTATTGTTTATAATTGAACTACCACAATACAAAAATATTTCATATTATTACTTAACGGTTGTTGGATTTTTTTTTTGTCGTCTATCTATTATATTTTTAACTAACGAAGCTTTATGCCAGTCACACCGGTATGCTGTCGTATTAAGAATGTATTGAGCATCATTCTTCAATTTAACTGGTAATTGACATCAATAACAGGGAAACATCTACATTTTAATACATAATAATTACAAATTTATATAATATTATTATACATATAATAATATGTATTCATTCGTCTTTAATATGATCGAAGTGAACGGCTTTGGTATTGATTTAAATTTTCAATATTAGTTTCGCATCTCATAAAAGATGTATAATATAATTAGGGGTATATGTAATATACCCCTAAGACTAGAGGAGTCGTTAATAAACAAAAAATGAACAGTAATCAAGAAGAATTCGCGATATAGGGAAATTACCACAGTGGATACCTCGGCCAAGATGGAAATAATATATTAATATG
The DNA here is from genome assembly GCA_902439185.1 of Cinara cedri. Lineage (NCBI taxonomy): Eukaryota > Metazoa > Arthropoda > Insecta > Hemiptera > Aphididae > Cinara > Cinara cedri. The sequence goes on from CABPRJ010002409.1 coordinate 261,611, forward strand.
TGTAACAATGGATACAGAAATAGTAGAAGCTAGAATATAAAGGAGAATTTGTAGAGAAAAAATAGTGATAGATATCTAGCAAAATATTATTGGAGGGCTGATTTATAAAGATTTCCCTCAGAGAAAAAATATCACAAATCGATAAAAATACAAGAACTACAAGTAAAATACGAGAGGAAGAGGTATGTTTTTAATTTTTCAATCGATCAATCGATAATTTTTACCGGTAAATTACGAGTTTTACAAAATACATAGACTAAAATAATTTTTCCGTCCGCCAGAATTGTAAAACGAATAGGCTACTTTATTTTCCACTGATTTATTTCATCGGATATTCTATGTTTTAATGTATTTACGATTTTGAAAATCACTGAAATTCGGGAATATTCATAAATCATATAATATTATTATAATAATAAAGTACATAATAAAATACTTCATGGTTCATTGGTGTTCTTACGAAAAATTTTAATATGCTACAAGTACAACGAAATCGTATGGCTTAACCGGACAAAATCAAAAAGTACCGAAGTTTCAAATTAAATAAGCGAAACCCCATCATCAGATACAGACTACTGTTTTTTCATAGTAAGAGAAAGTTTTACCACGATAATAGTTCCAACGAACACGATAAATTGATAAAGTATTTCGAGATACTATGTATAGAATTTTGATATCACGCTGAACATATATACGCAGTGATAGCGCTAAAAAATAATAGTAAAGTAATTTTTCGGGAACGGCATAAATCTCAAAGGTCACGACATTATTAAAATTGGACCCCTCTTACCGCTTTCGTTGCAGTACCAGGCGTGGTATGTACTCTAGGGAATGTGACGTTATTTTTTTCCTCCACGTCTCTATTTATTTTATTTTCGTTTTTTTTTATCTTTTATCAACTCGGTAACTTATTCAGTGATATATATTATGTTGTGCCGAAGAGCCCAATACCGGAACTTCATCTAGTCCCTCTCAACCGTTTATCGTGGACTGCACGGATCATTGATAAACACTGGCGTCGTCGGGAAGTCCGCCAACAAACGTAACGGCATTATATTTTACCAGTACAGTGTACACAATAATAATTATTAGCCATCTCTATTATTACTATTATCATCTCGTCATCATCGTGATACGGAAAATTCAGGAAACGTTTTCTAATTTGGCGTATCTCCAAAGAAGTCCTCGACGAATAATATATATAAAACCCTTAGCGACCGTTTATTGAAATCCCATATTATGTTTTGTTTCACGAAAAATTCATACCTGACCTTGATCGAACAACTCACAACCAGAGGCGTAACTACGGGGGGGGGGGGAANGGGGAAAAACCCCCCCCCAAAAGCCGTATTTATATAGTATATTGTTATTTTGTACAAATTCGAATTCAAATACAAATTTTCAAAACTATTATGAAATTAAAAAATTACAAATATTTAATTGTATTGGTAAAAACTTAACAAAATATTCATAGTTTATTATTATACTAAGTAAACGATATTCCTAATAATTTATGTCAAAATAAATTATAAATATCACTTTGAGCTTAACATACTATGAGTTCAAACGTGATTAGGACGTTTCGATTTTAAACACAGATGTGCCATTTAATAGAAAATTGTTTAGCTCTGATAATGAGTTATTAAATGTTGGTAAGGGGAAGAGAGGATTGTGTGGAGCTAACCTCCCACAAAATTTCCATAAAGATTTATTTTAATATCCCCTCCCTTAAAATATTCTCAGTTATACCACTGCTCACAACACTGACTGTATCGCACTACAGCATAAACTTTTAAAAAAAATATATAAATACATATCAAAAAAGTGGAAATTAGTTACGCTAAACAATGTAACGCCGATTCGATGTACCAATAAGTGCGGCATCACTGCAGTTGGCGAGGCTATCGTTAAAACCAATTTATTTCTGTGAAATTCCTTGACCCAAAAATAACAGGAAAAAGTCTGTTATTCATGTTTAATTTCAATTAAAAACTCATTGGGTTGCTAACAGATTTTGTTTAGCATATTTGTTTGAAATGTTGAAAATCTATAAAATAACATTTCAAATAAAATACCATAGGCCAAAAAATCGGCGTATTTTGTCAGTTTGGAGCGTTTTTTCTAACCAAAAAAATTGTTACTGGGGTAGGAGGGCACCAGCGATATTTTTAAAGCCTCCTCCTCGCCTTAGAATGAATATATACAACCATAATTATTGTGGTGGGACGAATCAAAAAACGCATGAAAAAAGCAATTTCTTATTAACCCTCAAAAGTTGTATAGAAAAACAAATCATACAAGTCAACGCGAAGAAAATCGTAATAATACGATTGGTGCGTGGACCTGACTTAACCTAAAACTAACTTAACTGTGTAAGAGACCGGGTTTTTTTATCGGACTATTAATATAAACCGCTAATATATTATTCGATTTAAGTTTGTCACGGGCATCAAGAAAACGAACAGCGCAGAGAAAATAAAACGGGTTCGTTCGTTCGCCAAAATTCTCAAACGACGTTCTATCGTCGTCGCACACTCGGCTCCAGGGAACAAAAAGAAAAAATTCACAATAAAGCTTTTGTATATAAACGACAAAAATAGTATATATTATAAATTCACCTCGTTTTTTGTTGTAAAAAACGCACGTTGTGAAAGCGAAGGTGACGGTGAGCTTTAATCGGGGCTATATTGCCAGTAAATCATTATTATGTATAACGCTAAAGCCACGGCTATTTTATCAATCTGACCGGTTCAGTCACGTGTCCATGCATTTTCAATGAGAGGGAATGTAGAAAATAATGATCATAATTTGTGAATAAATCGTAGAATATTCTTCTATCGTACTTTATACCTAAAACATGATACTGAGAATTTAAAATACGAATTAACAAAAACCAATTTATTGATAAAAATATTAAATATACACTCATATTTATAGTATATTTAAGCCAATAGACCTCCCACCAATCATCATTATACTATTTATACCGAAATTAAGTATAATCTACAACAATACCAAACTAAATGCATTAATTGAATTTTTTTTTTAGATTTTGAGCTGAGTGAGGATGTATTGATTTTACTAAGATGAGTAGGATTTTATTTTTTTGATTTGGTGTGCATGTAAAAAGCTTTTTTACCAATAATTTTGCTCTAATCAAAATATTATAAGAGACCTTTGTTGTTGCATTTTGGATCTAGTTGATGCATTTAAGAAGTCATTTTTTGTAAACGAAGTTCAGTTATACTTTTTTTGAAATGCCGTGAAATTTACGACAAATTCGAAAATAAAATGCTTATAATAAAAAAATTCTATACTACGGTCAACTTGTTTACTATAAAATACGACTTATTATAAATCTCATGTTAAATTTTTGTTAACATTTCCGTCGGGCGAAAACCATTTTACCTACTTAAAATAGTTAAAGCCAAATAACAACTTGATAAATTCCATAATTTCATGCAACTAAATTTTTAGAAAAGTTCAATATAAGTTTTCTATGATTATTTCAGGTCACTGAAATTGTTTTTTTAAACGAATTAAAATAAAATAAATAAATTGAAAATAACAAAATCGTTATTTAAGTAAACTTTCCCGTTGTTCTTATTTGTTGTACTTGTTTTTTCCAGTTATTAAGAGAACTACAATGGAAATTAAAAAATGCCCTCATCAACGCACAAACTAGGTAAAATTTTCTTTCAGAAAAGATGCTACACTAAAAGTCTTAACAGGATTTCTGGTAGAAAAGTTATTTACAAGCAGGAAAAAAAATATAAGAGATAAGTTTCTTTTTTTTAAACATAGTAAAACCAATACATTCTTCGCTGCTCCTTAGACTCAAAAAAATTAAAACACACATTGTTAATAGTAATATTATTCCCCTTTTACTCGATTTAACGGTTTTCTAAATCGGTGTGGACAACTCGTGGATCCACACCTTCACGCCACGACAGTCTGAAACAAAATTTCAAAATCAGGTACCAGCTTAACTGAGATTTAAATGATGATGAAATAATATTTAATACGAAAACTTGTGTTCGCAAACTGTTTGCCCTACATCGGAAGTGGATAATGCTAATATTGTTCCAAACCTAATATCTTCAATAATAATAACACCTACGTAATATTTAAGGATATCCAATATTGGAAAAGTCGTTGGTAAAATATTAAACTTTAAATTCTGTGCACAAAAAGAGAAAGCTATATTCAATTGTATCAGCGAAAACGGTCTTAGAGTCTCTCGATCGGTATATTTTTTTTTTTAACAATATATACGCGGGAACGTTTTGCGAAATTTCCATATCAGTGCACTGCAAAACGTTACAAACTCGAGAGATTCCAATAAACGTCGACATTTCAATTCGGAGCTCAATAAAATAGACTCATCGTAACTGTATTTTAAACAATTTATTGCTACTTATTTAAATATAAAGAAGAAAAAAAACCATTACCCGCATTTTCCGGTTTGTTTTTTTATTTTTTGAAAAGCGTTAAAAACGACTTGTTTTTGGCTATATAAAATATAACACACAAGCGATCTGTGTTTCTATAATAATATATTAAAATATACACTTGAAAATTTTTGGGTTCATGTTCCACTTTGTGGATACCAAAATTTAAGAGGTATTATAATTATGTGAGCTTATTACAAATATTACAATATTCAAACCGCTGAACGGGCGGGAGGATTTACGTATAGTAATGTTAGTACTCATGTTGTATGCCGGAAATCCTCCACCGCACTTCGGTGTAGAATGTTTTGTAATAATAATACGAGTATATACCTAATATTGTTTCAAAACTAATATCACACCAGAATTACGGTGTTTTTGTGCGACTACCACACTACTGAAAAAGTGTGCAAATCACGAGAAAAGCAACACGAATAACTAGCTATGATAACGAAAACAGTTTTTCGTTTAATCAATATAATATAGATCGACGCGATCTCTACGACTTACTTTATAGGCGGAACTACGGGGTGTTCTGGGCACTACCTTGGCACACCCTAATTTAAAAAAAAAAATTTAAATAAAAACTTATAATATTAATAAATGTAAATTGAATACAAGTTTTTTAAAACTGAAAAATTAATGTTCAAAATAGGTATCTGAAATGATAATTGCATGTAGTTTTTACCGATCGTTATTATTTTACATCACTAACGAAGCCTGAATTTGTAGATACTTATTATTATACCTAAATATTATATATTCAATACTTAAACTTGTCTTATACCCCGTACCCCAAACACTATAACAAGTTTTTATTGCAAAAGGACATTTTCTAAATTGACTCATGTGAAAATGTAACTATGAAACAATATCGATCAAAATCATTCATATTGCTAAAATTTTGAACAAGAATTATCGGTCAATGGTGAAGCTTCTAAGGTTATATACGAATTTAAAAACATTGTGTCATTTCACAGTTATAATTAAAATAAAAAAAGAACTGATAATATGGACCGTGCGATTGAACCATAGCAAAAAGCAATAAATATAAATAATTAAAGCAATATTTTCGTAAATTTTCTTGTTCTTTCTACGATTTTTTTAATGGTTTTGTTTAATTATCAAATAAACTACAGGGAAAATTAAAAAATTAATTTATTATTTATCAACTACTCGTAGATTAAGAATACAACAAAGAAAGCCTCTTTTCGTTTTTTTTATTATAGGAATATTTTTAGTAGGAAACATTAAACGCAATCGTTTTAAATAAAGGAACCATAACGTCGCGTGTCGTAAGTTTACCGGTTTTCATTTTTTACATTTTTCCAAGTTTTCCCAATCATTAAGATGACTGCTAAAATAAACAAAAATCGACTTACTTCATAAGTAACAAAATCTAAAATTCAATAAAAAACGGTCTCTAAACATTTTTTGATTAAAGCACTATTTTTAGAAGAAAACATTGTTTGCAAAAATTAAAAACAATGAAATCAGTAATGACGCGGCGCGCCGTAAATATTTGCCGTTTTACCTATAATTATTAACCCGAATTATTTACCCGATTATTATAAAAAACCTCTTAAAAAATCAATAAATGGTCTGTTTAATACACCAACTGGATGAAATTTCCTTTCAGAAAAAATGCAACACTAGACCCGTTAAAGCAAGATTTCTGATATAAAAGTTCCTCACAGACACAAAAAAAAAATATACATCATAGTAAAACCAATAGATCCCTCGCTACGTACCGAATCTAAAATATTAGTGTAATCAATGTTGTTATTTTAGTATAACTATTACTAAATTTGTATAATATTTTATAACATAATATATTACAAAATTAAACAGTAAAATATTATAATTAATAACTACTTAGATATTACACAAATTTTATATAAATATATATTATACACTAATAGGTAATAGTGTCAGTGAACAAATATTAAATGTATTAACTCATGTGTACATAAAATAGGTGTAGGTGTACCGTCTTACGGAAGAAAATTATGAATTTCAAAAAATTCACAAAGCTGGTGAATTTATTTATAGGACCCCATATGTATATATATGTATTATAAGTAGGTACAAAAAAATAGCGACAAATAAAAGGCCTGGCGCAATCAATTGTATAACTCTAGTTCCACCTGTGATTTACTTAGTCTGGCATTAAAAGAGAACGTGCGAATTAAAATTTTTGGGAGGAAAAGCGCAGAAATTGACCCCTTTCTAAAAGCATAACGCTGTTTCGATAGCATATATATTGAAATAAAAATAAAAAGGCAGGTATATATGTACTCGAAACGCCGTTGTCGTCGAATCGACAGTGGTCAAATATTGGGCATAAAATGATGATGTATGATACTATATATAGAGGTTGCTGGCTGATGAAGAAACAGATTGCCCTCCTAAATATATTATAAATCCGAGATCACCAAATGTACTTTATTTTTTTAAAGTTGACCAAATGAACGTAAAAAGAAATCGAATGACACGTAATATTAAGAAAATCGAAAATAGTATTGATTTATGAATAGAAAAAAAGGTCTCTAAAATAATAAACTTAAATATCCTACAAAATTATAATATATAGGTTAATACTTGTACATATTTTATTTTAATTTTAAGATGTACGTCATCACCCTTTTTAAATAACCCGGGAAATGTGATAGTAACGGCGGATTGAAAATAAAAACAAATCGATTAATAAAACATTATTGAATATTGTAAACAAAAGATACACCATCGATTTGTATACGTTATATTGTATATTTGTATAACTATCTACAAGTACACATATTTGTAAACTATAAATTTAATCATATCATGATTGTGTACACTTACTTAAATTTTAAAAATAAAAAAAAAACTGAACATTCTTTGCACAATGGTTAGGCCACTGTTGTAACTTGTAGGTGAGAACGTTGAAAGGTATGTATTGAATATAGAGAGATTTCGGTTACGTCATACAATAAATCATTGCAACTAAAAAACGACTGTGAACGATGCTCTGTAAACTGACAAGGTATAATTCAAAAATCAAAACAAAAATAAAACCAATATACCTATCAATATTTGTTATCAGTTGTTTTTTTTCAATTTTTCGAAAAAATTTTAAGATCTTGAAATTTTGTTTCAAATAAAAGAATTTTAAGCCAATGTCATACTTGTAAAAATTCCATGCGGAAATATTCCAAAAATATACATAATACACTTGCGATTTTTACAGCTTTAAAATCCTATATTAATACAGTTTTAGGGAAGCGATCGTATTATCATGACTTGATTATATCCATCTATCATAGGTTAGTGACCTTAAATAACGTTATTTTAATCAATTTTTCACCCAAATAGACGAGTCTAACTACTATATTACTTAATATGAATTATGGCTTAAATCCCAAAAATACGGATTTGATGTAACTACCATTATTAAAAATTCTACAGCGATATTCTACATCGTGCACATGGTCGTTTTGTTATGTTTGTCAAGTGACCATTCAATTAATATCAATATCAAATTAAATTAATTAAATTAATATTAATTAGTATCACAGAAAAACTTATTAAATGTTTTATTTATTTTGGGTCCCACAGGGAATATTTCCGTATGGAAATTCCACTCCCGCATAATTAAGATAATGTTTTTCGATATCACGAAAATTCTTCAACTGTGATGCAAGCCTATGACGAAAAATTTACATCTAATAAGGTATAGAACGTGAAAAAATCGGAGCATTTTCACTAGCCAAAAAATGGTTTTCCGGAAAAAAAAACATATACCTGCAGGTAAAACTAATACCTTTCTCGTTATTACATACAAAATTTAAAAATAGTAAAATCGTTTTATTACGACCACGAAGAAAATATGTAACGTATCAAAGGTATAATAATATGGTAAAGCTATATACGCAAGACGGAAAGTCTCAAGTTTAGATACACAAACTAAAGTAAAAACGAAAAATATAAACACCCGCGAGATTAATATCAGCGTCCTCGTTTAAAATTTGTATAGATCCGACGTTATGTATGAATATTATTTGTAAAATGTATAGGTATTAGGTATTAGGTAAGTAAACACAGAAACCAACGTCTTTCTACATCACAAAAGGAACCAAATTATACTTTTATATAGTGGAAACAGTGAAGTGTCCAGGAATTTACAATGGGAAAAGATGTAGCAAATAAGAATCGTAAAATCGTTTCTCTATTCAACACGATTATAAGAATTAGTAATTTAAAAGCCTAAAAAAGGCAAATTTTAATAAATACATCAAGCTCTTCTACATAACTTCACTGAAGTATATGCATTTTAATATTAAATAACTTATATTATTTTGTATTTTAAAACCTATTGGGGGGGATACAACTCCTAACCTGTCTCCCTGCGTACGCCACTATTCTTATATAAAATAGGTACATAATTATTATATTAAAAGGCCGCGTAATTTGAGTTATCGTTTTACTAAAGGTCAGTATGCGTTCGTGAACTTTTTCAATTTTCAATTAAATAGATAAATTATTTATTTATATATGTATTTACGAGTATTAACCATTTAACAATTTTGTTTTTACTTCATTATTTTATAAGAATCTGAGTGCAGCGAAGAAGCTTATAGTTTTACAAAGTTTATTTTTTTTTTTAATTTTTGTTTTTTTTATCCGTACACAACTTTTCTACCAGAAGACTTGTTTATATTTCTTAATATATAGCACTTTTTCTGAAAGGAAATCAGTGTGGGAGGGTAATTTAAAGAGGCCATTTTTTCGATTTTTTTCAAGAGTTTTCTCATCAAATTTGGAAAACAGAAGAAAACCGGGAAAATATAAGAAATGTAAGTATTAGTTAAAATATATTGTCGCCTTCTTTTTTTCTGTGCACAACTTTTCTACCAGCAATTTTGTTCCAGCTTATAATAATATCAATGTTTCTGAAAAAAAATTTCACTAGGAAGGTACTTTAGAGAATTAATTTTTCAATTTTCGCAGGAATTTTCTCATCAAATGTGAAAAACCGGGATAAAACATGGGAAACCGGAAAAAACGTAAGAAAACTGAGAAAATCGGTATAATATTAAACAAATATCATTAAATAAAATATAAAGGTAAAGCCTATTTAATTATTTTTCTATAAAATGATATATATATATATATATATATTGTTGACAAAGCATCACTATCAACTGAACTACACTCAGAATCGTTTTTTCGGTAAGCAATGGTAAATCGTTGCTTACAAGTATTCATTAAAATAAATATAACAATGGATGCACCTGCCTCCATTTTCCTAGGACATCTTTGTGGTGTAATACGATTTTGCAGAAATCATAGGGCACTTGAATTATTCTTATTGATTTCAATTTAAAAATTACAAATTGTATATGTGTTAGTTTTTCCTGTAAAGCAACGAAAAGTATTATCAAAGAAAATTATTCAAATTTTCAAAAAATCGTAAAAAATAAAAGACCATACTTTAACAAAAGTTTGAACCACAAAAAATTTTCTAAAAATCTATTTTGAATTTTTTTTTTTTATTTCAAGTCCCTCCTCCTAGAAAAAAAAATATTCAAATGTAAACTATAGCATACTAATTGTTTAAAAACTATATATGACAAAAATATTAAATAGGGCAAAAGTTATTTCAAGTTGCAGATAATCGTGGGACCCCTGTATATTGCCCCCTCCCGTGTAGGACCTCTGTATCCGCCCTCGCAGTACAATGTCTCGTATATATAACTATATAAATTTAATATTTGTCTACATTATATAGTTGTAGACTGTATGTGTTTTACTACACATTGATTTTCCAATGCGTATAGGTAAATAGGTATCTACCCCTATACATTTATTGGTTTCTTTAAAATTTATTTGTGCAGCGGTCGTTTCGTTAAATATTTTAAATCGCGTCCGTGCTGAAAAAACCCATACACACGGTAATAAAAATTTTAAAAATAAAACAAACACAATTTTACGGAATACCGATGAATTATTTATGACTGTATCACTATATCAGCATAGTTCAAATTTGTTCGTATTTTTATTATAAACACGTGCAAGTATTACGGTTTTATCTTTGGCATAAACCTCAGTATTATTATCTGCTAAATCGACCAACTTGCCACCATCACGTATTGTTAAGTTACCTATTTGGTTATGATTAATTTTCAAATTAAAGAACGTGACGGCGGCGGAAGATAATTTATTTCCCCGTGGAACACCACCGGAAAATATTAAAGTTTCTTAACTTCATGAATTGTTTCATTATTTATTATTCAACTTGCCGGTAATCTCTCCGATACATAGGTAAGAACTTAATAATTTATACGCCACAGAGTCCTTTAAAACAATATTTTTAAAGTTTTGCCATGTACAAGATTGTGCAGTGTAAAATATTATGATCGATATAATAATACATGACAGCGTGCACTCTCCTCGAGTCTAAATTCCTGCAACAACGCAAAAACAAATGACAGCAAATTTATTTTAGTTTTACAAGAATTATATGGTATAGGTATTATTATACCACTGTAACACTTGTTAAGCACTACAGCTAATCTTTATTTTTGGAACGGAAATCCGTAAAGAAATGCTGACATTGAACTCGTAACTTCGACAATATACAATCGGAATGCGGCATTCGAAATGCCCGTACAAAATATAACAATTTCGAAGCAAACGTAATACGTATTATAAAACATATTATATTATTACGAGTATTAGGTATGGAATCCGAATTATAACTAATATAATATATGGATCAGTGGTAGCTCGTGAAGTTTGTAAGTGGTGAAGTTAATGTTCTAAAAATTACAATTAGAGGGAGTGTTAATAAATGTTCATGGGAAGACGGTCAACCTCAACATATTTGTTGATTTTGGATCTCGGTTATCGGTTAGGTAATTATTATTTTTAATTTAAAAGTATTTAGTAACACTGGTACATATTTTTCTGTAACTGATCAATATAATATTATATTACATTATGTTTTAAACGAGATTATTTTTAAGGTTTTGAAAAATGTAATTTATAATATGTAAATATTTCAGATGTATGAATATCTAGTGTAAATGTTCAATAAATTAAACGATGTGATGGCACTATAAAACAGATCCGAAAATTCAAAATAATTCAGACGATTCGAACAATACAGAAATATCAAATAATAAGTTAATATGACAAATTTACAACGGTTGTCGGTTATCGTTTAAATTAATTCAACTACCTCTAACAATAGTACCGATATCATTTATTTTTTTTCGTGTTTTAACCGATATCAGTGAAGGATCTGTTTTCACAATACTTCCTCACTGTTGAAATCGTTTACTGAAAAATTACAGCTAATATCCTTATTTTAGATCCTGTTCCTCATAAGCGGCTAACAAAGGCTAACAACTAAATTAATAAACCATACAGTAAAATAAAAGTAATCCTATGTCTATAGCTTAACTAACTTAATACTACTGTAGCTACCTACGATCTAAGTCTTCCAAGCTCGGTTCGAGACCCAGACAGCCTGGAAGCTCGTATTATCCTTCCTCTTCACAACTAGATTCGCTAAACCCACCGTCTGTGTGTATATTATACACACATTCAAGCTCAGAAACGTCTTTAGAACATTGCCATCAGCTGTATTACGGGAAATTAGCTCTTATTCCACAAAACAAAATAATCCAATCGTTATTTGTTCCACATTTTTTAGAACACAAATTTATTGGAATAAGTGTCGTGTTGAAAAAATGCACGCGACGATTCTCTAATCCCTAATGAACAAAATGAGAATATATAAAAAGATTTTGAGTAAATTTTATTTTATAAATTGACAAAAATGTATGTTCCCGGATTGTACCTATACAAACCTGTTTATCTATACTAATATAACACTAAACTTTGTTCAGAATCGGTTTTTCAAATGCAAAAATTACGTTGTTGTTTTAAAATCTATAACAGCGCATGAATCACAAATTCTACTATTAAATAGATAATGTTTAAAAAAAAATTGCATTACCTAAATATTATAAACATTATAAAAAAAGAGGGAACGAAAAAAACCGATTATGATGTTCACTAACAGTTTATTATAAATAAATGTACACGAAAAATAGTAACACACCTACCATAGTGGGTATATTACTTCTTAAAAATCCCTATGGCTTGTTTTTTTATATAATAATTGAATTCTATACATTAACTTTATTGAACAAAGTACAAGTTTTTAAATTTACGCTTAGAATTATTGCCTTAAAATATATTACTAACCGACTTTACGACTACGAAAACGAAGTTACTCAGAAGTTTAAAGAAGATTAATAATGAACTAGTGCCTAGTGGCTACTACACTATCTAGCCATTCATTTGTACCCTTATAGCTTAATATGTCTAGAATCCCATTTGCTTTTGAATAATAATGCTTTCAAAAATATTACCACAAAAAAAACAAACGCAAAGAAAGTTTTTGATCCATAATTTCGCTATTCAAAACAACGAGTATTCGAATTTCACTGAAAAAATCCTATTGATTTTGTTTTCCCTCGATAAAAATGTGATGCATTTAAAAAAAAAAAAAAACCTACATAATAATTCATTCATCCCATTTCTATAAGTACAAGAATTTATAATATACAGACACTATAATAGTGATGAATTTTAAATTCTGCAGAGTGAAACAAAGCAAGTCGTTAATTGTTTACCATACGAATTGGCGTATTTTTTGTTTTTTGTTCTTCGTATCTGTGGGTAGATTAATCGTTCCGGTATATATTTATAATTTTGAACGTTTAGTGTTTATGAACATTAATAATATTATTATAAACGAGGCATTCATTTTTTAAATTTTTTCAACTTTTAAACAAACGGAGATAACAGCCGAATTTCTGCAGAACAAGAGAACAAAATATGAAGAGGACGCAACTTGAGGCCATTGGGCATTTGTCGTCTCCATCTATAACGGGCAATATAGCTAAAATTTGTTTTCTTACTTCCAATTATAATACAATCAAAACAAAAATTATTTCACTAATGAAATACGACAACATTTTCTATACGTTTTTAAAAAGGGATTGATTTTCACCTATTTTCCAGATATTTTTTTCGCAAGTTCCTACTTTAAACTTTAAAAAAAAAATGTATTAATTTATTTATTTGTTTATTTTAATCTTAATAAATACTTATTCCATAATATAACTATCGAAAAATCCTTATTTGAAAACATATAATAAATAGTTTTCTTCATTAATTCGGTGAAATAGTTGTTATTTTTAATATATTATAAATCCTGAGTATTATACAAAGTATGAAAAAACATTTTCGAAAAATATTTCCCGTTTAATAGACAGAGACGGTAAAAAAATGGCGGTGTGGAGTGTTCTTAATAGGATGTTGTAACCCGTATGTACTGACTTCGTTTTACTAAAACACGACATAGTAAAACATTCTTATGCAGACTGAGTAATTTTAAATTTAGAGTATAATCACTTTTTATAAAAATAAAAGAAGATAATTTTCTGATAGGCACCATACTACATATTCCCATTATTTTCCCCAATATTGAAAAATGTTTAAATTATGTCTAAGGCTTTTCCATTAATAATTGACTGCCCGATACACACTTAGAGGTACAGCTGTTTTTACACCAAATATGATGATTTATATCAAGTTTTAGACCAATAAGTCCGTTAAATCGATTGAAAATCACCCACTACCACGATCCCAATTTTAATTTAGAAAAATTGACCTTTTTCTTATGCTTCATAGAAAAAATGTACTAATTTTTTTATTATTTAGTTAATTTAGTTAAAGTTCATAAGAAGTTTACCTTTTACATTCTGAACGGAGCAAGGAACGTATTTGATTTATAATGTTTTTTTTTCTGTGAACAACTTTTTTACCAGCAATTTTAGTCCGATTTACAATAATAGCACTTCTTGTGAAAGGAAATCATTTGACTGGGGTGGTACTTTAAGGAAGTAATATTTTTGATTCACCCAGCTGTTTTCATAATAAATGGAAAAAAAAACATGAGGAAAAACGGGAAAATATTAAAGAAAATATAAAATGCATATTATAATGTATAATTATTTTACTGTAATATAACATATATATTATATTGTTGACAAAGCAACAATATTAACTCCACTCAAAATCATTTTTTCGTTGGCAATAGTTAATCGTTGCGTACAGATATAAATTAAATTTCCCCTCTACCTTCTCAACTTTTCACCTATAAAAGTAACCCATCCACGTGCGAAGTATGTCCGTCTTTTTTTTTCTTAAAAATAACTTTTACTCAAAATTGTCATACAAAAAAAACCTACAAAGCAAAAAAATGTTTGAGTCAACTCATTTTTCAAAACAGAAATTGGATTACTGGAAATATGTTTATTTTATCCCGGCTTTTTGACTTATATATGAAAAACTAATCACTTCTAACCACGTTAAAAAATACGTTTATAAGCATATTATAATATAATATATCACTATTAAATGCGTATGAAAAACTATTTCACGTTATGGCATAATATTCGTAGATTTACTTACGGGGTTATAACGTGAAGTACCTATCTCGTAGTAAACTACTACCTTTTTACTACCTTCCTACTTGTTTTCCGGAAATCTGAATAATATCAAAAAAAGATTCGATGAACGTCATAAAGTACTTCTCCATGTTAACGTGTCGCCTGTTTAATATAACTGCCTGAGAAAAATGTTAATATCATAAAATATTGTACAGTTTCAAGATTCTTATAAAACTTATTGGCCAATGATAAGGGTTTCTGCAGTGAAAAACACAACTGTGAAATATTATAATATATGATTTATATGTAATAATAAACTGATTAAAAACATTAGATACGTATAATGGTTGAATCGCTTATTTCGAAAACCCCCGAAATCCATTTTTTCTCTTTTTGAAATAGTCAATAATAATAAAATTAAAACAAAAACCTTATACAGCGATGTTTTAATAAATTTCTGCGGTAAACGAACATTTCAAGGTCATATAGAAAGAAGCAATAAGGGAACGAATAATCAGCTAAATTTAAAAAAAAAAACATATTTTATTAAAAGATGAAGATGTAAGTCTTCTCCGATCACCAAATACGAAATTGAATCCAATATGTGTCTTCTACTAAAGATTATTCCTCTCGGACAGATCTGCGAACAAATTTCAGACACGCCTACCATAAATTATTATATTATGTACGTTATAATATTTGATATTTTCACCAAACCGTAGAAACGTTTTCCAGAAGTCCGGAAGAAAATAGGACTTACACTTGTGTTAACACGCCCATTTAAGAGCTACTGCCGTAAATATAGTGATATATTGATATTATTGCAGTTTCAAGACGTTAAATGCTCGTGTATTACGCGTTACCTACGTAATAACGACCAACGAAAATTATTACGTTCCTCGTGCGGAGAAAAACTGTACCGACTATTACCGCACGCGTCATTGTACAGTTTTCTCATCTTATTATTTTTTTGTTTCATTCTTAGAGGAGGTTAAGAAAATTAAACGTTGGTACGGCCAATTGAAAAAATGAACCCTGACCTAAATCATAACCACCCAAAATTTTAAAATCCTTGTATATACGAATAACCTTTTCAAACCGTCTGGCAGGTCGTCATTAATAGTTTCATACGAACCAAATTACTTTTTTTGCGATACCTACACAATATGCATTTTCTTTTAAAAGTAACACTAAATATTTCAGCCGAGTATAGCCAAAGGAATATTGCTTCGAAAAGACCTATTACGCTAGTAAATATTCCAAATTAATGAGTATAATATATTAGGTACGTATTATATAAATCTAAAACTGTCCAATAAAAAATTATTAATTTTGTCGAGAATTAACTTTTTATTGAGTCAAAAAACTGCTGCAGAAACAATAAATATCCCTATTTCGATAAGTTAATAATATATAACATATTTTTCATCAGATTCTTAAGTGATGATTTATCTTGTATTTCCGTATATAACTTACTATACTACGTTATATTATATTATATACAGTTTCCTTCGCAAACCACTTTCTGAATGCAATTCTCCAAGATTTCCGTTTCAAATATATTATATTTTCTACTCAATGCAATCATTCTTATGCAGTTTATCATTTATCTACAGAGGTAATATTTTTAGGATATTTGTATACCTACGACTTGTATAGGGCAGTTTGTTTTATTATTTTTGTTTTTTTTTTTATAATGAATTTTTAAATAATTCACTTATTTTTAAACAAGCGGTTTTTTTAACGAATACCTAACTATATACTTAAACCGACGATGTTGTTTTTCAAAATTCATTTACACATCATTTAACGAACTAAAATAAACCAATACTTGCAATTATTATTTTAACTAAATAATTGACAACACACAGGCATATACATCACAGAAATTACCATCAATACCTTTGAGTGTCTATAGATAATCATAGAATTTATATTTTGTACAAAAATAGCATGTAGCATGTTAAATCTAAAAAAACGGACAAACTTCGCACGTGGGTGTAGCCACTGTTGTAAATGGGAAATTGAAAAGGTAAGATACAGAAGGGAATTTAATGTATATCTGTAAGCAATAGCTAATGAAAAAACGGTTTTGAGCGGAGTTCAGTTGATAGTGTTGCTGTGCCAACAATTTATATATATCTAATATTATGGTAAAATAATTAAATAGACGTTATATATTTGTTTTAATAATATTTGTTCAATATTGTATCGATTTTCCCGTTTTTCTTCAGTCTTTTTTCAGGTTTTCACATTTTTTGAAAAAACCTCTAGGAATATCAAAAATCTATCAATTATAAACCATTGCTAAAGAAATACGATTCTGAGCAAAATTCAGTTGTCCATGTTTTGAATGTTGTAATTTTTAGTGATTTTTGTCAAAATTTGATTTTAAACTGCAAATGAAAAAAAAACTACTACATTATGCTTATCTTTTTTTTTACCACTAATCAAAAATTACAATGAAACTCGTGTTAAAATTGTCAAGCATTTCTGTTTGGTCGAACAATTATATCCACATAGTGCCTACCAAACTACGAAAAAAATTAAAAAATGTAAAATGCGTATAAATAACTCAAACATATTTTCAGAATATTTCAGGAATATTCAGGTCTCAATTTTAACCACATTACGTTATCTCTACGTTTTTTCCGACATTTTTTACATTACGGTTTATGCCCAATTTTTCAGAAAACTATACGACCAATCAAAACCCGACTTTCTTAGTCAACAACTAGATCCGAAATTCGACAAAAAAGCCTCTCTTCATTTTTTTTATTAGAGCAATATATCTGGTAGATAATATAAATTGTAAAAATTGTATGTAATGAAATCGGTAAATCAGCTGCCATATATATTTGTCCCTTTTTTAACTGTTACTTATGTAAATATTTTAGAAGGTATTTAAATGGTAGAAATAATTTAGTTTAAAAGGTGTACACAACGATAAATCATTACAAACGAAAAAAACCAATCCTGAGAGAAATAGTATTAGTCGAGTTTTTCCCTTGTTAGCAAAGTAACCCAAAAATCAAACAATCAAAACAATCAAACTCCTGAAAGGTTCAATACTGTTTCAAATAAAATACCACCGAGCTTAAATTCCACATAATATGAGGTACTCCATGATAAATTAAAGCAGCAGTTCTCAACCCATGGTACACATATAACCAATGTTCAATGATACGAAGAAAGCTCGTAGGTGGTACATGAAGAACATGTGAAAAAAAAAGTTAATATTTATAAATTTATAATGTAGTTTATTAATCCATAAATATTAAATAATAGCTGTACGTATTTAGTTTTATTTGTTTGTATTAAATGCTTATAATTGTGTAGATTTAATAATACATGCATATAAAATAACGTAAACATTTTATTTTTTTATAAGTGAAAAAAAAAAGTTAATAAACATGTCAAGTGGTAATTGAAAAATTTCAAAATGTGTAAATGATACGTTTCTATGAAAGGTTGAAAACCACTAAATTAAAGCATTTGTTTAACCAAAATGTATTAAAAAAAAAAACCAAACAATTTTCAAATAAAGTACCATCAACCATAAATCATCATATTTTAATGTATGATGAAAATCTCAAAGTATTTTTACCAAATAAAAATAGTTATTCCGAGAAAAAAACACATCTTTGTAAAGCAAATAGTTTCTTCGTTATGAAAAACCACAGTCATCGTTATATTAAAATGATTCAACTATAGTTAACATTTTGAACACCATAGCGCGAAATCCTCTACCTCAATAAGTATGAATTTTGTTTGCGCATGACGACAACAATTGCCGAACGAAATTTTATTGAAACCGTTGCAGATAAATTATCAAAGTTGTGAGAAATGTGAAATTAAATATTCCATTAGTATGCAGGTTTAATATCGCAAAAATTCAAAAATTAGTTTCCGGTATACTTATAATAAAATTATGCCATGGCATAGAGTGTAATATTATTTGCTTTTCATTATTGGGTCCACGCCGTACGCACGCTGGACTTAACCAACTTCTATAGTTTAAATAACCGTATAAATTATTATTAAAATATTATAATATGAAATTTCTTGCCCTCCTCAAGCTACTTTTATAATAGTTGTGTGTTGCCTACCGTGGTAGTTAAGTACGCGGTTTTTTTTTTTTCAATATAAAACACGTTTGCACATTTCTAATGGGAAAACCCATTAAGCCGCTTATTTTATACGCATTAATGTTTTCGAACAAAATAATAAACTTTTATCAAAACAATTTTAAGGATCCGAAACTTTAAAAACACAGTAATATTTATTTTTTAATTATGTCTTGATATTTATTTTAAGACTTGCCTACTATATACACATTAAACTCGTACGTACCTATCTACATAATTATTAATTAATAAGAAACTAAATTTAAAGTGGACAATTTGGAATTTTGAACTCTTATCGAGCTATATAATCCTTAAAATATAAACCATTTAATATTTTGTTCTTTTTCTTTAGATTTTGAGTGTAAGTAGTGAAGAAAATATTATTTTTACTAAATGTAGTAAAACTTACGTGTTTTTCTCTGAAAACACTTTTCCGGTTAGTAAAAATGAACCGATTTTATTACTCTTAAAAGATGCAAATTCTCACCGGCTTACCGAACTCAGCTCAAAATTTTTTTTTGATTCTAATAATCTTTCATTGCTTCAGCCTATATAAACTAAATTACCCAATAGCAGTAACTAAAATAGTAAACAGTACGACACTAAGACTGGAATACGAAATCATACAAGTGCAATAAGAAATTAAAAAGTATGTTGATTATTTTAGAGTTATATTAACGTCTGTATGTAAATATGATTTATCAGTACACATTATAAAATTGAAGTTGAAAAAATACATTTTTGAACATTATTTTTTATTAATCAATAATTTAATTTTATCCAGTAACTTTTCAAGTATAAATGTTTTTGTTTTTTAAGTTGAAAGAGACATTCATTAAATATTGCAATACAATGTTTCATTTATTTTAGGCCCTGCCTAATAGATACATCTAATACGTTTCAAACTTCTCCCTAAAACACAGAATACTTAATATACCACAATATAAAGTACTTCCAGTTTTTATTTTTTTAATAATTATTTACAATAAACTATGATATAAGACCACCATATAAGACCATATAAAATCTAACCTAAGGTAATAGTATTGAACGAACCAGTGAACCAATGACTAATGAAATTAAATCCAAATGGTATATTTCTTATGTATACTAGCACAAGTAGATAATAATTATCCACAAATAAACAAATTTGTATGTGTAGGTGTTACATAATTATATTACCATGTAATTAAATTGATAATTGATCAAAACTTATTTAAGAGGAGACACACCCGCATTTACTGTCTCTGTTTTACAAACGTACGATAGCAAATTTTCGTTCAGTTGGACAATCTACGGATTGAATACTACAAAAAAAAAAAAAAAAATAGAAATTCCAGAGTTCAAAAACTTTCGGTGATTTATTCGTTTTGGACATTTATTTTCTGAAATAATACTACGCACCGTGAAATATCACAATTTAAAAATGAATATATCTCGCTTAAAAATTAAAATGTCGATAAAACATCAACGCTAAGGCATAGATAATCTTATTACCTTTAAGTTTGGTAATAGATCAATTTATTTTAACATCAAAATTAACCGCACCAAATTTGTCCTACTGAACGCAAATTTTCTATGTCGCTTATTTTTGTAAACGTACATTCGTTCAAAAAAATTGTTAACAAAATACTAACGGAAAAACAATTTTAATTTTGGCCGTTAGGAGCACTGTAACTTGTAACTTGTTTCATGGGTCTCAATTTTTACTGTAAAGTGGCTCCGTTTATATATTATATTGATCATAATATTATTAATAACGAAGCCCCAGAAAAATGTTTGAAATTCCCATTGGATAACTTACTCAATCTTACTCGTCGTACCGCAGTTAAACCAGTAGATTTATCTAACGCGGACCTTTGTAAATTGAATGCGCCACTATATTATAATGTATACCATATTAATTATGCGCGTAGGTATTATATTATAATATTATTATTATCTGAACTCACGGCCGCTCTAATGACGGAAATGATGGATGACTTTATAATATTACACCCTATAAAGTTATATTTTCAACACCACCGTCATTAGGTAGGTTATATTATTATAATATGTGTCTCCGGCGGCACGTCGCAGATTTTACTGATGTTTCGCGAGTATAAAAACTTTTGACAACTCGCCCCAACTTCAATGTAGACTAAAACACGGGCACGGTGAGAAGGATATTATTTTGTCGGTCACTAGGAAACTAATACCGAATACTACAAAATTACAATACGCGACACTCAATGATAATTATTCAAGAACAGCCTTTGTATAAAAAGACGCAAGTCAAATGTTTTCATATTGCATACGTTAATTTTGTTTGAAATGTAATGCCGGGACTACTGGTTTGAACTGAAGTAGTACCGTTATCAAGTTATTATAAGGACGTTTTGTCACAAGTCTTGATAACTTAATTTTGTTTGTGAGTAAAAACTTAAGTCAATATTGTTTTTGGTGTAAACGTTTTTCATGTCTGAAGTTTAGACCATATCAACATAGCACTCCAAAAACTTTGTAATTGCCTATATAGATGCTCCTTATGGAAAACCAAATATTTTTTTGAATAATACTGTAAAACATAGTGATTACATACGTAATAAACGTCAAAAGTAAACATGTGAAAATATAATAAAATAATATGAATATAGGCCAGTATATTAAAATGTAATATCTTCCCTAATGAAAAATGTAAACTTTTAAATTATCAATGTATACAATAGTTAATAATAATTAAACGTAACCCTTAAAGTATGGAACACGTAATGTTAAAATGACGTGAAACCATTGATTTCTTATCATTATAAAAACATGACGTCCACATATTATGCATACTACAAACAAAAAGTTCATTAAAAACGATTTAGTAAAGTTTAATTCTCTTAAGTAAAGTTTTTATATGACAATATTATTACACGAGACAACCTCATTGGGTTTGCGTTTTTTTATGTTAACTTACTGTAACTTCGATAACGAATTAAATATATTATTTTCATAATTTAATGATACAAACAAATTGACAAATTTCCATTTGCGTTGAGATTGCCTAAACAAAACCCCTCAAATTTCGGGCTCATGACGTCCTCTTCGACACATTCATAATATAAAATCATTTTTTATGCACCATCACCACCATCATTACACGATTTAATCACTTATAAAATATTATATAATATTATTCCCGCAGTTTAAATTTATAAAAAACGTATACCTGTTATATTGTATTAACCAATTACAAAATACAATTAATAATGTACGATTAAGTTTCCTTTTTTCAACATCCAAGTCGTTTTTTAATTTTTCCTTTTCTTTTATGAAAATAATAATCAACACCAATCTTTTCGTGCAGTATCTCTAATGGGACGGAAATCTTTACCGGATTATCGTACTCTCAGCCTTAAAATTAACATAATATTATTATTTTGTAACATTAATTACTATATGTTAATTATTAACCCCCGGCCTAATTATTATCAAGTTAGCTCCTATACCGGGCTATCGCTTTTTTTTGATTTATTTTTAATAAACATTTCGTAGTAACGGTAATTTAATATTTACAGTTCACCGAAGGTATTTTTTATTTTTTTTTTTTTCTGAAAATCGGGTTTTGAATAGTATAAATTAATGAAAAAAAAACCGGCGTAAAAAACAATAATGCGAAATGTAAAAATTTTCAACGAGTATTAGGGTGACGTCAAACTCGCAGAAATACATTTATTTTTTTCTCCCCCCCCCCCCACCGACATTTCGATTACTAATATAATATGGAAAATATTTTTGAATTCTGATTTTGAAATGTTTAAAAATCGCCAGGAAGTATTTCATATTGTTCAAATGATTATTGACCATAGAGTTCGTTTAGGGAAAAGTAAAAAATAAAAGAACTAATCATGGGGATGGGAGCGGCCACTGTTGTACGTGAGAAGTTGAGAAGGTAGGATACATAAGGTTATTTCATTTATAAGCAACAATAAACCATTGCTGACAAAAGACGATTCCGAGCACCGGTTCGGTGGTAATACATAATTTGAAGTGCCGTATTTTTGTTTTTTGCGATTTTCGTTTAAATTTGATTTCAAAATACTTATTTAAAAAAAAAGTCGTCCGATGATTTTGGAAATTTGACCACGTCTAGATGAGTCCAATATAAGTATTATTACCAAATTTCAAGTCTGTATGTGAATTTATAACAGAATTGCAGCAAAAATATCCCAAAAATTAAAATTCCTTAATAACTCAATAGTGGCTCAAAAATTTTGACGATAATACCGTAAGAAAGTAAATCAAAGAGGCAACAAAAAAGACATCTTGTGATTTTTCAATTAAATCATTTTTTCTAGTAGAAAACGTCGTCCGTATTTTTTTAAAATAATGAAATCGTGAAATTGTAAATTTTCCTGTTTTTCTCACTTAAGAGCTTTTATTTAAAAAATGGCGTAGAAAATCAAGACAACTTGAGCTTTCAGAAGAGTTGCTACACGTAAAAATCGGAGCGAGTTTATTAGAAAAAAACGTGTCCAGACTAGAACAAAGAAAAATAAAAAAAAATAAACAGCATTATAAAACCAATTACTACTCACGAATTACGTTCTCACTACGCTCGAAATCTAAAAATTATATAATAGGTGATTATTTCTATATCACGGTAATTTTTCTTTACCTTATTTCATATAGGTATCCTTTAAAAATTTCTCGTCCGTTTGATATACGCTGACGAACTTCCTCAATCACGTCGTAAAACTGTTGTTTTGTGTTTAAATTGTATCTGTATAGACACATTTTTTGCACTTTAATTTGCACTTAATTTCACTTTATTAAAGTAACTAGGGATAGCAATGATATATATATATATATATAACAATATATGTGTATCGATACTTTCTCACCGATATATCAAGACAATTAATACTCTATATTAAACATCGACATATCAATACAGCTAAAATTTAAAATGTAAACAATACTAATGTGTACAAATGTACGATGTAAAACAATACCAACAAAAATTATTACCTACCTATTACTAATTACGCGTTGTACAAGGAAACCCGTTTCGCCTGCACCACACAACATACGATATAACCGGTAGGCGGGTACTCGTAATCGTATGTTCAAAACTATGACCAAATTTTGATAATTTCCCAAAGTTTGTCTCCTAAAATGTGCAACTCTACATAGTGTATACGATTTTTATTGATATTGAAAATATGATAAGGTAATTTTAAACAAGATTTTTTTTCTTCATAATACATCGATATATCGAGAAAACTGTTGACGATGTATCATAATATCTAAAATCTATCGAAATAATTCGTCGACTTTTTACCATGCCTAAAAGTATCAACACATTTTAATAGTAATTATTTTTATCGTTTTGGTACCCTCGTAAAATATTTTTCAAAAAAATATCAGATTAAAAGGCAATACAATTAATATTGTTTAATATATAGTATACTATATTATGCAATGTAGTAAATGCAAATTATTGGTACCAGAAGTTTAGAGTGGATCAAGTGGAGATCACATTCCAATGTGATCCTCTGGAAAAGTTCACATTGTCGCAACACATTAATCATATAGATATGAAATGTAATGGTCAAGTTGTAACCACTACTAATGCAAAAATTAGGTTCCCATCAGTAGCCAAGCGCGGTCGGGTACCCGATGTTTGTGTTGCCGTCTAACGGTTGACCGTGGACGGACGAAAAACCGTACACGGCGGTTCACTAGGGTTGAATAAAATTAATTTTGAGCCGGGGACCCGAAAGGGCAGACGCAGTTTACGTACCGAAATTATTGAAAAACAAATTCCCAGAGAACGGCCGTCGATAATTGATGACGAGCAGCGCTATCTGTTGGCATGAGTTAACATCGCGTGGGCACAGAAACGATGACAGTCGTTCCACTGGTACCGCACCCAAGCGGACGTTAAAGTTTTCTCAGACACGTTTATTTGGTTTTTTTTTTCTTCAATGCAACGCATGATTTAAAATACATTTCAAGTGAAAATCTCCGCATGGAAATATCAAAATGAAAAAGGCTTTTCTACTACACACCACATCTAAATGTGTCTTGAGAAATTACGACTAGAAGAAATTGTTTTCCTACGGACATATACGTACACATGGTGAAAACGGCATTGCGCACTCATGTATCTTCTTGTTAAATTTATATCGCCATTAAACGTTTTACAGAAACCATGACGCAGGAACGTAATTTTTTTTTTCGTTGATAATATGAGACGTTATATAGATAATTGAATCACAACGATGTTAAAATAAAATATTTTCCATAAAATATGTTGTTTTTTTTACTCTCTAACATTTTATGTAAATTATATAGATTACACAGATTTCACTGCGCGAAATGTCGGAATCCTAACGTATAAAAATGTAACTATTTATAATTATTATTTTTTTTTTTCTAATAGTAAACAAATATAGGATAAATGTAAAATATGTTAGAAGTTTATCTTTTTTTTTTTTAATTATTTTAAATCCTAAATATAACGAAGAAATAGTTATTTTTACAAAGTGATTTTTTTCTCTTGGAAACCGTGTGACTAAAAGATTCAGATACGACCGAGTACTTAGTATTTATTGAAACTTTATTTTTTTATTTCTACAATTTTTGAGTGCATCGAGCCGCGTCTGTAACAGACTGATTGGTCTTTTAGTAAAATAGAGTATGTTTCTGGTCGCATTGTTATAATATTTTAACGTCTACAGTTTTTAATATATATTAAAATTAGAGTCTTTTTTAAAAAGGAAAACTGTTTTTTGACAAGTGGCGCACACAGATGGCGTTAAGAAATCATAATAATCCTCCCCCTTCCTCCGAAATGTCTTCTTTCATACAAATTATTTCACAAAGTTTTACAATAATATATTCTTATCAGAATATTAGATTCGTATGGCTTCATTCTATTTGAATATTTACACCTTCCTACTTCCACTTTGAAAACAATCCTGTGTGGTTTAATGTTTATTGTTGTGAAATTTCAGTTGGTCATATATGTAACAATACAACTATACTGACTTGTTCTTATGTTTAAAAAATAAAGGTCATCTAGAACCAAAAGATGCACAAGAGGCCCAAAACAAAGATTTCCGGAACATTTGAAAATTTAATACATATTAAGCTGCTTGTATCATCGGATCCTTACATTTCCAATCTTATAAAAACGTCGACAATCAAGTCAAAATTCCTTGACAATGGTATAAGAGAGTTACTATTAATTTCAGTAAATAATAATAATAATAGTGATAGTGAACCTTGATGACAATGAATCAAAATAATAATAATACAATAATTATGTAAATATAATAATTAATAATAAAAATCCTTTCCTAATAATATAATAAGATTTTTTACCCCTACATTTTTTTCAATATTATAATCGTATACATTTAATCTAACTCGCATTAGGAACAAATATTTTAAATGAAATGATTTTGTTAGCTAGAATTGCATTTTCTATCACCGGTCGGTGCGTTTGATGACATCGCTCCAAACAGAATTTATATCTTTAGAGTTTGACTATCAGCAGATTATATTTCATCGGTCCTGACGCAAAATCGTCATAGATTATAAAAAATAACGGTTTTAATAATGGCTCGAGAAATCCTTTTAACGATTACTCCGTCGAGAACCCTGTATCAATCACATACAGTCACTACTGCCTTTTTTTTTTTGTAAATCTCTCTCGAATAACTAGCTCCAACTGTTTGCAGCTAATCACTTGTGTTAATTTCGTTTATATATTTATTTTAATCATTTAACCTTCTGCAATTAGAATTTAAAGAATGCACGCAGTTGCAAAGTGTTTATTACTTAAATTAGATTATATTAATTGAATTGTTATTGTCGTCCAACAATTCCAAGATTAAACAAGAACACCTACAAATAACCCTAGCGTTCCAATACCTTGTGTGGGTAAAACAATTATACTTCTTAATTATTGATATCGTTATTATTCTCGGACTTACAACTCTGAGGCCCTCTAAATATCAATAAGAAGGTATAATAACGCAAATATCAGAGTTAATACAGGTATCTAAAACCTTTAGGTCCTTTGTTTTATCACAAAAGAGTATATATACATTACCCCGTTACCTTATTTTTTTCATTTTAAATTATTACAATGCAGTATAAAAAGTAAATTACTCTGATGTGTATTATCCTACCTTCCCAACCAACCGACTACAAAGATGGTATACCCATGAACAGTATCAACTTTATTTATTTTTAAAACATCTACAAAATCAAGTATATAATATAAAGTTTTCAACAATTTGTTTTTCAGTTATTTTCTAAAACACGTATAAATATTATTTTATATACGCATTATATTTTTTGTGCCTAGTAAATATAGATAGTGGTAATAGAATATGCTAAATAAATACTGCTCAACGATATTTAAACAATTTATTTTTTTTAAAACTTTTTTCGATTAGTTTTAATAAAAATAAAATATGTAAATTATTATAATATAAATTTAAACTTCACAAATAAAAAAAGGCCTCCTAGGATAATGGGGACGGGTACAGCCACTGTACAGGTTCCCACACACTCTACCGGTACGTGGTCCGGTACCGGTACGGTAAACAATATTTATTTGTGCGGTATATTGTTCCGCCGTAGCTTGCACACTGACCCGGAAGGTACTCGTCATAGGATACCGAACGGTAAAATATCATACCGGAACGTTTTTCGGTACAGCAAGCACATACTGCTGCGATATTATACTACAATACTACTATGATATTAAAAACTATTGAATTATAAATATGATAAAACAATAATATAGTTTTAAATTAACTATTGTTTTCAGTAAGCATGTTTTCCCAATCGTATATGTATTATGTAATACGTGTACCTACAAACATCATAAATGTAGTGACTTAAGGCTCAAATTCTATGTTTTAAACTCGATACACTATGTAGGAATTCTTTAAAATATAATATGCATGAATACAAAAAAAATAGATACAGAAATTTATATTAACTGATAAAATTGTTCTAAAAAAAAAAAAAATAATTTTCCAAATTCTGCAACATAAGCTTTTATGGCTGCAGTTTTGGTCATACATTTATATGTATACATTTTATAGGTTTATTTTATTAAAACTAGATATTGATTGAATGTTATCATAATTTCGCTACGGTTTCATGCATCATAAACATTATCTATCTTTAAACAAGTTAATTAAGATGTAATTAATAATAACTATATATATAATAATACAAAGAAGAAGAAGAAGAATAACAGTAATAACATAATATAATATAATTTATATATACGAATAATATATATAATAAAATATCATATAAACTATTCTTAAAATTCATCTCATATGCACAGACGTTTTTCTCCTACTGCACATGATGATGAGGTAGGTACACACGACTAGTATAGGTTCCTCTCAGTAGCATCATTGAAAAATTAAATTTTTCAAATTTTGACAAAGAGAATGTCGGAGAAACATTTCTCCAGCACGCGCATAGCAAAATTGATTTTTCTCGTGTTTGGGAGGATATACAAAATTTTACATAATACTGTATAGGTTTG
This sequence comes from Cinara cedri, assembly GCA_902439185.1. Taxonomy (NCBI): domain Eukaryota; kingdom Metazoa; phylum Arthropoda; class Insecta; order Hemiptera; family Aphididae; genus Cinara; species Cinara cedri. The sequence goes on from CABPRJ010002409.1 coordinate 290,256, forward strand.
GTATTAAAATTCGAGAGGGGTAGTGCTGACGAAACGGAGCTCCCATCTAATCCCATGTGTGTGGTTTTTAACTGCACCGCACAAAGAATATAGGCGCGTGTACCGTCCACCAAGTAATATCGTATCGGTGTGTTCGATTTCATATAAGATCAAAGAATTTTACCGGTACCGTGTCCGTACGGGTACTGGACCGCGTACCGGTACAGTGTGTGGGAACCTTAAAGGATAAACCTTAAAGTCAAGTACCATATGCACGTCAAATATGCCAAGTACGCGCGCACTTTATAACGAAACATATCCGAATAGACCGCCGGCCGATCCCTCTGAATATTTTCTTATAAATAATTTATAGATAACTTATAGATAATTTAATGTGTACATGCAAGCAACGATAAACCATTATTGCTTATAAAAAAACGATTCTAAGCGGAGTTCAGTTGATAATGATGCTTTGTCAACAATATATATATACCGTATTATAGTAATATAATTAAATAGGCTCTACATGTTTTCTTTAATAATATTTTTTATAATAATATTTTTTTATGTTGTATCGATTTTCTCGGTTTTCCAGATTTTTCATATTTACGGAGAAAACTCCGGAGAAAATGGAAAAATTACCTTTTTTAAGTACCTTTCCAGTGAAATTTTCTGTCAGAAACATCGCTATCATTCAAAGTTGGAGCAAGTCCTCTGATAGAAAAGTTGTCCACAGAAAAAAAAATCGTAGTATTTTAGTAATATATTTCGTACATTTTCCCGATTTCTTTCCGTTTTTTATTTAGATTTTTCAAATTTATGACAACACCTGAGAAAATCGAAAAATAACCTCTTAAAAGTACTTTCTTTTTCCGATTTACCAAGTTCCTTTCAGAATACGAGCTACACTTAAAAATCTGAGCAAGTCTTCTGGTAGAAAAATTGCTCATAGATAAGAAAAAAAAAACAACTTTATAAAAACATAAGCTTCTTCGCTCCACTCAGAGTCTAAAAAAAAAGGCATTGAACGTATTTAAAATTCACACTACCAATATTTAAGGGGATTTCATACAAGCAATTATCATGGAATTTTTGTGTTCATCGACTCTAAATAAATAAGTTCCTTTTTATATAAGTTTTAAAATGGTCGCTAATCAAAACAGAAAAAAATATACAATTTACAATTCACAGTGATTTTAATATAATTTTACTCGTTAAAATATTAAAGACAACAAACATTTTACTTTGATTTTATACTTTAATGAGACTATAGATATTCAATATTAAAAAGCGGTCTTGTTTACAATTGTTAAATCATGGTTTTTGTATGAATGATGAATATTTGTCTAAGCGAAAATGTCATTCCCTAGATAAATTTGTGTATTGTATTCATTAATTGTTATAATATTCAGTTTACGAAAAACCGTACTCATTTCAAGATAAAACGATCAATCGACATAATTTTTTATGTTCAAAAAAACTCGTGCTGTCATTCTCTCTAATAAATATGTGTATTTCTTAATGTGTCTAAAACACTAAGATTGAAATTTAAAATTTTTTGACGTAAAAGCTTCGAATAATTTTAATTACTTATTTATACGGCAGCAAGTAAAGGAAATCAATATGATAATGATATGTAATCGATACTTGCGGTATTCGCGAATCGTATCCCGATATCCTTTTACCACTTATTATTTTCCTTCCCATCGAGAACTACAGTCTATAATAATATATAACCTTAATTAAATAATTAAACCTTTATTACTTAATAACGTTCTAGGGAAATCCGTCATAATATACGGTTGTACAAATGTCAAACACAAGAACATTATATGCCCGATATTATTTAAAGGATCATTTTCTTTGTTCATAGGTTATTTTCTAAGCTGAAAAAATTAGGCAACTCAATAATATTCGAAAGTTCACTTGCAAATAAATTTACAAATGGTCCGGTGTCATATCCACGTGAAATTTGTCTAAAAACGTGTTTACGGTGAAATAAAAAAATGTAGAAATATATTATACCCTAAATGATTTTAAAAATAAAACATCCAAGTAGGTAAGTATCTAAAGGTACCAGGTTTTAACAATTTCACAGGAAGGCTCACTCCCACAATTTTATAAACACACAGAATATTAGAACCGTGAAGGGCTGAGTTCCATTTTACTAAGCTCATGGGGGGCTATAGCTTTAGAGGCCCCCTGTACACGGCATCCCTTTAAGTATCTATTATAAGATTTTCCAATGTTTATTATTATGTTGAATCAATAAAAACAATTTTTTTAATTTATAACAATAGAAAATATGGTATCATACCCGAAACATTCCAATGCACGATATTGTCTCTGTCTACATGCATTATTTATTTGCGAGAATTTATTTTAAAGTTGAATCCTGCATGTACCTACACATAACAGACAAAGATTTTATTGTAATAATACTTATATTTTGAAACGCCAGTAAATTATGGTTGTTCAAATACAATTCCACAAAGGAAATTTTGGTTAACCATAAGAGGTTTTTAGAATTTTAAATGCTCGTAGAAAATAATTTATGGGTAAACATTTTTAAAATGTATTGAATTTATAAAAACATATATGACACGAAAACCCGATATCGAAACCCTCTTGTATTAAAAATATTATATTATATGTCAATTTTGAATACACGAAATGACAAAATTACACTACAAAAAATGATAAATATCATCTTTGAATGTGCACTATCGTAGCTAGGGGACCAACAATTATTTATTTTTTTAAATGTATTCGAACTCCTCAACTCCATCAGCTATATGATAACTAAAAGCCGCAATGTAGGTACAAAACTCAAATAAATAATTATGTTTTTATAAGTGGAATAGAAAAACTATATTTTTATAGGAGTCCGCAGACTTTTTCCAGGGAAGTGGACAAAATTAATTTAAAAAATGAATTACGATTTTTAATTACCTATCCGTACATTTCCATGTGCTTCAAATAGAATTTAAAACCCAAGAGGACAATCCCCCCCTTCGAGACGCCCATGAATATTGTGTTTTTGACAATCACACTAAATTGTTGGACAATTTTTATTTTTATTTATGTGAAAAACGGAATTAATCTCAAAATATGTCGACAATACTATTCTATTATTATTGTTTAAAAATGTTTATGGATTCTAAAACTATTTAGAGAATTATTGAGAGCAGGATTTCGGAATATCTAAACAATTATAATAGTGGGATTTCTTAACATTAATAAATCTTTAGCGAAATCGTTTTAGTAATAAATTAAAAATTGACCGAAGTAGCTTACATATACCAATAAAAGTTTAAAGTTTAGCCAAACATAAAATAGATTTTCAATTCCCCTCAATGACACAAGTTCATTCCTAAAGTTTGGTCGTTTAAACTCAGGATCCCTGAATGTAAGGATTAAAGCAAAACTCAATGTAATTGTTGAGGTAAATGTTTCTCCAAAATAAATGATTTTTTATAATAAATACTAAATATTTATTAATGCGAATTTTTACTTGGAACCTTTATGATTGATTAAATATTATATTAGTTTAAAAATTTATTAATATGAATAGTAAAATATTTTATTTTCCTTCACCCTCGCTTATCCATAATTGTACACATTTTATAAACCAAAAATAAAAACAAAACAAAGAATGTATTATGCATTTGTATTAACTTAAAAAACTAATAAATATTACAGCAATTTATAAAAGGGGAAAAGCAACTCTAATTAAAAAGTTTTGTTTTTTATTACAATAACAGTAAAGTAGATAGTTCGAAAAATCAATGACTATTTGCAATTTCCGAAATCTGATACAAAGTTCGAAAATTTTTAAATGTTTCTAAAATGTATATAACTTTTGTAGAACATTAAAATGATTTATGTAATAATTGGAAAAACTTTCTTTCCTTTATGGGAGTATTATTTTCCTAATTTCAACAAAATAAACTTAAATCGATTTTGTTAAATATTGTTATGTGATATCAAAAATGGCTCCGTATTTTCTGTATAGGTTTGTTCAAATTATTTAGAAATTTAAAAGAAAACTATGAGTATAATGAAAAGTTACAAAGAAATAAATTCGTTCAAGTGTCATCTGTGTTCAGTTTCTAATCTTTAGACGGAAATAGGAAAATACTTTTAAAGCACTCTTACTCGAAACAAATATTATATAAAGCTAAAAAATCGAAACATCTATCCTTGTAAAACTAAAACAGATTCCCGTTTTCGTTAAAAATATTAAACATAGTCAAGAAATATTAATTTTTTAATTTTATTATCGTATGTACTCGTATACATGAAAAAGTTTAAAATTAATTTAAATCTTTTAAGAGGCAAATTTTAGATTGTAAATGGTTTTTTTTTTTTTTTTGGTATATTACTACGTGCAATTTTAGTGTAATTTTATAATTAGTATAATATTAATACTATACTTTAACTGAGATTTTAGACTCTATGATAACATTGTCAAGGATTACCAAAGAAAAACAGTACTTAATCCAAAAATCAAAAGTGGGAGGGTACTTTTAATATAAAGTGCACCTAAATAAATCCTCTAAAAATAATTCTTAAATCCATCTCTAGTGCTTACAAAACATAGTATATCACTCGCGGAAATTAGGATAAATTACTCATATTTGAGAAAAAGGTACTGAAAATATAAACCAAACAGTCAGAAATGAAACGATTTTGTTTCACTGGCGTGATTACAAAAGGAGAAAATAAGTAGATTTTGAAAAGTATTGAATAAGAAACTTAAAGTGTTTTTTAAATCCCAAGCGATAAAGATCATTGGTCACGTGATGTGAGATGAGAAAAATATACGTCTTCAAAATGTACTAGTCAACAAATAACCGAAAAACGTCACTAGGAAAAACCCCAAAAAAAGCGATTTTATCGAGTTAATGAAGATTTCAAAACGGCGAACAAGGCAGCAAATCTAGATGAAACTGTAAAGGATCTTAATGCCCTGTAAGGCATTAAAAAAAATTATGAGACCGTTTCCTAAATTACTTGTATTTTTATGAGGCCTCACTCAGTGTAAAAAATACCGTTCCACACGATCCAGAAATATACATTTTAAGTACCTACTAATTTTAATATAACATAGTAATGTTCCCTGGTCGGTTTAAGAATGTTTTCTAGATATAAGACCAGTATACATTTTAAGTTTCAACGTAAACATATCGGTGAAACATTGTCTAATACTTCCACAAATATACAATAAAATTAACTGTATCCACATTTTGTAATATAATACAATATACAGTAGAATCCGCTTAATGAGGACACATTGGGCGGTAACCTATTTGTCCCCATTATCCAACTGTCCCGATTAGCCGAACTGACGAAAAAAAAAACTTTGAAAAAACTTAAAAAACTTTATTTAAAAAATATATACATACTTGATTCATACTTTATTTAAAAATTAAATATTATTATTATTATTATTATTATTATTATTATTATTATTATTATNTACATTATGTACATACTTAATTCATATTAGGTTGCAGAAAATCGTCCATTCTTCTTTGCTGTAATTTATCAAGACTTTGCTTATTGATAAAATCTGCATAAACATCTAGTGAAGTTGTTGGGACATTTTCGTTTCCATTTTGCATGAAATATAGTCTCAGCTGATCAATGCACTTTTCTGCTTCTCTTGTAATTTTGACGGGTTGAACGTCGTCATTTTCATCACTTTCTTCATTTTGCAGACTTCTCTCAGCAATTTCGTCAAGAATATTATCGTAATTCTCATTTTCATTGAAGCACTGCACACCATCATCAATTTTTAAAAATAACTCCCCATTTCCTACGCATTGTGCTACATTATTTTCAATAGAAACAAAAGAAGGAATAGGTAGATCAATGAGTGTTCTGAAACCGCAATGTGCAAAACAATGCTGAATCGTAACAGATGACACTTTTCTCCAGCTGTCAGCGACAAATTGTATAGCTTGTAAAATATTTATTTTAGAACTTTCCGGTAATTTAGTTAAAGACCATTCATCAGCTCCGTTTGAATCAGCACTTGATTTATCTCCGTGAAATCGTTTGAATTTAATATTATTCCGATCCTTCCAACGACTCATCCAACCTTCTGTGGCCTTAAAATTACCATGTCCAATTTTTTCAGCAAAATATTCAGCTTTCTGCTGTAACATGGGGCCCGAAATACGAACACCACGTTCTGTAACAGCAGAAAACCATTCGTTCATAGCTTTGTCTACTTCGGGATCTTTGCCTTCCCGCTTTCTTTTTTTGTTTACAGGTGCACTATTGCTGTCCGTTTAATTTTTCCCATTGTTCACGAATAGCTTTTTCATTATTTTTCAATCGGCTTAGTACCGATTTAGACATGCCTATTAATTTCTCTAACTCACGAAGACTATGAGGTTGAGCCTTAATTTTGTACAAAATGGAAATTTTTTCAACCAATGTCAAATCTTTACGAGACATAATTGTTACGCATTAACACAAACTGGGATCAATAAAAACTTTAATAAACACACATACGTTAATACACAAAGACAAAAGAACGTGAACTAAAGGTTATCGATTTTGTACGTAAGCTAGTTGACTCTTATCGTGGTAGTAGAAGATAAACGTATATTATATTTGTACATATACGGACGTATATAAAATATAATAGAGCCATAAAGATTAGATAATTACAGTTTCGATAAGAAAGTAGATAATTTAGGTCAGAATACCTAGTTAGACACTTTTATTTTTGTCCCTTATAACCGATGGTTTGTCCCCAATAAACGAAGTTAAATTGCCTTAAACGAATACATTCGTTCGGGACTATGCCAATTTGTCCCCATTAAGCGGTTGTCCCTTTTATGCGGTGTCCCAAATAAGCGGATTCTACTGTATATATATTATATTACCTAATTACCTAACCTAACCTCGTTCTGGCCACCATAATGCGCGCATTGCTGACACGCCAGTGACGATAGGCAATAGGTTACCCATTGTCACTGGCCACCCGCCCAGAAATTATCTGCAAGCCCATAAAAACATCTATAAAACATATCTTATTAACTGTTGTTAACTGTGTTTAACAAAAAAAAAATATATTTAAATTCATGTAACTTGGCATATTGCGTTTCTGGAATGTATTTGGAACTTCTAGGTAAATTCCATAATAATGTTTCAACATTCCTTCGGAATGTTACTTAAACATTATAGAAACTGTTCTTTGCACAATGCGTGCGGACGATCTTTATTATTGGTCAATGACATATTTTACAGTAAAGGCCCCATGATTCGTAGTAGAGTAAACCGAATTCAATTATCATTATTTTGTTGGAAATAAGAAGATATTTTACAGAACACATTTGACTTGGATTTTGAAAATTATATTTCTAAACACAATATATAATAACTATATTCTCTATACACTAATTATTAGATTTAATATCCAATCTTTTTGTTATGGTGTTTGGTTAGAAGATCGAAAATCGAAATCTAATGCACCGCTTAGAAAGTCATCCCCTTCCCAAAAGAAAAAAAAAACTTAAATTAAAACACTCTACAGGGAACGAGAATTTTTCCTGTAAAGCATGTTTTATCAAAAAATAAAACAGGCCCTTTAATATAAAAACTAAAATGAGCTATTTGAAAATGTTAATAATTCGTTCTTTAAAATTGTTAATAATATGTAAAAATCCATCCTAGCTATCAGACTCGTCTTTCTAAATAATAAATATTATTATACGCAGTAATGACTTTTAATACATTTAAATGCGAACTTTTAATCAGCAGACAACTTCTACGGTTATATATTTTTTTAGTTTAATGTTTTGAAATGTTTCTCAATAAGTCACAAATCGTGTACCGTGTATAGAGACATTTAATGCAACAAAACTCGACATTTTATAACGCCACCCGCAGTGCAGTGTTTGAATCGGCAAACGAATAAATTGGCGCAAAGGAAGCGATTATTTACAAAAAGAAAAGCGTTTTCAGCTTACACGCTACCGCCACCGTCTGATATATTATAATATTCTAAAGCATTTAAACATTTATGAACTTTTTAAATTAACTAAATCATTTCAGCGTAAAAAAATTTATAATGAACAAATTATACCCATTATGTACAATACATTTTATTTACGTTGAATAAAACTTGACATTTTTACTACTTATATAAAATATAATTGCCCGAAATAATAATCAACTGCGCGTCTACATGGGCATATTACGCATGTTTATAGCAATAATTTCAGTTGTATTATTATTATATTATTTCTCTTCTCTTTTGGGTGCGTGGACTTGCAGCCAGCTCTCAGAAAAAATAGTCGAGATACTCAGTTGGCTTCTGCGATATTTTTTTATAAAAATAAAATAAGTTCTTCCCAGCAACATCCCTTTACACAGTACCTTTATCGAAACTCAATGGTACACAATTTTTAAACATTTATTTAGCTCTGTGACGTATTTCGAATTTCGCTTCTCTACATAATATTATACAGAGTGATTAAGCATCGATAAAATACTCATTACCTCGGAAAGTATTCAATTTTTTCGGAGCTTGTATGAAACAAGCAGCTCTAAAATTTTACATGAACATTTTTTTTTCACCCAAAGTAATAGAAGTCACATAATCTTAGTTTAAATTAGTGATGAGAAAAACCTGGATACCCGAAGTTCGATACTTCAGATTTTTCCGAAAATTAATTTAAAATCGGAATTTTTGATTTGAAACTTCAACTTTGGAATCATAAATCCATTTTTCATGCAACTCAAAAATTAATTTTAATAATTATAAATGTTTAAATTTTATATCTTGTTGTCTAAAATCCGAAATATGAAATCCCAATTTTACGGATTATCCAGATTTATGTCACATCACTAGTTTAAATATATTTTGGAATTGAAACGTTTAATTTCCGTCAACTCGATAGCGAGATTTCCACTTTTAAACTCAGGTAGGGGGAGAGTAGTATGAAATATCAAGTGTATATAATGCCACAGCACGCAGCGTTTAAATAGTGCTCACTACTGACATTAAAATTCTATAATAAGTTAATTTAAATATATTATAATCTAACAACTTTCACACTACATTTAAATATAAATAAATTATTAAACATTTTTAAAATTTAGATAAAGACGGCCTACCACGCGATCACACGTCTACACCATCGGCAAGTCTGACCCGGATAGTATTATCGATAAAGATTACTGAGTAGAATTTTTTAAATTATATAACTGAAAAATTATTTAATATAAAAATAAATTATTTTCAAAATATTAACTCAGTTAAAGTTTAAGTTTTTTTATCAGTAACCTGATGATATAAAGCCGAAACTGTATTATAAAATGTACTTCCAAAATAAATTGTTTACATTTCTAGGTCTTAACTTCTCAGTGTTTAAACAATTTATTTTCTATTTATATTGAAAATTCTATGAAGGCCTAATTCTGTGACGACTTATTAATAATATTATGTTTACAAACATTATCTAGACAAAGTAAATTTTGTATTATTAAAATATATATAGTCTAAAATACTATAATAAGGCATTGTTAGTGTCTATCCTGTAAATCCTAGCAAAAGCTCAGTTTCTGTTGTCTACCGGCCTGCAGTCACTCGTTCATCATTATAATAGGTACAACATATTGCATCGTGTTTCAAAATGAAACACTAAACTTGTAAAACCATTATATTTAAATTCATGTATAACGTTTTTTTTTTAATAATTGTTTAAACATTTTGAGCTCCAAAGGAAACATATTCATTTCACAACTATAAAGCAGTATCTATTTAAAGGCCTTTGTATATACATAACAAATACGTATATATAGTACTACCGAGCGCTAATTTTCAATTTGACTCAAATATTATTTTAGATTCTGACATTTCTACCAGAAATATTATTCCAATTTACAAGTGTCACTTTTTCTAAAAGAAAATCTGACTGTGATTTTCTTAAGAGTTTTTTTTCAATATATTGGGAAAACTGAAAGAAACCAAAGGAAAAACGAAAGAATAGGGAAATAAGTACAATATTAAACAAATATATTATTAAAAAAAATGTTTTATGCATATGTAATTATTTAACCATAATATGACATATATATTTTTCACAAAAGCAACTATCAACTGAACTCCGCTCAGAATCAGCTTTTCGTTAGAAATGGTTTATCGTTGCTTACAGATATACATTAAATTCCCGTCTGTATCCTTCCTTTCCAACTTTCTACCTATAACAGTGGCCGACCCACATACGTCTTTTTAAATGTATTAATAAAACAGATCAATCGATAATATTCCAAGAAAGTTCTCATTTAATTAAAACGCCGCTAAGTGTAAGCAAAATTCTATTGGGCTGTTTTCATCATTATTATTATATTAAATTGTTCAACCTGTGCATTTCTTAATAAATAAATAAATAAATAAATCATCCGACGCAAATTTCTAGAGTTTTTGATGTATCAAAAATGTATCTAAAGAGAAAATTTTTCAAACTACACAATCTCATATAGCAACACGTAGCGAATTTTTTTCTATTTCCAAGTTTATGGACTCAATGTGTCTGGTCGGAAAATAAAACAAATTATTATGTTAATTATGTTACATTAAAAGTTACCACTCCTAACTGTTAAGTGTGATTTTTCCTCATTCGATAAAATTACATTTATAAAATACAAGTTTAAAAAAAATATAGAAATGTTTTCTACACTAAAACTATTTAGATTCGGAATATGGAACAAAAACGATTGATGATCATATCCTCTTTAGAAGTCTATAATCTTCTGGGAAAAATTGAAACAATACGCCTCTAATATTGCACATAATATTATAAAATCAAAAAATAAGGATTTGAAAAAAAAGAGCTGACACTGGAAATGGGATAAGCCTTTTTTTTTTGCGATTTTCGTTTAAATTTAATTTTAAAACGGTTATTAAAAAAAAAAAGTCATCCGATGATTTTGGAAATTTTACCAAGTCTAGGTGAATCTAATATAAGTATTATTACCAAGTTTCAAATCTAAATATATTTATAACCGAATTATAACAAAAAACTCCCAAAAATTAAAATTCCTTAAAAACTCAAAATTTTTGGCGATGATACCGTAAGAAGATAAATCAAGAAGGCAGCAAAAAAGGTATCGTGTGATTTTTCGATTAAATTATTTTTTCTGGTAGAAAACGTCCATGTTTTTTTTAAAATAATGAAATCGTGAAATTGTACGTTTTTTCCTACTTAAGTAATTTTATTTAAAAATGGCATCGAAAATTAAAAAATGACTTATTAAAGTACCATCTAGACAACTTGAACTTTCAGAAAAGTTGCTACACGTAAAAATTTGAGCAAGTTCACTAGGAAAAAACATGTCCACAGACTAGAACAAAGAACAATAAAAAAAAAAAAAAATAATAAACATCTTAGTAAAACCAATAACTCCCTCGCTACTCTCGGAATCTAAAATTAATGTGGCTATTTTTATTCGATTATATAAAATATTATGTATATAAATAACGAATAATCCCTGCACACAGTATAGATTTTAAAATACGTTGTTTTTTTTGGCACCATCCAATAGAGAACGATGAAAAGTATGTAACATAATAATACGATATTAGGGTGAAATTTGGCGGCCGTTCATATGTGGCGTTGTTTCTTTTTTTTTTATTTTTTTTTTTTACTTGTATGAATTTAATATCCAATAAACAGAAAAATGGCAAAACTAAAACTCGACAATTTTAACCATTAGAAAATCATAAAACGAAATCTAACGAATAGCCTTTAGCATCGAAAAATCGTGCTAGTTTTATATTATTATTACAAGTATATTTTTATTACCGTTTTTGCAAATATTCGCGAGTGAATTTAATGCCAGAAGACAATACCAATAATACGACCTTTGTGAGATACTGCGTATTTGAAAGCTAACTTTCATATCAAATTTACTTCCCAACACCACCACAATCACCTGATCGAGATGTTTATATTATACATTTATACTACAGTCTGGAGATTTCAAAAGGCTATACCTCGAGACCGACATTCCGCCGTCATCGTGACATTTGCCTCGACCGCAAAAACGAAACTTTAATAACGTTTTCCACCACACGTCACCACGTGGATTGCAACTCTCCCGAAACTTTCCACTCCCAACCGGGACAATTGTCATCTGAGTGTTGTAATGATAACGAAAAATGATAATATAATAGGCAAACGGATTTTCAGCAAATCCATTATCGAATATAGTATTATTACAAATTACATTTTTTTTCTTTTAGTAGTTTATATATTTGTGATAAACGTTCAGTCACCACTAGCTGCTTAGCTAATGAACCGCTAAAAAGGTTAATGATGAACGCCAATGTAGACCCTCATTTTCTTTCGCTTAATTTAATTATATTTTAATCGTCTATGTACAAGGTGATCCATTTAAGTGAGTACACTCATTATCTCGGAAAGTATGAACTTTTTCCGGAATTTGTTTTCAAGAACATTTAAGAAACAAGCTACTCTACAATTTTATGTTTATGTTATTTTTTGTCTTTCTTATTTTTGGAAGTAAAATCACTACTTTTAATTTTCAAATGGCAACCTATACTAATAATTCCATTAATAGATGAAGTATTAGTTAAAATAAATTTGATTGTTGAAATTTTTTATTTCTGTAAAGCCGTTGACGAGATATTCCATTTTTAAGTTTAGATTGGAGGAGACTAGTAGTATATTATTAACACGCCGCGCGTCGTACCACCACACATATGAGATTCCACTACTCTCCTCCAACCCAAATGAATATCTCATCAACGAATCCACAGAAATCAAAAATTTCAAGACTAAAATTTATTTTAACTAATACTCTATCTATTTATGAACTTTTTAATATAGGTTGCTATTTGAAAATCAAAAGTTACCCCCAAATAAAGGGTAACAAAAAATAATATAAATATAAAATTGTAGAGCAGTTCATTTCTTAAACGTTCTTAAAAACAAATTCCGGAAAAAGTTTATACTTTCCGAGATAATAATGAGTGTACCCACTTAAATGGATCACCTGGTATATAATCTTACTCATCAAACTTATGTATACAATCGTATTGCTATTTATTATGCGCATTATGTCAAATAGGCCATTGCCCATTAAAAATAAATTCCAGCTACGTATAATCTATACACTTAATTTAACATGTAATAGTGAAAAAACAATTCACAAGATCGACACAAATCATTTTTGGACTGAGCGTACGAGTAATTTGTATTATAAGATCTGAATGCTTTTTTGTACAACTTTTCTACCTGTAAAAATCTTACTCCAATTGTTCCGATTGTCTATTTTTTGAAGTGAGGAAGTTATTTTTTGTTTTTCTTTGTAGTTTACTTAACAATAGGAAAAACTGGTAAAAAAACGTCGGAAAACGGTACTATTGAAATATTTACACAAAAACAGTTTATATTAATTTAGATTTTGTTTTTTTGTTGCAACTCAATTAGAAATAATCATCATAGAGACTTAAAACTTTCACGCAATATAGTAGCGTTACCTTTATGCGGTATAGTTTTCAAAAAAACATTCTAGCGTTTAACTTAAAATAATAAAAACGAGAAACAGATAACTGGTCAAGTTAGACGGCAAATATTTCGATCGAGAATGTACCGTTAACTCAGACATCTTATGTATCCTACTATACGCCAATATAATATTATTTATTGCAATACGGTTTTTGATCTAAGATCTACGTCAAAAGATAAGTATTTGAACATTGCGTATACATCGAATGAAACTTTGGTAATATCGTCACAAATTTACGGTTCTGCGGTTCTATGGAAATGTCGATATTTTAATAATCCGTTTATGTTTAATAAGTTTGGAGAAGATTATTATATTATATTACGTATAGGTAAGTATAGGTAGGCAATATATTCAGATCTATTCATAGCAGTCGTTATTATTACGTGGTCGACTACTGTAATATAGCAAGGAGAAGTATAGGTAGGTATGTCGTTTAATGTTTAACTTGAAACAGTATATCAGCGACTAATAATTATAATAATTCGTTCGAACGATAACTTAAAATTATACAAAAAAAAAGCAGCAGCGACGATATCAGTTTCGTAGTTTAGTACTTTTTGTTGACGAGGAAAAAAATATAACATTATACTCAGGGTTTACATAATGCACAGCGAAAACGACAACTTAATCTAAGTATATAATATAGGTAATCTTCAAAGAACCAAAATGCGACTCAAGAATGAAACGTCCTTGAGCAAATACCGCCAGACTATTATAACATTATGCAGTAGTAGGTACCTGACCCTACACCCTTAATTAGACACTTGTTGCGTTTCTCTGAATCGTATTATACTGTGGGCAGGTATACGGACAGAGCGCATACAAATTTATTTGTAAATGTTTATATATTATAGCACATACACAGGTACCATGCTTTGTCGAGAGCTTATAAACTTGGTCGAGTCGCTTCGAGGGAGAGACCTACTGAAATGATAATATGTTTTGTATATGTTAACTCTTTAATTCAACAAGCAAATTACATATTATACTCATATAGATTTATACAACTAGGCGAAATAGTCAGTATTACTTAGGTGTATAACAACGCATGCCAGTAACCCGAAGACTAAATAGCAAGTGATTTTAATTGGCTATCCTCGGGGCAAAGTATCGTTCTCCCTCAAACCTACAGTACATTCTATTATATAAAACAATTAAATAGCCGACTAAATAAAAAACCGTGAAGGGTGACCACCAACTATGAGTATTTACCCATTAAGCAAAATATTGTTCCCGTGACATAAGAAAAACATTCCATAGAAACATTGGAGCACTCCTAAGGAACTTACTTTGAAATTAAAAAAACATTCTAGAAATGCCTTACGTATGCCGTGTTCCTTAATGCTATAAAAAATCATACACCTACTTATAAACCGTAAAATATTCTTAAGTGATGTTTTTTTTTTTAACATTCTCTTAACTCTTTATTTATATTCCAGTAATACTTTTTGATGGATACAAATATTTGTATAAACATGTTAGATTTGAACTGGAGCTTGGTTATACAATTTTTTGTCCATTACCTACTTAAAACATACTAACTCGGAACTCTATGACATAACCACTAAGTCACCTATCAGATATAAAATATGATTGATTATGTATTTGATATTTAAACCCTTTCTTCTATCATATTATTTTATAAGTGAAACTTTTTTTCTAAGGGTAGACGTAAGATTCGAATTTCGCTTTTTATTTATTTTTTAATTTTATCTTAAAATTATATATATATATAAATACATAGGTTCAGGGTTAAATTTAAATATATATACAATATATGACTGCAGCCAAGTTAAAATGAAAAAGCTTGATTTGTTGATTAAAAATCGGCTGTTTTGAATACGACTTATAAATTCCCATTGTCGAATTAAGTAAAGAAAATGTTACTATTTATTTATGATTTATATTTGCTACATCCCCTCTCATTGAAAATTCCTGGGCTGGTCATTGATAATACTAATACCGAATCATTATTTTTTTCTAATTCAAGAATATTGACTGGCGAGCTTCAATGATAAAATCGGAGTCTGCTATCTAATTGTTTTTTGTAACTCACACCTCAGTATACAAATGTCAGTTTTATCTTTCTTGATTCTCTTGACAACGAATGACCAAGTTTTCCAATCCTCGGAACAGATATTCCGTTTATATAAATTATATACCTAGAAATCTATGATTATAATATGTACTTACGCACAGAGGGGTTCGGCGATGATGGTTAAATCAAATTTCAAAATAACGTCCAAATAATATAGTTTTATTTCATACATATTGTCCGTGAAAACCGAATATAATAATTCATTTATTTTTATAGTTTAGGTACCCGCGAAATACTTAAAGTTCGTAAATCATTCTGTTTTGAAACGCAAAAACACCACGAGAGAGAAATGCAGCAGCCGTTTAAAACGGATATGTTTTTTTCTCTCTCTGTATAATATACATCTGTCAAGTTAAATTTACACGCGGAGTTAAATGAGTATAACTATACGTCGTGTCAGTGGCCATAAATCTGCCGAAGACAATAACGCGTGTTATATTGTTTTAGGTTTGTCTTTTTTTTTTTTTTGTCATCATTTTAACGGGTCGATATTCACGTTGTTTCTATTATCGTTATTGTTTGTATCAAGCGGCCGATGTTTTGGTACGATTCGCATCCCATTATTTCGACATTATCTAGAATGGTCTACCAATCTTTCACTGGTATTCGCAGTAAGTCACCCCCGTTAACATATAATAGTAATAATAATATATTATTGCTGTGTAAAAATAATAAAAATATAATGACATTTTCCGCGGGGCTATAAAACAACCGAACCATATTTTAGCTGAAAATATTTCAAGATTTCGTATTAAGCCAAACATGAAATTATCAGAAAATATTTAAGAAAATAATATTTCCGCCGATAGTATCTAGACCGAAAATAAAACAACCGAAAGTATTTCAGCCGAATCGGCCGAAATTCTACTAATTATCAACTTGTACATTTCTTATCGTTGTTTTTAATCAGAAAATGTTGAATTAGAAGACTTGGAAACGTCTTGTTTAAACGTCAATATCTTGAAGAAAAGTTAAAAAATTTGGAAGAACGTTCAAATTTTGAGTTATAATTCTGACACAATTTTGAACAAACAAAAAATAATAAAACGACAAAAACATTTTCTATGATAAAAATATATTTATATTTAATTAAGTTTAAAATTATTACCTATTTTTTTTAATTTCAACTATTTGTAAGCATTTAAATTATTCAAGTGTAAATAAAAATCCACTTACACATGTTGGATTTATTATCAAAACTAAACCAATGTATTTTCTAACTAAATTCATTGATTAAAAATTCAAAACACATACAAGTGGGTTACTTGGAGAATTTGGTTAACTTATTTTTCATTTTAAACTAATATGTACGGAATTTCTCTCCTTTTTATTTATTTCTTATCACACGTTATCTTTTTTTGTTAGATCTGACCTTATCTCTTTAATACAGTCGGCTGACATATTTTTTGACAAAATACTTTTTTTATACTTTTATGTTTATAGTCATCCCTTTATACGTTACAAAAGATATCACTCCGTTATCGTTTGAGTTATTATGGAGGCTATGTTGTCCTATCGTCACGTCGGTTTTAAACCTATTTATTTTCAAATGTTCACATTAAAGCCTCCTTATACGATTTTGAACATATTTTAAGATATTGTATCATAAAGTGTTTCTAGTTTTTTATAAAAATCATTTTTTTTCTCTTCTCGTCTTTGTCCTCTATTAGAGTATAGCAATTAATCAGTATTATATTGAACCATTTAGTTTGAATTACCAAGAGGCATAACCTATTATTAATTGACTCGAGATACTTTATGTTGTCAAATATCCTGTCGCTGACTACGAAACCAACTCCCCCCCCCTATTTCGTGTCCTAATCCTTCACTATAGAATAATGTTGCTTTCTCTAATTTATGGTTGTCAGGCCGGGCCATCTAATTTCTTGAATTGCCAATAAAGCTAGTTCGTATCTTTCAAGCTCAGATACTACTGTTGTCAGTGTCCCAGTCCATTACAAAGAGCGCACGTTCCATGTTCCAATCTTTAAGTTCTGTATGTCCAAATATTTTCTAGGCTTTTGTTTTGGTTATTTCTTAACAATTTTTTTTTCCCGAAGACAAGTAGTTAGCTCATTTCTTAACTCCCAATCTTAAAGGATCATGCCCAGTACCCACCCAACCAGTTAAAGTAAGGTAGGGATTATGCAGTATAATTAGTACTGGATGGTGGGAGCACCATTATTCCTACGCCACAGTCGTCTGAATCGTAATTTAGCTTACCTAAATTATATAACCCTTAAATTTTAACTGATATGATAGTGTGATACACCAGACCTATTAATTTTGAGGACACTGAATTCAAATTTTACATTAATTTTTCAATTTACTTGTTAGTTAGAGGAACTATGAGAGGGTGTACTTTTCAAAGTTGTACATTATTTTTATTTTTTATATCAATTTATATGTTTTAAAGGGTGCAGAATCCAAATTTCATATAGGTTTTTAATTAACTATAAAATTTGGAAATTGTATAAAACTGAGTTAGGTAGTTAATGTTAACATACTATTTTTAACTAATAAAATTAGATATTAATAATTATATTATATATAAGACCATTTTATTCTAAAGTATTTGTTACTTAGTCACCCGATGTAGAATAATTGAAACTATCCTGTGTTAATATAATAGTGCATTCACTAAATAATTTAGCTGGAAGGCTAGACGTTTTAGATAAATACCTATAAAAAACAGTTTTAAGACAATGGTTTTCTTTTTGAACAAATATATCACGATATATATCATGACAATGTTTTATCCACTTCTTCTTTAAAATTGTGCAAAAATTATGTAATTTATTTTTGATTTTATTATTTTTTAAAATATTATTGTTTTTTTAAATATTATTCGGTATCGAAATTACTTCTTTTTTTTTGCTGTTCCACCAGTTTAAACACAAATAATTTACAGGCATTTATATTTTTGTTTCGTATACAATTTCCCGTTCCCCGAGTTTGATTTGCAAATTTAACAAATATTTCCATCTTTTTAATTATTTGATTTCAAAATAAATAGGCGCCTACTATATTTTCGATTCTCAGTATAGCAAAGAATGTATTGGTTTTACTAAGTTGTTAATTTTTTTTTATTTTTTTATACTGTGTACAAAAATTCAACCAGAAATCTTACTCAGATATTTATGCATGGCACCATTTCTGAAAGAGGATGTTTTTTAGATAATACTTTTAGAAGGTCATTTTTTTTTTTACTTTTTATGCGGTAATTTGCTGTTATTTGTTGTAACTCAGTTAAAAGTATTCGTAGACTTGAAATTTAGAAAGAAAACGTATATTTATCTTTTCTAGACGTGGTAAAATTTCCAAAAAATGTAAACCATTTTTGAGCTATTTATAGAAATTTTAATTTTGCGAGTTTTGTACGTAATTATTATTTGGTAGGTACTTTGTGATAAAATTATTAAACTTAACAAAAATACTTGAAAATATAACAGGAGATTAATTAGGTCTTACTTTTTGGTTAAAAAAATAAAATTTGAGTTTGATGTAGTATTTTTTTTATAAAAGAATTTTAATATCAAGTTTTTGACGAAAATCATCGAGTAAAAATTGTATGGAACAAATCTAATTTTTCAATTTTTTTTTTTTTTTTAACGTACTTATATTTCCGATTTAAGGACGATGGTGAAATCAGAATTGACTGGACTGACTTTCGAAATTATATTTTATGTAAATAACTCTATGTTGTCCTATTTAAAGCATATTTATCATAGTTGAATAGTTGTTATACATACCTGTTTTTGACCTAGGGATCGTGAGTTCGAACTCGTGTCTCGAAAAATAATTTTTTGTATTTTTATTTCCCTTTTACCTAAACAAGGAAAAAGCAAATGCATTTTAGGTGTACCTAAAGCCATCGCTCGCTTGGACTATTTTAATCGCGAAATACCTCTCGATTTGTTGTACAAACTTTTCTATCAAAAATCTTGCTCCGATGTATCAAGTGTAGCTTATTTTCTAAAAGAAAATTTAATCTCCACGGTAACTTAAGGAGGTAATTTTTGATAAATGGCGAAAATTTTAAAAAACTGAGAAAAACGGAAAAATGTACAAAATATATTAGTAAAATATTACGATTTTTTTTTTCTATAGACAACTTCTCTACCAGAGATCTGGCTCTGATTTTAAATTGTAGCACAATTTCTGAAAGAAAATCGGTGTAGAGAGGTACTTTAAGAAGGTCATTTTTCAATTTTCCCTTAAGTTTTTCCAGCAAATGTGAAAAACGGAAAAATCGGTACAATATTAATAAAATATTATTAAAAAAAAATATATGATGTCTATTTAATTATTTTACTATAATATGATATATATAATGTTGACAAAGCATCACTATCAACTAAACTGCGCTCAGATTCGTTTTTTCGTTAGCAATTGTTTATCATTGCTTACGAATATACATTAAATTACCTGTAACAGTGACTGCACTCGACTCTATTATCCTAGGACGTCTTTTTTTTTAAATAATAATTATATACTTGTGATAAATTGTATTTATATTAGTAATTTTCACAATCTATTATTTTCTTTTTATCTTTTTCGGGGACAATTATTAAGTTATGGTAATTTATTTGATATTAATTATTTAGGTGGGTAAAATATATACTACAATATGTAAATTCTTTTCAATTTGATGATTACTAAATGATGAGTAGGTAAATATAAATAGGTATGTATGTTCAATGTTTATAATAGACAATTAATTTAGCTGGAATTTTCATCGTCGGAATGTCAACGAAAAACAATTTCTCTAATTAATACAATACGCCAGTGAAGTAATGATATACCAAGTGTACAGTACCCACATTTTCACAAAGGTTGTCAAAATATTATGCTTTTGTCGCCCTCGAAAAACTAATTAAAAAATATGCCAGTAGTGAAGCCAAGAATTGAAAGAGTCTTGGTCTTGGTCTTGATCTTGCGCAACTCTTGCTATTTTAAATTACGCTCAAATTTTCATAAGAACGAAACTAACTAGAAAATGATAAATGCCTATAAATTGCTCGAAAAATAAAAAAAATGTCGACGTCTAGAAAAAGCTAATATAAGTATTCTCTGAAAATGTGAAAAATTCGTACGACTATTTTTAATCAAATTAAAAAAAAAATCGAAAACAATAAAACTATTATTGCCGTAAACTTTTCCGTTTTTCTTCAGTTTTCCTAAATATTCAAGGAAATACAAAAAACTCAAAATATAACCTACTCAAAAAAGTTCTCTTATCGTTTTATGATCATTTTTCAATTTTCTCTAGAATTTTCACAGAAAATGTAAAAAACCAAAAAAAAATATGATAAATCTGGAAAAACTTAGGAAAAACAAGAAAATCGGTACATTAAACAAATATGATTAAAGATAATATATAAAATCTATTTAATTATTTTCCATAATATGAAATATATATATTATTGACAAAGCATCACTATCAACTGAATTGCGTTCAGAATTGTTTTTTCGTTAGCAATGGTTTATCATTCCTTACAGGTATACATTAAATAACTTATAACAGTGGCCGCACCAGACCCCATCATTATCCTGGGACGTCTTTTTTCTTCGTGGTCTTAATTGGGTCAATCATTACAAGAGACGTTCATTTAGCAAAGTCTCATAGTACACAAACTTTTATTTTTCTAAGTCAACCGCTAATAGTAAAACCAATGCATTTATCAATGCACTCAGAATCTATTTACCGTGGTTTGAATTTGATCACAAAAAATATCATTGCCGTTTTAATGACAATAATAAAATTAATAGTGCTAATTTCGGTCATAATAATATAATATGGGTACCTACGTGCATATTTACTATTATTATATACCCAGGTAATATCACTCTACCGTACAGATAATATAATATATTACCGTATAGTATATTAAATATATTATACGGTCTGTTACTGCACTACAGTGGTCAAATACTTCGTGTGCTTATATCGACGACAGGGCAAACAATAATAATAATATATTCTGCTATACATAATATATGTACATAAACATTATAATATATTAAACCCTGTAGCTGAAACGGTGTTAATTGACAACTTGAAACGAAAATCAACGCATTTGAATTAGGTACGATTGTAAGACGTCACATGTGCAACGATATTCCGTTACAGATTGAAACGTCCCGGTTCGGTCAGCCTTGTTTTGAGAACCGACCCGAGCACGGTCGCCAACCTAGAACCGAGGTCCGAAGACCGGAGTCCCTTTTTTTTTTTTGTTAGGAGGAAAAAGGGAAAATGACATTCATCTAAATAAATAAACACATGTTTTTATTTTGGGGAAAATAAAGAATTATTTTATTAACTCGTTAATCGTCAAATAAAAGTAATGTTACGTTGATGTGACAGAAAAGCCCATGGGCATAAAAACTGTCAACTGAAAGTGAATAGTAGGTACGATTTTCCATAGGTATACATACATAGAATGATAGACACATATATCCAAACAACATATATTTAAAATGTATATATATATATATAATAACATAGTGCTTAAAGGGAATAAAAATAAAAATAAAAAAACAAAATGCGGGGGTGAGGGATTTAGCCTATCGCACATAGGATGCGGAACGCGGGGATTATTACAATGAGACAGACACACAAACCTAATAGACGCTGGTTGATCCCCGTAGGTATAACGGAAGTGTTTAACATAAGATATTTAATCGTATACGAATTTAACATACGAGAGAAAAGAGAAAAAAAACATTCTAGATAAAAATATTTATACGGGGGACATTAACTCAACTACCTTAAAACTAACGGGGTATCGGCCAATTATTAAATCACATGTATATTACCATTTGTCTCGCCCGAAGATGTCCGCCCGGCGGGCCAGTCACTTCATCGGTTCGTTTGAGGCACCGTCAGAAAACGTGCCAAGGTACACGACCTTTTCTTGATGGCAAAATATGCGAATCCGTACAGTACGGGCGTGTTTTTAGCAAAAGAACTGTATCGAAAGACCGTCCGGTGACGGAAGTCTCGAGAAGAGGTCTGGACGCGAAGAACAAAGGAAACGAACGAATAAATGAAACTGGTTAGCGGAGTGCGGAGACGTTCGTGACACACACGTCGCCGGGGGCCGACGTTTTTGGCGATAAGAGGAAACGTGATCTGATTGGCCGTTATTGCGAATTGCAAAAGATCGCGATCGCATAAACCTTTGCGCAGGGGGGGAGAGGAATTATTGTTCATGATGACATAACATATTCGTCGACGCGAGCGTAATCTATTAACCGGTCGACCATATGGATTGTATGTATGCTTGTTCTTTGATAACGGAAAATGGTCATTTTTGGACGTTACAAGATATTATAGGTACAAGTATGTATACACCCGCAGTCGTATTGTGGATATTTTAAGCAATATTATTATTGCTATAATAGGTAGGTACTGGATTTAAAAAGAAGTTTTCCACTATCTCATAAAATTACATAAACCTTATACATCGTATAGGTTTTTTTTTTTTTTGTTATACGGTGATAAAAAAAAACTTATAATAATAGATAAATCACATATTACATAAACTATACATTTTAAAATAGATTACAAGGACGAAATGTTTAAACATAAATAATTACTTGGATATTTTTTCTGTAACCATTATTGATTTAACCTTATCAGAGGTGTGTCTTAGGTATGGGATATTCAACACCCTCTTCTCCCTGTCCGAAAAAAAATGTCTAAATAAAAATAATATCTGTGGCCTTTATTATCTAAACTCCTATCTAGACCCTATAATCTATAAAATTATAAGTAATCATCGATTACCTCGCACAGTCAGGTAACCCAGTGTAAAAATATACGGATTGGCCGAAATTCGATAATCAGATTTCCGAAATTAAAAATATATTTAAAATTCAAATTTTGAAACTTTGATTTTGTATTATTTTAGGCATTTTAACTATACGATTCAAAACCCAATCATAATTCAAAACGTATTAAATATTTATTTATTATAAATTACGGCACAAGCCCAGTTTACATTGCGTATTCTTATACGAGTATCTAACATATATTTTACTTATATTAAACTTATGATAATTTGATATTTACTACTACTATTACTAGTAATGGGTATTGTTATTTACTACATTATATACTACGTTTTTGTTTCATAATTGAAAGGATGGGTCATTGTTTCCAATCCTTATTAGACGGTTTAGGACGGAATTTTGAAGGAAACTAGTAGAAGGGTGGAGAGTATGAAATGGAACATGGAAGCGGGTGCGACGAGGTGAAACTTTAAAATTGACGATAGAGAGAACGGGAGAATATATTTTGCCAATGAGGAGATTTGATAGGAATGAAAGGTCCAGTGTACATAGGACAGGAGAGTAGTCGTGGGGCATGGGACAAGGAATATTTAGACGAAAAGAAACGGCACGGAGAAACCTTCTCTGAACTCGCTCAACAGAAGCACTAGCTGTTACAGTTTCAGAATTCAATAACACACTGCCGTACTCAACGATAGGTTTCACTAGGGCGCATAACAGGGTTTTGAGGAGCATGATTAGATAAATATAAATAAAAAGTTTAAAAAACAATCCCTACACAAAAAAAAAACTCAAATTTTGAAATCCAAAATTGAAATAAATTACTTTTCAAAAATAAATATATTCTTGTGATAAATACCTGATGAATGATGATAATGATACACGTATTGTTTCCAGGTATGTGATATCGACTTTATGCGGAGATCCGTGTAGCTTTCCAGAAGCACTGGTAACCGTGCTGTTTTGGATCGGTTATTTCAATTCGTCGTTGAACCCGTTGATATACGCCTACTTCAATCGAGACTTCAGAGAAGCGTTCAAAAACACTCTACAGTGCGTGTTCCCATGTTGTCAGTCATGTTGTCCAAAAGAAAGCGACTCGACGGCCATGAGCTACGTCTAACCATTACTACACCTATCGTTGGCAATAATAAAAATATTTTTAATATTTTTAAATAAAAGCATTTTTCTTTTTTACATTTGAACGGAGTTTAAAACCGCGCTGTAAAATACTCCCGATGAGTCAAAACGATTTTTTGTTTTTTTAGATAAAAACTACGTTGTTTATTATGTTATGATTATTTTTTACGGTAGGCTATAATAACATAGCCGCTATTAATATACGTATACCATAAATATTATTGTCTGCTACGAACCAATAAATTGTTATCTCGTGTTAAAATAATAATAAAAATAATTAATAATTATTGAGATTTACATTAGCAGTCTTCCTGCTCAGTGGATAAGAAAACGCATAACCGTTTGATAATATAATTATTTTTGGTATCGAACGTTATTTACCGTAATTAAAAAAAATATAAATATATATATTATATAATTATGCAGTGATTTTTTTTTTCATCACGATCCAGAGATTATCTACGAAGATTGTGTGTACATATTAGGTAAAATTGATTTTGGTTTTTTCAGTCATTAAAATATAGAAAATCCTTTAATCATCTTATTTAAACATATATGTTGCCCTTATTCCGTACATAGCTACACCATAAACAAACCTACACAAACATTCGATTTTAAAATATTCAACCCCTCCCATTTTCAAACAGGTTTCTAAAAGAGAATAATATTAATACGAATTCGTGTTTTTAAAAGGGCACCCTTTTCAACACGAATTGTTGTTTAAACAAAACAAAACTACTTTTTTATCCTCCAGATCAGCCCTCCGAGCAAATACTCAACCATTTTTTTCTGTCCTTCGCTGTCCTTCCATATCCAATTGTTAAAAAAAAAAAAAAAACAGAACTAAAATTCATTTAAAATTTTCTAAAAAAGAAAATCACTGAATCGTGATAGACAGAAAAAATCACCACATAATATAATAATAATTCATTGCCTACCGTACAAGAGTTGCGTGACGAAATTTCGCCCGATTTACAAACGTTTTTATTTATATATATAACATTTATTTTTTTTTTTTTATTTTTTTTTTTGTGTGTGTGTTTATATACATTTTTAAAAAGAAAATTTATTTCGACGATTGTTTTAAAACGGTTTTTTGTTATTATACGTAGACTATACTTATATGTATATAATATAATATGTATACATACCATATACGATTGCATGAAATATAAATTATACTATGTTATATTTATAAAATGTAATACGTACATTTATGCATATACAATATACATACCACACCAACAACAGTCAACACAAATGCCTATATTTTTAAATTTTTAATAACGTCCAAACTTATTATGTTATCTTACAGAGTACAAACGCGTAGTAGTATTTTATTTTTACATAATTATAATACAGCAATTCAACATAGTAGACGTCTGCATATAAACGAAACAAAAACCGAAGAATATAGTAGTTCGTCCTCATCAGTGGTGAACTCTGGAATTTGAAACGGAAGGGAATGTAGCAAATAATAATCGTGAATAAATCGTAGAAATCTTTTTCTATTAATTTTAACCATGGGAAATCAAAAGCCGGATCTAAAAACGTCAATATTGTTAATCAATCAATAAAGAGAGCTTTTCCTTGGAACTTGGTAAAAATATACTAGGTAGCTAGTACGCATTTCAATATTACCTAAGTTATAACTATAAATATTTAATACGCAAAGTAATTGTATTTTTAGCTTATGGGATTAATATAATCTCTAAATTCCCCCATTTGCGCACGACCCTATTCTTAATATTACTACATACTATTCATAATATTATGCAGTGCTATAGATTCGTGAGTCTACTACTCAATCATGGGGACAAGCACGAAAAACATAATTAAAGAATGCAAAGTTTTACCTATTTACATAATTTAAATTTAAAACAATAAATAATAAAATAATAACAGTAAAAACAAAATTACTAAATATTCATTAATATTCAATAATAATCTTAAATAAATACATAAATAAAAAATGTATTTATAAAAATAAAATAAATGAATAAATGCGTCACCTGGAGTATTATGATAGGTGTATTATACGATCAATTTCAAATTAAAAATACATCAAGTATATCACTGTCAAAAATATGACTGAATCACAGATATAGGTATAGATCCAAATTGCATAGGTAATTATAATTTATAAGGCATTTAAGTATGTAAACAGAATGTCCTCTTTTTTTTAAATCCTAGATATATAATTGAGTCATAAGTCAATAATTATATGCGAATATGGTATACAGAAGTACATAATAAGTCAAATTTTAAAAATATTATAATTAATAAGATTGTTATTTAAATTAATTTCCTTAAAATGATTGAAACAAATCAAAATCAAATTTACGTAAACAAATGATACACACCTTGAGGTATTCAAATTATTAAAATAAATATTCGTAAAATCCAATAACTTTTTTTTAATTTTTATAATCCCTTACAGCTTACAGGGACACTTTTGGTATACCTAAAAATTAAAAAATATAGATATAGTACCTACTTATTTATGCAAAACTAACATATTTCTATCACTTGACACCAAAAAATACAATTATTAATACTGCCAAATTCCAAATCAAATAAGATATACCTGATATGTTGGTAAGTATAGCCTCAAAAATACATTATTTTAAAAACCTTATATAGTGATAGAGCTATAGTGAGGGACGGTTATAAGATAAAATTCAGCATACACATTGTGAAATAATACAATTTGTTGCAACATCTTGTACTTCATGTTTTCAATTTATTTAAATATTCTAAAGAAATAAAATAAACTTACATTTCACAATTAATCATACTGTATCCTGTACCCTATATGATTTCTGTCTTTATTGTTTGTAATAAGCATAATATTATCTACATAAAATGGGTGTTTGTGTTGTGTTTTTTTTTTTTAAAATACTTATTTCAATTAAAAATGTTTTTAATGAATGGATAATCCCCAAAAAATAAAATACATGAAAAAAGGATCAGAAAAGACTACTAGACTTAAAAAAAACTTGGTATAATAGATGCTGGAAATGACACAAAATAAAAACAAATTATGTTCATAATTTCATAAACATTAGATACTTTACCTACATTTTACAGGCAACTTGTTGATATAATATATTGTTAATGACATTGTATAACCATAAACAATAACAATCATGACAAAACTAAAACTCTATACCTGATTAAAGTTTTATTTTTTAACTTTCAATTCAATATATTTTTCCAAAAAAAAATAACACTATTAAAATGATTATAAGTTGTTTATATTATTTAGCCACATTTTAATTTAATTAATAAAATCATATCTACTTCTTCAGGTTTTGGGCTTCTAAGACCATTTTGTCAGACAAATCCTCTTCCAGTTCTTTCTATCTTCCGCCAATTTTCTCTAATTCACCTCTGGGACCTCTGTCACTACATACTTTTTAACAAAATCATCTCATCTAAGGTGAGGCCTTTTCCCCATCGGATATTCATTGATCACAGCTTTAATAATTTTTTCGCCGAACATGGCTAGCCCACCTTAGTCTTTTTTTCTTGATTTCCCTTATAATACACGATCTTTGGGATAGATTTTGGAGTTCTCCATTATGCTGTCTTCTCTATTGTCCTATTATAGCATCCTGGTACAAGCCAAATATACGCCTTAGGATTTTCCTTTCAAAAACCTTTAGTCTCAGTTCATCCGTCTTAGAACCCATGTTTTAGATCCATATAAAATGATAGGTTGTATTAATTCTATATAAATTTTCACCGTCAGGTTTAAATAAATTCTTATACCTAACTAAAAATTAATCAATACAAAATAATTTTTATTTAAACTATTAGAACTGATTGAGATGTCATTGCAGCCTTCAGAATTTTGTACGTGTTACAAATGACATTAATACCAGTAATTCTATTACGATTGTTGTAGAGATACACTCTGTAAGTGTATTTATAATTTTAAGTGTATTAACAAATAAACTTTTGTTTTTTTATTTTATTAACTATTGTATTTTAGAGACTCCCAGTCTTTTTACAAAAGATGGCGAGCTTGATTAAAATTAATTTGATATTAATATAAAAACCATGTATAAATGATCAGATAAAACTATATTATATATTTAATAATTTAAAATTAATTATTAAAATTAGGGCTGTGAATTGAATTTGTGGGAAAGTACATTTTTTTTTAGCCGATTGTGAAATTTATCTTTCTAAGTACATAATTTTAATAATGTAACACAAAAAATTAATTTGTGAAACTTTTATTTTGCAGTTTTTTGACGTTTTTTAATTTTTAAGGTTATTTTTTGGACATTTAAGGTAAAATTTTCTCTTTTAGTTAATTTTCCGGTATTTTTAACCAAATTCTGTCTATTAATATCTTTACACACATATTTTTTTGTTTTTCACAGCCTGTATACATGTTAAATTTATATTTATATTTTATAAAATAATATTTTACACAAGCTGTATACGAGTTAGGTAAAGATAAGGATCTGATAAAAAAAAGCAATATTATTTAAATTAGTTATTTGAAGGTTTGCGATACATCAATATCAATAATATCAAATTAAATTAAAACCAATAAGGTGCATTTTATATTATATTCTTTGAGACTTTAAATGCGTATTTTATTGAATTTTTTAACATTTTTGGTACATGTTTTATGCATTTTAAAATTTTTACATTGCATTAAATTCACAGCCCTGATAATGATTGATAATATTATAATTAGATTAAATAGCCTGTTATTTATTTTAATCATAGCTAAAAGTTAACAATCTGGTGACATTAATTTTTATTCATTATAAATTATTTATAATAATTTAGGAATTATAATAAAAAAA
Source organism: Cinara cedri (assembly GCA_902439185.1). Lineage (NCBI taxonomy): Eukaryota > Metazoa > Arthropoda > Insecta > Hemiptera > Aphididae > Cinara > Cinara cedri. The sequence continues at coordinate 319,656 of CABPRJ010002409.1, forward strand.
AAAATCTTATACCGTATTCATTAATTATTAATAATTTTTACTCTATAGCTATTCAAATATGAGAATACAGGAAGTATGAGACATGATAACATTGAAGTCTCATTAAATTTTTTTAGTAAACCTTCAACAAAAAATGTGCAGTAATTTTTCAATTTGCATCCTATGAAGGTATATTTACCAAGAAACTAACATTCAAAACATTCCAACGGACATGACTAATTTATTCAAAACAATCTGTTTTATTTGTTCATTTTATTTAGCATCTAATGTTGAAAATAATCGGCTTAATTAGTATTTAGTTTATATATCTAGTAAACTAAGGCCTGTTACCACCAATGTATATGTTGATTTTTAAAGTTTATAATAGAATCGACCAATCACGGTCAGTTATCAACCATAACCTTAGTTTAAGAATCAGATAAACACCTTTTTTTACGTTGGTGAGAATAGCCCTAATTTATTTTTGCATTAACTCTGAAGTTTATCTTTAAATATCTGATATTTTATAAAATACCTAGTTATATATTATATTACAGATATTTTAATCTTGTGTATAATAAAATCTATGATTATACAAATAACACATACATTAATCATACATACAATAAATATAATTATTATGATTTAAAACTTTATAAAAAGTAATTTGGTTTACATTAATAAAATATTATAAAAAAATGTTCTTATAAAATAACTAATGAGTTATTTTATGATTTTTTCACATGATAAATAACTATTAATTACAATTAGAATAACATTTTGGTAGAGTATATTATTAGTTATTTGTGCAATACAAATTAATAAAACATTTTGTTCGTAAAAAAAGGTGTTAATATTAACAATAATACTAATGATAAATTAAAATATAAAAATAAAATACATACTATATATGAAATATATCAAAAATAAAAATTAATTATTAACAATTTGGTACATTTGAACACGAAATGGACGGAAAAGATTACCTTGTGTCAATGCCACTGATTTAAATCTTATAACTAATAAAAATGTAATTAAAAATTATAAAATACCTACTAAATATACCTGATTGATTTGTCAATTGTATTATAATGTATTACACAGGTGCAGTAGAGACTGTACTATGAGGTGTAGTTGGACGAGATCCAGCTAAAGAATGCGTTGTAGATGCATTCAATGAAGCCATAGTTCCAATCTAAAACAAAATATTAATAAACACAATATACACATAATAGAAACAAATATAGGAGGTATACTACATACTCTCAAGTGTGCTAAATCTTCAAGCTTGGTCAAATCAAACAATTCTAAGTACAATGAATAAACAAGTATCCAACCATATATATTTATAATTGTAAACAGTGCGCCCAATAAAGCCATAGTGAAGTTGTATCCAAATATAGGATCATTGGCAATCGAAGAAAATAACCAGGCAAAAAATCGAAAAACCGTAAATGCAGCAAATGAAAATAGCCATGGGACAATCCGTTTTTCGTGTTCCTGAAAGTTTTAAATTGTAAGATAATTATTATTATTATTCATAACAAATTGAATAGATTAAAGTACTTACTTTACGTAATGCAGATATCAATATCAAACTAGTTACAAAAATAACAGCTGCCACCACAAATGAAAATAACGAAAACAATACCAATACATTTCTCACTGAGACATAATAACAATTGTTAAATTAATTAATAATTGATAATTATCGTTCTATGTATTAGAATACATTTTATCTATTTACCCCAAGCACTTCCAACATACACAAACTGATAACTCATGACATAGTATCCGTAATGAGTAGATCCAGGAGCAGCCATTGCCAGACAATATGTATCAAACGCAGACGTAACCAAAGTAAAAACACTCAAAAACTATAATATATAAATGTTCACAATATTATACATAATAATAATGAAAATTATATAAATAAATAATATTAATCTTTGAATTCTTACGAATGAATAGAAAGCAATAACAAGTGCGCCTCTTTGCGTGTCAAGGAAGTAAGCATCTTTCAATATCGGTCGTTGATACCATGGCACTCGCAAAGACTTCATAGAACGTGTAGACCGCAAGTTGGACGACCGTATTGTCAAATGACTGGCGTGTATTGAGTACACCGAAGGTGTACCCATGCTAGGCGTTTTACTTCGAGCATACATTTTAACTATAAAGATGAATTTAAAAAAAATATAACTGAAAATAACAAAAACAAAATACCAACAATCTAAAAAATCAATATAAATTAAGAAGGTATTCTAAACTTTCACATTATAGACGCGTTAAATCTACAGGTAAAATTAATTAATAATCGGTTAATTCTTTAAAAAATAATACACCCTAACTGGGAATGTAACACAGTATACAATATAACTATTCAATTGTTTAAAATGTTTACTAAACACAATTTAATAAACACGCCCAGCACTCTACGGCTTGATAGGAGAATGCAAATGATAATATTTGAAGTATGGAAGAAACACAACCACTTGCCGCATGGACGAAAAACTGAACAATATTTGTATTTTCTCAGATGATAATATGTATTGATAACTTGGCGCCATATCTTTATTTTAATTTTGTGTAAATAATCTAAACAGTACCTAGTACCTACTATATTGGCCAAAATAAAGCACTAAATATAATGTAAAATATACTGATCTATGAGTATAAATCATGACAAACTCCATTTATTATATTTCACAATATTTTATTTTTGTAAACTTTAGATTTCAAATGACCTCTTTAACTATTAAACATTTCAAATATAAAATAAACATGTAAATAAAATTGTCAGTAATTAATTAAATTATGATATCGAAAAATGGATTAGTTAGCGTTTATGGGTTGTTATTAGGGATTTTCGTTTTGTTTATTATACTACTTCTACCAAACACAATATTGTCGGCCTATAGCACAAATGTAAATACATTTCACGTATTTTTCTTCTATGCAATTATTTCCAATGTCTTGGTGCGGATTTTCAACAGAGGCGTAGTATACAAAGTATGTATTATCTGACCACTATATAACGGTAATAATGAATTTGTATTCATATATGTGTGTATTTTTAAAACATGGTACAGATATGTGCACAGGCTTTGTTTTTGGGCTTGGCAATGGCTGCAGGCTGCTTGATTTCATTTCAAGCTCCCTCCTCATGGAAACCTTTTGGATGGTAATAATTTCAATTTAAAAAACCTATAACTTATATTCCTTATATTCAAATAGCTTGTTTCACATAACTTGTATACGTATAAATGTTTGATTGAATGACTTAAAATACAAAATAATCAGTGCTTGGAATGTTCCTTTTAAAAAGGAATTAGTTCATTTTTAACAATGAAATTAATTCCAGACTTGTTGCAAAATTATATTATGGAACTAGTTCCATTTTTCACTTACAAACACAAATAATAATCATTATATTTTTATTTTTTATTACATTTTAATATATTATTAACTCCATAAATAAGTAATCTGTAGATATCCTTCATAGAGGACGTTAAAACAAACTTATATGTTATTTATAAGTGTTGAAAATATAAGTATATTGTTAATAGGTCCATAATATGAAAAAAATATTTTATTTCTGAATTGGAAGGGTTGATAAATAAGTAAATCTGATACATGCAATTTTTAAAAATAAAAATGTATTAAAAAATGTTTAAAAAAATACATAAATCTATACTCTGTTCCAAAAGATAACATACCACTTTTGCACATAATAACTGATGACTAGCGACCGTTTAAAGACCAATATCGCGTAATGTCACCAAAATGTGCTCTTTGTGACCGGTGATACCTGTTAGAAATGTGGGCCGCCTAACAAAATCTGGTCGCCACCTGATATGTTCTCTTTTGGAATTGGGTTTAAATAAGTATATATAAGAAAAAAAAAACAATAATTTATTCATGTTCCTCCAAAAAAATGAATAAAATTCCTTCTCAGATCTGTTCCAATAAATTCCTGAAAAGTGAAGCAAATCAAAGGAACAATTTCATTTGAATCCAGTTCTTCCAAGCACTAAAAATAATAGGTAATCTATATTATTGGTATTAAATATAAATAAGAACTACAAAACGAGATTCCACATTATAAAAAGAAAAGACGATTTTAAAATATTTTATACCAGTCAATTTTAATTTTTTTTTTATCCTCAATTATAAAAACATTTGTATTAAAAATTCAAATTTTGAATATTTCTCTATGAATTTGATATATTTACAGTTTGATGACTTGTATATAAACAATTAAAATTTGATTTAATGTTTTTAAGAATAAAATGGGGGGTGTAAATTTTACACAGTTGAAAAGATCACAAAGTAATATCTATTTTTCTTTCTACTTAAATATTTGATGTTAATTTTGAAGTAAAAAATAATAATAAATTTAAAATTAATAAAGTAAATTAATTATTTTAAAAATGTGTTAAAATATCAAAGTACCTATACTTAATTAAACATCTTACCTTTTTTTAAATAAAATTTTGAAAAATCTATATATATTTTAAAATAATTTGTATTATGTAATATAGAATTGATTTTTTTTTTTATTTATTTACAGGTACATCATTGTGATGACTATATTTCATTATTCAGAGTTCCTCAGTATATCAGTGTGTAATCCAAAAACTCTGACGCCTTCGTCATTCATGTTGAATCACAGTATTGCCTATGGTGTAGCTGCTATGACCAGCTGGTTGGAATATTTGCTGTGGTATTATTTTTTACCTGGTAATTTATTCTTGGAAAGTAAATTAATTTAGAGTCAGAAAAAGTAAATTTGAATTCTAAAAGAATTTATATAGGTATTATTCAATATTAGGAATGCCATTAACCCATTATATTTTTACCAGACTGTGAGAGTAGGGTTATATGTTCAGTGGTGTATTTATGGGTCTTATGTGGATTTGGCTGTCTAAATTGTGTCAATGTACCCCATCCTCTAAACAAAAAAGTTGTAAATACAATAGAAGTATATTTAGGTTGCATATATGAACAGTGAATCAATTTTGATGAAAATAAAAATAATTTTAGTTTTAATTATTGCTTATCATATTATTGTATAATTGGTATTTGTTATATATTTAAAATTAATAACATATGAAATAATCGTCTTTCATGATCTTTTAATTTAATATAATCAGATTTTGTTTACTTTTAGATATGAAAAATATTCATGAAATCAGTTATGTTGGTATGGTATTTTGTGCTGTGGGAGAGATATTGAGAAAAGCTGCAATATGGACGGCTAGAGATAACTTCACCCACTTGGTGCAACAAGAAAAAGCGCAAACACATGCATTGGTTACACATGGTGTATATTCATGGTTCAGGCATCCAAGTTATGTTGGTTGGTTTTACTGGTGTATAGGCACACAGGTATAATATAAAAAACAATAATTAACACGTTTTTGAATGCATTACCCAGAAGGTATTGTATACATGTCATAAATTGCCTCACTTGCTTTTGTGTACATTATTATATACAGACGTTCTTGGATTCACTATCTCTGTGTACAAAAAATAAAAATCATTATTACATATTATTTTTTCTTTTTATATTTTGGCAAACATACAATAAAATACCTATTTATGAACGAAAATTTTACCGTGTACAATAAAATGTACACATGGCAGTCAACGTGTTAAAACTCCAACAAGTTACTGTGTAACTTAACCATTAAAGTATTGTTACTCATTTAGGTCATCATGATTAATCCTATATGTGTAATAGCATATGCACTAGCGGCATGGAAATTCTTCAAGGATCGCATTTATCATGAAGAAATGACACTATTAAATTTTTTTGGAGAAGACTATATTTCATATCAGGAAAAGGTCGGAATTGGCTTGCCATTAATCAAAGGATTTGTGGTAGCACGTGACAAGTAATGATGAACAAGCTGTTGTCATAGCACAACTTTAACAATTAACAAATCACTGATAAACAAAAAAATTATCCAAGATTAGTATTTTTTTCTTTTTCTACACAAAAATTATCAAATTCATATAAATGTATATTATATATTGAAAGTATAAAAATATAAATTAATTACAAAAATCAGTTGTTAAGTTACTTTATGTAAAATAAGCATTGTAGTATTATAAAATATCCTTTTAACATATACATGTATTTTATAATTTGTTGTTGTTTTTTTTTTTTAACCATGTATTTTATAAATAATAATAAATGTTTAATACTATTTTTAAATTTCATATATGTGTATAAAATAAAGAATCAAGTAGGAACAGGAACTTATATAATATCAAAAAAAAAAAAGTTAAACAAAGTTGGTCCAAATATAAATTAACTCTTACAATATACATAAATGGCAAATCATTTATATCCAGAATTAAAAATAATAATTTAATTATGAATAACTTTTTTAGTTAAAAATAACATAATTTTAGTTTTAAAAAAAAATGTTAATTGTTTTAATACAAAGTAAGGATAAGTAGTTTGGCACGTAGTATCGTTTTAGACATTTTACACTAAAATACCCCTCTTATTGATTGTAGCCATCATTTCAATAATACCAATAGCTGCTTTAACTAAGTCCCAATTGGCATTTTCCAAAGCATTCAAGCACACGCTGTGATCAACATTGATAAGGCCTTCCGTTTCCAAAGCCGATTCTAATTTGGCCAACTTAATTGCATGATGCACATCCCAACCAGTGGCTTTTAATTTGTCCAAACACTGTTTGCCAGACACCTATCATAGTATAAAACAACAATGCACAAGATTATAATTTTTAATAAAATATGGAATCGAAATGTAATCCACACACTTTTGGTCCGAGTACTTTAATCATTATTCGGACTTCATCACAGTCCAGAACCCGTTGATCCATTATATTTTCCTTCCCCCTTACATCACTTCTATTAAATGTTTTTGATTGGTCATCATCATCTTCCACATCACAGCAATTTCCATCGGACTGCTGTCTCTGAAAAGCTATCATTTGCCGTTCGGCTACAGGTGACTCAACTGTGCCCAACTGGTCCAAAGCATCCAGTTCCAAGGCAATACGCTCATCAAAACTTACTTCAGTTGCACTAAAAACCAACAAAAAAATCATCACTAAGTACACTAAATATACATTTTATAACTTGAGTGACAACAAGAAAACCAAAATTGTTTTTGCTTGAATGTGGTTCTAAAATTATACTAACAACTTAAATTGGAAAACTGAATTGGTCAACAACTGTTTTAAATTACGTTTAAAGAAATTCAGTAAGTAGAACACAGTTGGGGAACACTGTCATATATATGTTACACGAGGGAATTATAAAAACTCACGTAGGTTCTTGAAAATTATTTTTTTCATCTTCATTTTTATGTTCTGAATCTGAAAAAAATAAGTATCTTGATGTCAAATTTCAACACTCCATAAGCAAATTAGTGTGTTTCTACTCTCCAGAACACTTACTATTGCAGATGGTTATATTATTTTGATCGGAAAACACCTGTTGTCCATTGTTCGCAGATGTCATCCCATGACACGTCAAACCACCAGAATTGGTCATAACTAATGGATACTTCCTCTGGTGTCTCGGTTTAGATGCTGTTAACTGTTGCACGGCCTTCGGGTCCTTGGGTGGTAACGGTATAACATTACAACCTGAGAATGAAAAAACCCATGGTGGTAACATTAAAAAACCGAATATATTTAAATTTTTCATAAGTGAATGCAGGAATTATTCTGTAAATGTATTTATTTATTTGTAAAACAATGGCATCAAGCAGTAAGTAACAGTCTACATTACTCACTGGAATCCTTTTCGCCATCTTCAGATGATACGATACTGCCGCCGCTACTACATATCCTGTACAAAATATTTCATAAGAAAATAAGTATGATACAAACCATTTATTATAATAATCCTCTTGAAATAGTTTATATACAGTGCATTGCATTCAGTGAAATATATTTACATACTATTTATTTACCAAAAAAACTATAGCATAAATAAATGCAAATTAACTTTAGTGGTCAATTTTTTTTTTTTTCAAAATGTGTTGGGCACTAAATTGAAAAAATTGCAGCTCTTTTTAATTTTGGAAGTTATTATCATTTTAAATTGCATGATATTGAGTTGCTACATAAGAACAAAGCTGAAATGCGTAATAAGTGGTCATTACACCCGGAAAAATAGTTTTTTGGGGTTTTCTTATGTAACCTACCCAAAGTTTTATTTCTATTATAAGTATGACATTAATTTAAGTTGGGAATGTAAGGCTATTTTCTTTCACAACTGTAAGAGAGGAGGGGTCAAAGATGGCCATACAGTGGGTGTAAAATCAGTGAACGAGTAGTTCCCACTGAACAGGTCCTAAAAGTATTTCTTAGCTATGCAGGTTTCTTATTGAAAATTGACCACCACTAATATTGCTATAATCTTGATCATGAATACTTTAAATCATACTTCACATAAGAAAAGGTATATAAAAACAGATAAAATTATTCAGACTTCTTTAACGTATAGACTTATAATTTTTTCAGGCCAATATTAGATCCATGAGGAATTTCACAATCCCACTAACTGTTCAAATAATTTGATCTATTGATTAAATTGATGTGATCCTTAAATGATGATAATATAGTTCATGACCTCAATGAAATAAGGGATAGCTAGTGTCATAAGATATATACAAACATTTTATGAGAACAAATTATTTCATATTTTAAATATACATATAAACACAACACAAACAGGCATTTAGTTTTTAGGTAGTAAGTAAGATAGTACCATAGAACTTTAAATGGCATAACATATATGTATTTAAGTGATTAAATTAAACATTAATTGTTGCCCCATTGATTGGAAATACTATATATGCCATTAGAAATATTATAAAATACAAAAAGAGCTATTTAGAAATATTTACCCATTGTTGATTTTGTTCAGCTTGAATTTCGGTTTGGCCACGGGAGTAGTGGTTTTTTTTAACATTCTCAATGAATTAGTAATGTTACAGTCTACAGCTGCCGAAGGTTTTTCAATTAAACCATTGTAAGCTTGTTTGGCTTCTTCAGTTAAACATCCCTGTACAAGTGCGAAAGGAGAAGGAAAACGTCAGGAAGGTAACAGGACAAAGGGAAGCAACAAAAATAAAAACAAAAATAAAACACGAAAATAAAACTAACTAAAACCCTTTTACAAAAAAAAAAAAAAAACTATTTAAAAATGTGAAAACTATTATTTCTTTTTAATAACTAATAGTGCTAATAGTTTTGAGCGCAAAATGTATACAAGCTACAAAGAATTTATAAGTTTCAGTTTTCAATAAGAATCCATATTGAAAATGCCTATATACATATTATACAAAACCACATGCAATCTATATGTGTCTAATATATATTTATATATTTTAACCAAGGATTGAAAGAATACAACAGTTATTTTTAATGTAGCAACATAGATTTTGACATGAATTACCCTAAAAATTTAAGTTTTTAGGAGCTCGTAAGTACAAAAAATAAAAATAATTATTCTTGGATCACATAATATTATATTTAAACGCATTTCCCATTAGGAAAATGCAATAGTGACATAATTTAAAAAAACAATAACCTAGTAAAAAGGAATACAAGCCAATTCCAAGATCAACATAGTAAAACTAAGTCATATTTTTGATTATGATGTTTTGGTTACTAGAATAGTATAGTATATAATATAACGGTAAAATAATATACAAAAAGTAAATAAAATAGAGTATGTAAGATGATAATATATAGATAAGAGATGGTCCCAGCAGCCAGATAAACCCACCAAAAAAAGGGTACAAGGTGTTAACAAACTACAGTTGGACTTGGTTAACTCAAAGTTGAAGGAATAATAAAAAATAATTTTCGTTTTATTTTAATATTGATATCACAAACAATTATCTTAAAATCGTTAACATTGAAATGTAACAGAGTACTAAAGTGTATATGTATGTGAGTGGATAACGTGTGTATTATCAAGTAGTAAACCAGTTGTATAAATTATAACCACAACATTAATAAACTTAACTTTTGATAGTAAATCAAATTTACATACATATAGGAATAACCCGTATATCACCAACCTTTTTACATTGTTTAAATTTGAAATTCTAAGGACTATGGAAAAAGTTTGAAGTATTAACGATTTCAAATTAATATAATGTGAGTTAAACAAGTTTGACTGTATTTTAATATACTGATGCAGCAAGTATATATTTTGCATTTTATTCAATTTTATTAACAAATTTTCAGGCATTTTCTGATTGTATGGTGTTAAATACATCTTTTTCCTGTTACTTTTGGATACTTTTAAAGGATCCCTCTGGATCATGATTATCTAGTAGAAAACTGTTCTTTGGGCCAAATAATTTAACTCAGGAATTAGAGTGATTTTATAGGCGGATATAAGTTAGGTAGAATTTCAGTATGAATTTCAACATATTGTTTTAAATTTGAAGACCTCTACAGACTCCCCCAAATGAAACTCTGGAGATGAAATTTTATATATGCATAAAGTTAATATCAAGGATGTGCCTTATGAGGGCATCAACTTTTAACCACCTCTCCTACAATTTTTTTTTTTGTAAGTACAATACTGTATTATTTTTTTCTTGTCTAGCTTTTATAGCCCTTCACTGCTTGTACTATTTCAGACAATCTTTCTCTATCTTAGCTCTCCTCTCCTATAGTTTTAATACTGATGCACATGTTTTGAGGTTTGATTTAACTATGACCATTTACCTCTGCCTAGATTATTCTCTAAGTTCCATTAATAGTAACTCTTATAAATAACTTGATATTGAGCTTCAGATACAATTGATACATTTCTTGATTGGTTCTCATTCTTTATTCCGAATTTTTCATCATAGGGCTATAGATTTCAAAGTATTTTTTTTTCGAAAGTCAGTAATTTCTATTCACGAACATAGAATAAAACTAGTCGTAGGTACCTTGATTAAAGATTGACTTTGATCTTATAGATAGTAGTAGTATTAATAACTCTAAATATTAAATATTTTATAAATATTTTTCCCAGCGCAAAATAACCGTTATAAGCTGCTGAATTTTTTAGCTGTATCTCATTATTCATATTGTATGTAATGTTTATAGATTCTAAATATTTAAAATCAGTTACATATTGAAAAGTATAATGTCCAACCATTAGATCCCATGCATCTCTAGTATAATTGAACTAACCTTGATTAAAATTAAATCCCACTCAAATGTTGCCACTAAATATTCAATATTTTAATTTATAAAAGAAATATAAATATGTGAAATAAAACATTTGAATAATCATTATATTTTTCACTGGAAAATTGAAATATCGAAAAAAAATAGTGGCAACACATAGTGTTACACAGTGTTACATAGTGTTCTTATCTTTAACTTGATGATACTTCAATATACTCTAACATAAAAATTAACAGTCAGTTGTCCCAGCTTAAGTTGTTAAATTTTCTGTTGTACATTTGTAACGCAGAAGCAATGCATACGAGTATCACATCATCTTAATACTTTAAATTATATTTCTACAGATTTAACTGTTTGATAATTAAAATAAATACAGAATCACAGCATGCCATAATTTAAACAAATTATTTGTTATGAAATTGCAGGTCAATAGTTGTAGAATAATGTAGGTGAAGTACTGATAATTATTAATGAAGTTATTGACAAAATTAGTTGTTTATTATATAGTTGCTTTCATTTTGTTTCAGTCATTTCTTATAGCATCAATGGGACATCTATAATATGTGTCCTTGTTTCATAAAACGAACAATTATCAGCTATCAGGATATAATTTTAAAATTGTGTAGTGTCTAGTTGCTCCAGTGGGAGAAGGTTTTCAATTAATTCTTATATTTATTTTAGTATTTTATGTACAATATATAAACAATAAATATAAAAATTGAATCTAGTATTTAATAACTGCACTTCTGCAGTTTTTTAAAATTTGAGAATTAATAATATATTATTTATGTATATATATATATACATAAAAACTGATATGTATTGTTGAAAAATTCAAAACATAAATTGAAAATGTACAAAATATACAAATTTAAAAAATTGATTTATTAATACCTAATTAATGTTATTATAACATAACAATAATTTGTGTATACATATAAATTATATAATATGAAAGTTATTATAATAATTAGTTTTAATAAATTTATACACATGGTCCATATATAATATTTAAAAAAAAAAAGTAATGGGTAGTTTTAAATTTATTATTTGTGTACATTTTTGAATGCATAATATTACAAAAGTAAATGGTCTTTGTTTCTTAAAACAATTAGTTTTTAATCCTTATGGAGTAAATCAATTAACGTCTATGAAATCAATTTGAATGTTTTATTTAAAATTTATAAATTTATTTTATGTAAGTACATAGTTATTATGATAGTTAAAAATCATTTAAAACCATAACTTTAAAATCTAAATTTACTATTTGCATTATTTATAAAAGAGTTGTTAATTTATATAGAACAAAAAAAAGTCTAAGGAGTTAAAAACTGAGATGCATATCATCTTAACAATAAATTACCTATCTTAACCAATAAATAAATATTTTGTGTACATAGTGGAAGGTTATATAAAAAAAAATTATTATTCGAGTATACGTATGTCTTTCATTTGAATTCTTAACTATTTAGAGCTAATAAAGGTGCAGTGGTAAATGCCAAGGCGGACAACTAAAATAATTATCAATGTTTGACAATTAGCCAATGAACATAATATTATGTTTCACAACAGACTGGAATCTAATGAACCGAATCAAAGTAAACATCTCCAATGTAATCTTTTAAACATATGTCTACAATATAATTATACTTTATAGGCCCAGTTAATAAAATTGCATAATAAAATAAAGTACTTTAATAACACTGTTTTTCGATATAAAATAATAATTCAATAACATTTAGTTACAAAAATTCAAATAACAGACATTTTTGAATTTTTAACTCGATTTATAAATAATTTTAAAATTAAAATAAAAAGAAATCAGCAATTACGTAATTTTTCAAAAGCAATATTTTTAATTAATAAATTATCAAATTTAAAAAATATTTTTAACTACAACTACCTACTACTAATATTACTAGTTGTTACTATTTCTACGACTACTATTTAGAGTTCAGCAGTTTCGTCATCAATTAAACTAGTATTTATAGGAACTTTGTTAAGGATATCATTGAGAATGTATACACTAGTCTCAGAATCTGACCAACTTCGTCGTATTTTGTCACATTTTTTGCTACTAGGAAGTGTGTTTGCTCGAAATGTATCATTAGGTTTGGGCCTAAGTTTTGGTGAATTAGGACAGGAATACTGTTCACCGACTAATGTTTCTGTTGAGTCTACATTAGACCGTTCAATAGTCCTTAAAGAGTTACATGATATGTAGTCTAATGAACCTATACTAGGAGAGGCTTTTGTCAAAAGTTCCCTGGAGCGTGCAAAATAAAATTCTGTAGATGCTTTATCCCATAGAGGGAGACGAAATGGTGCGTTATCCAATAAGGAATCTGCACTGATAAATGATGAAAACGATTGCAAGCTACTACACAACTACAAGCAATAATTAAACATAACGGAAGGAACAGAGGGGAAATTGATTTTAAATAAGTATGGTACCCATGATTAAATGTTTATAAAGGTATTTAAAACTGTTTACTTGTATATCTGGAATGGAAGCTGCTTCATCGGTGAATGTTTTTGCCTCATGCTTTTGTGTTTTGGTAAGAGAGCCAATTGGCGGAGGAAACTTAAATGTAAACTTCCGTTTGCTTGGTGATGATGGAGATTCGGGTACCTGGTGATGTGGTGGTTGTTCTATGTCAGATCCCATTGAACGATTAGCCAACTCATTTGCCATTGCAATAGCTGAATCAAGACTCTTTTCATCAGAAGCAGATATTGGTTTGACCTTAAAAAATAATTAATATTCAATTAAATATACTATTTTGTAATTGAATTAAACATATTATTATTATATTCTGCCTAATTAGAAAATATAGTGTCACATCACAGTGCAAAAAGAAAACTTTATGCAACTTGTGCCTCAATCTCCCATCTAGTATACAACTACTGAATTTTCAATTAGGTAACAATACTTACCACCACCACCATCTATATCCTCATATGAGAAAATACTGACATATTATTAAATATTTTCTATATGCTTTATGTAGTAATTATTTAACATTCTTAATAAACTAAAAACAAGGTTATATTTGATCAAACATAATTATTTTATTTTATTTTACCGTTGCTTGTTTTTTTTTTGTCTTTGAATTTACAGCAGCAGCTGCAGCAATGGTAGCTGCAATTTCTCTTAGTTCGTTTCTATGGTTTGTGTCTAAAGGATCAAGTGGAGATCTCGGCGGAGACACAGCGTAGTTACTGACTCCATTTGTACTTATAGTTCTAAACATAGTTTCCATTTCTTCTACAAGACTTGGTCCAAAGTCAAATGTTTTCTAAAAAAATATAAATACATTATGGTTTTAAGTGATTTCTATTCTCAGTTAACTACATGATTCAAACAATTTATAATATTAATAATAACAATAATAATTGTATATAAAGTTTAATTGATTTCATAAGTAACATTACAAAATGAAGCATTAAATCATCACTTTTCTTGGTTTTAATACAAATAAAAATAGTAAAGACAATTGAAAGGAACTTACTTCGAATCTAGGACTTTCAGCAACGGTATCTTCATCGCTAATTTCATGGTATTCATGGTCAGTTAAAATTTTGGACAGCTTGTTTTTATCCAACCAGGTTGATAAATCAACTAATAATAATAATATAATAATATAGTCTATAGGTAATAAGTCTGTAATTTACCAACATATATATTATATACCTATATATATAGTGAAAGCTATATATAATGGACATTTATAAGCACATAAAAAGTGTCAAATATTACATTTATGGTGGTAGAATTACAAAGAAAAATGTACACTATAATAGATAAGTGATACAGAAGGAACACTGAATTTTCTTTGCATTTTATGCATATTTCTGGTTATTTTTGCCCTCACAATTAACTTTAGTTTTATTATTGAACATGTAATTTGTCATAATTGATATTCAAAATAGACTGGCTACCCCGTTGTGTGGTATGTAAGTACACGTAATATATTTAATTATAAACTAAGTCAATTGTTTGTTATCAAGGTATAAGGGAAAAATATTACAGTTTGTGTCCCTAATACACTAGAATGCCTATCTTTATACATATAAAGTGATGCTACTAAATGACCTGTTAAGCTGTTAAGAAAAACATAATGTATATACAGGATGTCCCACAAAAATTCGTCAAATGCCATAACTTTTGTTCTATCCAATATTTTTGATATATTTTGTTTTTTCAAATAATTAGTATGCCTCTGTGCTGCAGTTTATATATGAACATTTTTTTTTTACAGGAGGGGAACTTAAAAATTTAAATTTAAAATTTTACTATAATGTTTTTAAACAAATTCAAAGTAGCCATTTTGTAAAATAGATTTTTAGAAAATTATTGGTGGTTGAAACTTTTGTTAAAGCATAGTTCTTTTATTTTCTAAGAATTTTTAAAAAATTTGAATGATATTTTTTTTAATCATAACAATATTATTTATCCACATAAATTACAATTATTGATTGATTGATACTACTAATACCTATTTTTTTTTTTTATTTCTCAATTTATATAAAAAATAATACAATACATAAATTGATTATAAATAAATTATCTACCTTCAGTAAGTAAAGCTTGTGTTAAAGGTCTCTGATCAATGTTTCATAATATATGTACAATTACTATTCAATACCTATATGATAAATTGTTTGCACAATATTAACTCATGGAAAAGAAAATCCTTATCATGTGTCTCGACTAATAACTAATTAAATATTGTAATATTTACATTTACAAAACTTCAAAAAATCTTAGACAATAAAAGACCATACTTCAACAAAAGTTTCAATCACCAACAATTTTCTAAAAACCTATTTAACAAAATGACTATTTTGAATTTTTTTAAAAAATTATAGTAAAATTTTTCTTTTTTATTTAAAGTCCCCTTCCTCAAAAAAAAAAAATGTTCATATATAAATTGTAGCGATGAGGCATACTAATTATTTAAAAAAATATATATATCAAAAATATTGAATAGAACAAAAGTTATTGCATTTGTCCAATCCTCGTGGGACACCCTGCATAATTATTCAAATTGTTAATAACAAGTTGACTATGCAGTCAATAAGGATCATTCAGCAATGCATTTGATGTCATTTAGTATCCAATACACATATGATGTAAATAAAGCATATGCATGGCTGAATGATATTTGATTATTAGTTAAGATGATTAAAAGGATTAAAAAGTTATATATACAGTGAACAGTTGTGAAAACTGCAGACAAACGCAGTCAACATTGAATACAAAATAAATAATAATCGAAATCAAAACAATTTTTGTTTTAGAATTAAAATTATAGTAGCACTAAAACAATTATATTAGAATACCATTTTTTTTATTTTCTGACTTATCACCATTTAGCAATGGTGCACGATCTGAACAAGCTTTTATTGAAGTTGGAGAATCGCTAACACTAGCACAGTCTTCTTGAGGTTTATATGGAGCTACTACTTGATGCGGTAAATGATTATACTAAAAAATATATATATATCAAATTACAATAAATAATTTTGAATACAAATGCAAAAATTGTTAATTATTAATGTGTATCAATTACTTTTGGTGCGTTTGTACTCATGAATTCAATGTCTCCAAAATATGCACCATCTAGACCTACATGTCCCATATGTTTAACATCTCCTTGTGGACATGAGATCATGTCAATCCTTAGACGACTACGCCGTGATGAATATTTTGAATCTATAATATAATTTTTTAAATAAACCTACTAATTGCCAAATTTTCCCCTGAAAATAGAAACTTTTACAATGTACTATGTCTGTTATAGTTTATAGGTATATTTTTTTCTCCAGTATTTTTAGACTCTTTCAACGACTCCCTCTAGACCAAATGAACTCAAACTAGAAAATTAAGAATTTTTTTACAGGCCCATTAAAAAAAATGATAAAATTTAAGTTGAGTTTCATCATGTTGGTAAGGGAAGGGGGTATTTTTTTAGTTTTTACTACAGACCCTAAAATAATACCAGAAGGATGGAATTTTGCACATGAATAGTGTTAATATCAAAGATGTACCTTTGGAAGGTTTACACTTTCAACTCCCATCCTTATCAGTTATATGATCAAATTTCAAAAATTATTTGGAAGTATTATTATGATTTAACATTACATAAGTATACTTATATATTTTAAGTTATACAAGTATTATTATACCATTTGGTTATTTATTATTTTTGCAAATTTCTATGATACAAAAGAATTGAGGGGAAATTTGACACTAAGTAATAAATGGAATTGAAGCTATATAAATACCATTTCTATTAAACTCAGAATTTCTAGTCGATGGTAAATTTAGTCCCAAAAAAGCAACAGTATTAGAAGGATTGAACAATCCCGTCTTTCCATTGCACAATACGCCTTTCCATAAAGTAGGAACACCAGGGCTAAAATAGATAAATTGAATAAAATTACTTTCATTACATCATCATGGGTTAAAATATAAAATCTATTTACGTCTTATCGAGTACTGTTATAACTTCTCCAATGTTATACTGGAGCATGTCTCTTTTTTTGTCTTCAAAGTTAACCACAGTTTGAACTTGCTCTGGTTTACACTAATTTAATGAAAATTGTATAAAACTGTATTATGAATATTAAGTTTAACTTACATCAAGTAAAATAAGTACTAAATCAGCAAATCGTGGTCTTTTTGTAGGATCATGTTGCCAACATTTGGCCATGACATTGAAATATTCTTTTGGACAACAATCGGGTTGTTCTAATCTCTACAAAATAAATATTTATAATAACATTAAAATTTAAATAAATATAAAAAAAATTATATATTAAATTACTTGAAAATTAGGTTCATCGATAGCCTCGAGTATTTGCTGTCCAGTAAGTGCTGCCCAAGGTTGAAAGCCATAACTGAACATTTCCCATAAAGTGACTCCGTATGCCCAAACATCAGAAGATGAAGTAAAACGTAAATAACTAATACACTCGGGTGCACACCTATATTAAAAACATGATAAATTAATATAAATATTAAATGTTAATTGTAAAAATTATTACCAGGCAATTGGTAATTTTAGATTCACATTAAAGTTTGTTTGATAATAGTCTTTGCCAACACCAAGTGCTCGTGACAATCCAAAATCTGATATTTTCACCTTGTTTTTTGTAAACACTAAAATGTTTCTAGCAGCCAAGTCTCTATGAAAAAAAGAAAACAAAAAAAATATGACTGAATTACTAAATATTTATTAAAAATACCTATGTATAAGTCTTTTGGTCTCTAAATAATGCATTCCATTACAAATTTGTATTGCAAAATCACATAATGACATTACTGGAAAACTTGCACGGAGTGATGGTTCTTTTAAACATTCCAATAGAGATCTTAAAGGTGCTAACTCTGTAACCTGCAAATTAAATTAAACATCAATTAACTAGTTTTAAAATGCTAAAAATGAAATATTTGTATTCATTACAAGCATTAGCGCATCAGTGTCTAAAACTACTCCATACAACCGCACAATATGTTCATTGTCAATACTATGCATAATAGCAGCTTCCTTTAAAAACTCTATAGGATTATTTTGCATGCGTTCCCGACTAAGACATTTTATGGCAACTTGAATCTAAAACAAAAACATTGAAACTAGTACTCGTGTACCTAAATTTTTTATACACATTTCAAACCAACCCTATCACCTTCGTTGGTCCAAACTCCTTGTTGGACCACACCAAACTCCCCTACACCTAACTCCTTATTAATAGTTATGGAATCTGCTGGAATGATATGTTTGTTGGGAACACGAGCCGGTGGCCGTTTTTCATAAATTGGTTTCAGAGTATCTTGTGAACCAGAACTCTCATTCCATTGATCTTTATGGTCTTTCGATGAGATTAACTGAAAATAGAAATAAACACAGACAATAATAAATATAATTTACCTACAAAACCAATTAATTCAGCAAACCCTTACTTTTTTGAACTTTGAAAAATAATTTTGGGGGTAATATTTTTGGAAGTACTTTTTCAAACGTCTAATCTCTGGCTTGGTCATGCCTATCTGATACAGGTCATCTTCAGTAACAAACTTGACTTGAGGTACAGTCATCACCTAAATCCAACAATATTGACTTATTATAGATACTTATATATTAGGGGATTTGTGGAATGTTAACATTAAAATATCCAACAGGATTCGACTTACTTTCAAGTCGTTCTTGAGCTCAGAATAATACTGATGGAGTTCAGCTTCCAACAAAAACTCATACAGGTCGATTACCTTAGACATTGCGTTGGCTTTCGGTGAATCCTTCGCCAGCGACAGATCACGAGACACCTGTAACGTGACAAGTCAGATTAAACGATAAAAAGTTCACCTTCTCGCAGTCGACCGAAATCTCTCAACTTTTTAGTCTTTCTAGACGGAGATGTACATATAAACAGACACATACACTATAATATACCCATACCTATTGTTTTTTTCAAAATATCAACTCACTATGGTATTATGTGATTGTGATTGATCATTCGCGGCGGACAGCCGACCGGCTGTTCTACGCAAGATACAAACAGGTCATTTTAAGCGACGACCGACAATTTTTCGTTACAATAATGATATCTTCGAAATTGTTGAAAATTGTAATTTTAAATGTATTTCAAATGATGTCGACGCATATTACGTCTGTTCATCGTTGTTATTGTACCTACAATAACACGCCACGATTCCTAATTCACTACTCACTACACCAACGTCTATAGTCTAGACTACTGGTTACAATTACAAAAATAAATAGTCGTAGAGGAATAATAAAAAAAAAAAAACAAATAAAAGGAAATGAACTTATCAATAGTAATACCAACACAGCAGACTGAATTATACTGATATGACATCCCCTACCTATACATGACTGACACAACTGACTACAGTTCACTTGTTCACTCCTAAGTAAGTACTGAGTTCACTCCCACTATTGCCTGTCTACATAAAAAAATCATATAGGTATTAGGTACTAAAACCACTGACCAGTATTTAGTAATCTGTAACCACTGTCTAGAGTCCATCACTCGTCACTGCAGCTATTATGCCGTCTCATGTAGCATACTACTGAGTACAGCATTGAATTTGTCTGCCAAAAGTTCAACTAATATAATATTATTATTAATACTATTGATACCGACATTTTATTACCAACTTAATCAACATAACACGGCACTTATAAGTATATTTTATAATTGTGTATGTAGGGTACAAGAATGTTATACACTTGTAAAGATCAGGGTGTATTCTAATTATAAAGCTGTTGAGCTCTGGTTGCGATGTAGAGAACAATTTTGCACTGTTGAAAATTATTTTTGTGTCCTTGAAAAATTATGTATTAGGTGCTGTAGATTGTGATAGCGATATAGGCAATTTGCTAATAAAAATATATTATACATATATTTCATTTCTACGGCCTGTAAACTAGTGATGGGAATAGTAGTTAATTTTGATGAATTGATTTAGTGGTTCATCGTTCATGAAATTCGTTCAAATGATTCACCGATCATACGTTTATATTGATCACTCGTTCAAGCGAACTACCACCTACTGCACTGAAATACTAAATCATGATCCATCCAGAACAGTGTTATCCCTTTTATGATAAAATGGTTCATTTAATTAAAAAGTAAACAACATTCAATTTTTTAGTGAGTAAACTAAATCACAAGGCTGGGCAAGTTAACAATTTGTTTAAAATCTTGTAAGGTTAAGTTAGCACTAAAATAATTAAGTTTAACTTAATTATTAACGTTTAACTTAGTTAAAAGTTAACTAATAAATTTTTCATAACTTTATTAAGTAAAAAATTAACCAAGTTAAAACAATACAAGTATCGAATGTTTGAGTGAAAAGGTTCGAATGTGTGGTTGAAAAATATGGACTACATGAAGTTGGCCAGCCTTTCTTTATTTTTTTCCGTACATGAAAATAATGACTTACAAATTTCAAAACCTAACTTGCTAATTATTTACTTATCCGCTTTAAAAAAACGTTCAGTGGAGATCGGTCGCTAATAAGTATTTATTGCATTAAAATAATATTTGTTACCTAATTCAGATATTTTTAAGTGGTTAGATGGTGACATCAATGGTTAGATGCAAATATCAATTCTAACTGAGAACTTAATATGTCTTATAAAAATCCATTTGCCATATATGTACGTAATAAATAAACAATTATATAATTAACAATAAACCTATTTCATACAAATATTTATTGCAACATTTTGAAGTTTTTAAAAATTGCATTGTTGACAAAAATTCTTAGATTATATCCTGGTACAGATGATACACATTTCTGGACGGAGGGAGTAAATCTATTTATATATTTAATTACCTATATATAAATAGGTATAATATAATATTTTATAATGACCGAGTTTAACATGGTGGGATTGAATGGGGTTGAGTTAGGTCAATAACCGGTGTAAAATTCTGTCAAACAGTATGAGCAGTGCTAAGTAAGACTTTGGTGAATTGTTTCACCTCGGATGTGTGTGGGGACAACAGGTGAATGTAGCATGATAATTGCAGATTTTAAAGCTTTGATATAAAAAAAAATGAGGAATTTAACAATAAGCTTAAGGAATGAAAATTAGCGTCTTAAGGAAAGAGACTAGGTAAGGATAAGTAGAAGTAAAACAGAGTATGAGTTTGAAGGAACATGATAGACAACTAACGACATTAAGCAGTTATAGGCTAGGTTAAGTTTTAAGTACCTACCTACCTAGGGATCCTGTGTACAAAAAAGAACGGTGATTTTTATGAGTATGAGAAGTAAATTAAGTAAGGTTGGATATAGTGGAGAGAAGCGTCAGGTGTTTTATGTGACAAAAGAATTCCAATTAGACTTAAAGTTAAATTTTATAAAAGTGTGATGAGACTAACTATGTTATATGGTTAGAAGTGTTGGGTGGTAGACAGAAAGAAAAAATAGAAAATAACTGTAGCAAAGATAAGAGTACTTAGTTATAGTTGGATAAGTCGAACAACGATAGAAGATAGAATGAGGGATGAATACATAAGTGGTAGTTTTGACCGAACCCAAATAGTTGAGGTGAAAACGAAAAAGAAGACTAAATAACATGACGCCAAGAAAATATCCGAAATTACGCCACTACTTATTAAATAATAGGTATTATATAACCAGTGATGGATGTATCTTAGTTCTGAATGGAAGAGGGGGGATAATATCAAATCCATAGGGGTAATTGGGTTAATTATGAAGTTTTAATTAATAATATATAATTATGATAAAAACCCCAAGGGACAGAGAAAATTCAGAAATCCCCTTCTCCGCATATTTTCGTCTCTGCGTGTATAAGGTACCTATCTAGATATATAATATCGGTGGTTGTATGGGTATGAGGCATAAAAATAGTCACGTACAATTATACTTTTTTGTAAACGTAGACATTTTTCACACAGTATTCAGTAGGTATGCGAAATAAAAAAAAAATATTAAAATTGTATATAGATAGTAGGCACCTACTAGGTATTTAAGGTAGTATATTTTATGCTGAAAATGTAAACATTTTTTGTTGCACATAGAACTGGTCGGTTTTATACAAATATTACAACCAACCGATGTGACTATGTAGTCTTATACATTTTCGACAAAAACGCCATATCAAATAAAATAAACCGAATAATTTTTTCACGCATTTGGTAGGAGGACATATCTGTAAAAATACCTATACTTACCTACTAAAATGTAGGTAGGTATGTGTTTTAAAATCAATTTTTAAAATTTACCAAGATATAAGTCAATATAAATACAGAGTACACAATGTTCAAATTAGATGGGTCTCTGTACCTCAACTAATTTTTCAAAAATGATAGCATACCTCGATCTACTATTTGTTTTAAGTGGCACGCATGGCACAATATATATTTTTATATTTTTATCAAAGTATATTTTCATTAAATTTGAACTATCAGCATTTAAAAAAAAAACTTTTTTTTTCTAACAGCAAATAGTAACTTATGACCATTGTGTTAAATTATCGAGGATTTTATTTCGGTTAAAGCGGTCGTAGGAAGGCCATAAAAATTAGGCAGCAAATTGGGACCTCTAAAATACCAATTTATATAAAAAGTACAACTTCTATGGAATATGAAATGTTATTTAATATCATCAAATAAATATTATGTTTGTATAATATAATGTACAAAATGTTTAAAATTGTTTTAATAATAAAATGTTGACCTTAAAATTCTAACAAATTAATACTCATCGCATGCTAAATAGTGGCGCAAAAAAATTTAAAATTTTTTAATGGTGTGGGGGGGGGTTGAAATGTACGTGATTTTTTTCCCTAAATTATAACAAATCGAATATAAGAAAAACCGTTATTGTGTAAATATTATAGTTTCCCTGAAGTTTTTTTGGTAATACTACAAGGAAAATTAAAGAAATAACATTTTCAATCAGAAATCATCACACTTAAGTTGATAATCGGTGCATGTTTTCTGGTAAAAATGACAGTATTTAGACAGAAAAAAAACATAATTATAAGAAGCGCTATTTATTTTATTTTTTTTGTTATTTTTACTGTTTCCCTCTTATTTTATTTTTTTTCCAATTCGAACATAGTAAATATGGTAGTAGTGAATGTGTAATTAATATTCCATTATGTTAAGTACCTATGTATTAAAAATTGTTTGTATTTCATTTATTGGCCTATTATTGTGATTTACTTATTTGGATTATTGCAAAATGCAGCTGGGTGACGTGACATTTTTGAAAATGTTACAATTGATTAATACGATTATCGTAAGTTACACTATAGATATAAGTTACAAGTATAAGCGTAGGTAAGGCTGTTAGATTATTTATTTTCATGATCGGTTATTTTTATAAATAATTAATCGGAATATCAATTAGTTGAAAAAGCGATTAATCGATTAATCATGAATCGTATTGTTCGACTGATATTTTGCCGCTAAAAAAAAAAATTTATAATAAACAAACGAAACCCACAGAAAGAAACTGTCTTTGATACATAAAAAATGATAAGCTTTTGTAATGTGCGATGTGCGTTGTGCCGATTATCACTGCCAATGATACTGATGACCACGGTCTTAGAAGATCTTCTAAAGGCCCTCATACACTACGATAAAAGCGACAGTTTACATAGTCTGTTTAATCCGTCGTGTTTAAAATCAAGACTTGACAGAAATAAAAACTGTCAGGTTTTGCCCGTACACTTCGATTTTAACGAACGTGTTTTATCGTAGTGTATGGGGGCCTTGAGGCCGTGTTCATGACACTGGTGATAGTATCCGTACTTTTTTATTATTTAATATTTCAGATTACTTGTGCAGTATACTGATAATAAAAGTTATTAAAATGTTCATGTTTTAAAATAAACGAGATTGTTTCATTTTTTTTTTTCAGAAAAAATTTTGTTCTAAACATTATAAAACATAATTAGTTACATCATCACAATAAATAATACATCTATACTGATTATTTTAACTGAATGTTCATCCCACATAGTCCGATGACATTTATAGGTCATCTCACTCACATTTTGTATAGTATACTGTATATTATATTATACATAAGTATAACCTTATTAATTAATCAAATATTGTATTTATGTATTCATAATGTTGTATTCAGAAACCTAAAAATATTGTGCATATGTTAGATACTTAGATATAATGTCCATATGTGCAGAATCTAAAATTAGAGATTCTAAGCAGAGCGAGAAATATATTGGTTTAACAAAGATGTTTATTTTTTTTTCCGTGAACAACTTTTCTACCAGAAATCTTGTTCCGATTTACAAGTGTATCACTTTTTCTGAGAGTGAATCTGATCTGGAGTGGTACTTACTTTAGGGAGGTCATTTTTTGATTTCCCCACCTGTTTTCGTAACAAATGAGAAAATTCGGGAAAGAACATGGGAAAAAATGTAGAAAAAATGAGAAAATGAATACAATATTAAACAAATATTATTCAAGAAAATATTTAATGGATATGTAATTTTTTTACTATAATATGACATGTAGGTAAATTATTGAAAAAGCAACAATATTAAGTAGTATTAATCGAACTCTGCTCAGAATAGTTTTTTTGTCAGCAATAGTTAATTATTGCGTACAGATATACATATATACATACACGGGGTGATTTTTTTTATCATAATAAAAAAAATCAAATTGTTGTTTCATGAACCAACAATTATCTCAGGGAATTTTAAGTGAATTTGATTTGTGTTTTTTCTAATCATTATGGAATTATTTAAGCTTTATTTTAAAGCCATTTTTAATTTTGTACCCTACTCCATGTACCTTAAATAAGTACACACTTTTGATTTTTAAGAAGGAATCCTCCCACTTTTGAACACAGATTTAAATAGAGAATATTTTTCTAGAAATTTTGATATGCATCACACTAATATCAGGCTTACTCTGAGATTTAATCCTCTGAGAGAATTGCTGGTTCATGATAAAAAATCATCCTGTATATATATATATATTAAATTTCCTCTCTACCTCCATAACTTCTCACTTGTAATAGTGACCTACCCACATGTGAAGTATGTCCGTATTTTATTATATTGCTGTATATTTTATTATAGATGGATTTTAATTTTTAATTATAATATAATGTACAATATTATATTAAATATAGGATTTCCGGTCAACCAATTTAATATTTGATCTATTGTGACCATCAAAATAATTTAACGAAATTATAAAAATGAAAATCAACAGTCTTAATTTTTGTTCTGTAATTTAATTTAATCTAAATTTTATTATAAATTTCAATATGATTGTAATTTATAATATAATGAGAGATAATGAGTGACATATTCCCTTGCTAATTAAACAAAATCAAAATGAAACCTGAGAAAAGATAACTAAACGCAATACTAAAACTCCTAAAATAAGATAAAGTGTATTGTGTATTATATAATAGTGATTATACTATTGTATAATATATATTATACTATAATGCACAATAACTTTTATTCATCGTTGATTTATAAAATTATTCAATTTATTGGTGTAATATGCAGAGAATTAATTTCAGTACATTTTTTTTTGGGCACCGGGGTTTGGGTTGAAGCTTAAATTACAATGCTTGACTGAAACATTTCAAGATTAAATAACTTAAGAAATACTTATTTACAGTTATACAGGTATAACTTAAAAAATACTTATACCTGTATAACTGTATTTTTAAGCCAATAGAGAGGAACTTAATACTACCCATATGGATAATATGAGGGTTCTCTGTCGGGTCTCAGCCCTACAGGTGAAAACTAAAAAAGTAAAATTATTCTTCTGTTATAATAATAATATCCATTAGCCAAGGTTCGGGACTCTAGCATTTGCTTATTTTTTTGGTTTGCCATTAAATCTAGCGGAGTGCTATGAAAATTTATGTCATGTTACAACGAGTTCAAGTATAAAATTTGAAAGCGATTTTTTTGCTTATTCAATTATTAAAAAAAAAGTTTTTTTACTTGCATTTCTTCTTTTTTGGGAGTTTTCTTCTTGGTGATTTCATAAGACAGCGATGAAAAGCTAGATTTTTTAAATAATTTTGCGATTATATTCTATTGTCCAACGCTGTATTATTATCAATACCTAATCTATATATCATTACTTGTCACATCGGTCATCATTGGGCATGGGTCAATAAAAATCCACCAGTTTAGTTACAAACAAATTCGAGAGTTCTAATTATAAAGGACTTTATTTTACATATTTCGCTAGTTTTTTCAATAAAAAACCTTTGCTTTATTTTTTTTGGCTTTTAAAATATTTTTTTAAGTGTTTATTTCGGTACCTGATAATTTTAGAATTATAATGAAGTTTTTTAAGCACTATACATATAGGTACGTCTCGAATCTTGGTTATAACTTATATATAGATAACTTCAAGTTAAATAATGAACTTATAATAAATGTATACATTATTATATAGCATATTTTTATATTTATCAAACAACGAATGCGAAACGATGACGTCAAACTCATGTGTTTTACGGTGACATTAAACGCAGGCAAAATTGCAGATAACAACGTGTCTGTTTTCACAACATAAATATTTCGTTACTATAAAAATTATTGTTATGTTAAGGTATATAGTTTATTATCCTACACAATAAATCGCATATCATGATAATATTCAATATTATGGTACCATTAAAATGATAAATCAGAGGTGTATATATCGGCCGGGTTAAACAATAACAAACGCGAAATAATAATAAAAATGGTATACGCAATACGCGCCATATATGTTTAGCTGATGCATTGGAAAATTGTGATTGTGCTTATACTATATGCATTTGTCAGCGTTGGCCGAATAAATAAAAAAAGTAAAAAATAATATTATGATTTACACAGGGATTTTCTATTATACAGACTTGCAGAGTACTAGAACTGGTTAAATAAGTATAGATACATAGGTACCTAGATATCCAATAATTTATATTATTTTTTATAATACTATAGGTCAGGGGTGGTGAACCTGTGATACGCGTGCCCGTGGTAACACGTTGCCCGAATTTTAATGGACACAAAAAAATAGAATTTATTAATAAATGTATTACAATTATTTTAGTTATAAGAAATTCATACATCATTTTCCGAATTTCATATCAAGAAAACTTAAGAATATTTCTAAACTACACGATTGCAACGCAGCAAACGAATTGCGTCTTGAGATCCATTTGTCATACAAATTGCGTCCCGAT
Organism: Cinara cedri; assembly: GCA_902439185.1. Lineage (NCBI taxonomy): Eukaryota > Metazoa > Arthropoda > Insecta > Hemiptera > Aphididae > Cinara > Cinara cedri. The sequence goes on from CABPRJ010002409.1 coordinate 347,589, forward strand.
AATATTTAACAACTACACGAAATGTATTCCAACGTAAACATATTTGTTTCCTTCCCATTTTGTACAAACTTATTATTAGGAATGTCAACAGCAACTTTACTATTGGCAGGTTAAACATATCGATTTTGGTCGTTGTTACGCAATTAACAGTTTAAATCATTTCTTTTTAAATTAGGTATTGCTCAGTTTTTGTCCATTTAATAATTCAGCAGAATCATTAATATGATTGTAATCATTTTTGTACGTTATTTTTATCATTTTGTTTAATGTATATACGACAAGAGGTTTTTCTACAGCGATTGTTCCATCGTTAAATATCAAAATATATAATTATGTTTTATGGTAGGTAATGAAATTTGTATCCATCTACACGAAATAAAGTTTTATTTTTTTCACTTAAAATCACCGATGTCATTTTATTAATATGATTTAAAATTACGCCAACGTTTATGCAAATGCGATCGAATACAATATGAATTATACAAGTATAATTTTATAATACGAACGAACTACGACTAAACAGACGACACTAAGGATCCCACACGATCCATTTTAAAAGGGATTGTTTGTATTTGAATTAAGTGATCAAAAATTCTAAACGCTTTTGTTTTGTATTTCAAATCATCTATCCCGTATGTCCCTTATTTTAAATTTTTTTTCCTCAATTTTTAATGAGAATAATATCTAGGTCAAATAATTTTGCCTGCAAAATATAATTAAGATAATATAAATTGAGATTAATTATCATATTTCACTTCATTAATCTATATACTTATAAAATAACTGTAGTCCTGACTGTGTCATCATTGCCTAGCCAGAACCGCTGAAGCTATGAGTATGAAATTTGGTCAGTACCTAGTTCAGTTTTATGATGTAGAGACCCACTTAGAAAGGATTTTATCAAAATTCAACCCCTAAGGATACACAAATGTAATACTTTATTTTGTAACATAATTATAATTAAATGATATGTGTATAGTGCACATCACAAATATAAACATAATTAAAATAGTTTACACTACAAAACTTGAGCGAAGCCAACTAATACAACTATAATCAATAAGATAAAAAATTTAATTTTTTTGTTGTAGGTACTGTTTTCACTGCATCAGCTTGTAGTTAACACGCCTATAAGCAGCAAATATAAACAAAATTAATAATTACATTTTTTAATTATGTTAATATATATCTGATTGGTTTCAATATATTTTAGATAAAAAAACTACCTAAAAAGTAAAAATAAATTGTTTAATTTGATTGGATAGATAACTTATAATTTATTATTTATAAACTAGTTTTGAGGGATTTACCCTTTACCTCCACCCCCCTCTCTTTTCTTATTGTCACCTACTTAGAAATTATTGGTACTTATAATTTAAAATGTCCTGTACCTATTTAAAAAAAATTAATCTGAGATCCCTAGACGATACACAAACTAAAAGTATAATCTTTACAAAATAATTGTTAGTATAAACTGGGATATAAACGCGAACTATAATACATGTAGTCATACAATTTTATTTGCAAGTAGAACGGACGCAATTCGTGTAGTAGTTCAGTAAAACTAGGAACGCAATTATTAATCGTGTAGAGTGTAAACGTCGTCACTCAACGGATTTTAGATTTTGAGTATAGCGAAGAATGTATTGATTTTACTAAGATGTATATTTTTTTTTATCCTGTATAAAAAAACTAGACCATAAATGTTGCTCAGATATATACGCGTGGCGGGAATGTTGTCCAAATGGTACTTTTGGGAAGTCTTTTTTTGATTTTCCAAACGGTTTTCATAATATCTGGGAAAAACAAGAATAAAATGTAAGAAAAACGGGAAATGTACTAAATTAATGCTTTTATTATTTTATAAATTTTGTTATTTGTTGTAATTCAGTTGAAAATATTCGTAGAGACTTGATATTTACACAAAAACTCATATTTATCATTTCTAAACGTGGTAAAATGTTCAAAAAATTTAAGCCATTTTTGAGGTATTTATAAACATTTTAATTTTGTATGTAATTTTTATTTGGTAGGTACTTTATGATAAAATTGTCAAACTTAACAAAAATGCTTGAAAATTTAACCGGGGGGTTCATTAAGTCTTATTTTGTGGTTTAAAAAGAAAATTTGAGTTTGATGTAGTATTTTTTTTTATAAAAGAATTTTAATATCAAGTTTTGATGAAAATCGTCGAGTAAAATTTATGTGGAACAAATCTAATTTTTTAATTTTTGAACATGTGTATTGACAATTTGAGAACGATGGTGAAGTCAGATTTGATCGAATTGACTAAGTTTCGAAATTATAGCTTTTTGAAGTTTTGATATTATATGTTATGTTAAATAACTAAATATTGTCATCATTATAGTATGTTTGTTGTAGCAAAATACCTATTAATTATCGTGAAAACTGAGAAAAAACGGAAAATGTATAACATACATTAGTAAAATATTACGTTTTTTTTTTTCTGAAGACTTTTCTTCCAGCAATTTTGCTCCAATTTAAAATGATAGCACTTTTTCTAAAAAGAAATCTGGTAAAATTTTCAAAATCATTAGATAACTTTTTTTTTTTTTAATAAATGTTTTGAAATTAAATGTAAACGAAAATCACAAAATAAAAAATACGGTACTTCAAATTATGTATTGCCGATTACTCTAGGAATAGTTTTTCGTCAGAAATGGTTTATCGTTGCTTAATGATATAAATGAAATAACCCTAGGAATCCTATCTTCTCAGCTTCTCACCTACAATAGTGGCTGCTCCCATCGGCAGTATCAGCTCTTTTTTTATTTTCGGTCGCAATTTGTATACAACCGATTGCATAGAGAATTCACAGACTTGGTGTATGGATAAATTCACTAAAAAACACAGATGGAAGACAAATTTAAAAAAAATTAAATGGTAAGCCCCTTCAAAAGTTAGTAGCCACTGTAATATAATTATATTTGGGTAGATGGGACAATTCTTAAATTAAAATCCTAATTTTATTAAATATATTATGATTTTTGATGTTTTACATAAGACATAGTAAATATAATAGGTAAGTAATAGCCATAGATTAAAATATGTGTATATTTAATTTAGGGTAGTAGAGACCAACTCATGTAATTAGCGATTAAGTTGCATAATTATTAAAATGTTTAAGATAATATTCAACACTTATAGGTAATAGATACCGTTATACTAAGATTGCAATTCAAGATTTTGACATAGACCATAAAAAAATGATGTTATGTGGATTGAAATTATAATTCAATTTTGCTAAAATTTCTTTTTTACAATGATAGTAGTAGATGTATTATCAAAATTTTTTTTTGTTTGTTTTTTTTAGGAACAGGGTGTAGGGAAATTTCAAATTCATTGTATTAAATTAAAAATTAAACATTTTCCTACTAAGTTATATAGATTACCTACCAATTATAATAACAATTTATAATATTTAACTATTTAGTGAATAATTGAATTCTTCAATATTTCAATTTAGCAAACTCATTAATAATTGTGTAGAATCTTGAATAAACTTCTAACTTTACTCCTTTTTAATTAATACCATCGCTAAATTATGAAGACATGTAAATTATAGATAGATACCCATAGTTGAAAATAGATTTTGATTTTTTTCGAAGTAGATAAATTTTTGGAGTGATAAGAGGAACAAAGATAGTTAAATATTACTTACCTATGCTATGTTCATTATTTTTTGTTTTGTTATATTAATTAATGAATGACGTTTCTTTGAAAATTAAAATGATAAAAAAAAAATCAATTTAGTTAAGAGGAAACTCAATCAAATAGATCTACTTGCTGGTTATACCATTGTCACTAAGTGCAAAGTACAATGATCCCTTGTGTTAAATTTTCTAGCATTTATTTAATGCAACTAAATCATTTTTTTGTAGTTATTACCTTCTATATAAACAAATTCATGTACTTTTACAATAACATATTGAAGAACATTATTTTACACATTCAGTTTTCTCCTAATATTTGTTTAATGTAATTCATGATGGATTTTAGTGCAACATAATATAAATAACAAATAGAAACATTAATGGAAATAGGAAATATATGAAAAAAAAATCAACAAATTAAACCCACATTAATTGTATTGTGAAAAAAAATATATAATTTATTTCAATGGAATAAACCTAGAGCTGTGAGTTGCACCAATACCAGGTCTTCCGTGCTTAACTGGTTTGTATGTAACACTGAACTCACCCAAGTAATGACCAATCATTTCAGGCTGAAAATAAAATATACAAATAATAAAAATCGTAAAAGTAAACAATTATTTACAAATAATTTTGATAAGCAAATAATAGAAATTTTGACAATATGATAAAAAATATCAAATTTAAAATGTATTCAACTTGTTTATTTTACAAACCTTAATTTCAATTTGATTGAATACTTTTCCGTTGTAAACACCAATGATACTGCCAACCATTTCAGGAACAATGATCATGTTGCGAAGATGAGTTTTTACAGCTTCAGGTTTTTCCATTGGAGGAGCATCTTTCTTTGCACGTCGTAACTTCTTTACCAATGCAGATTCTTTGCGTTTAAGACCACCACGCGAGAAACGCCTTCGAGCGCGTGAGTGCAATAGCTCGATCAATTGTTCTCTAAAATATTTATTGAATAGATTAATACTTACATATATTTTTTACTTTTAATAAAGAATATAGGTTTAATTTACCCCTGGATGTCTAAAAGCTGGTCTAAATCAACACCACGGTATGTGAATTTACGAAAAGGCCTTTTTGCTTTATGCTCAACTTCAGTCTGGAAAATAACAAATATTTATTATTTATATATATAAAAACACATTACCTTATCTTAATAATATATGCCACAATGGCAATTCAATATTACTTCTATATGGAATCAGTAAACAATAATAATAATACATTGATTACAATAAAAACATAAAATGCTATTGCTATTATTATAGAATTAATAATATAACTAATTATAATATAATAAATAAATTGTTTTTTCCCCCCTTGAATATACTTTTTTCCTGTTGTTTTTTTCATTAAGTAATATAGAGATGCCGTTCGATTTTGAATTAAGGTAAAAGAGGTCTACTTCCAGTATAACCAGAAAACAAGGAACAAAAGTATTGTTTAATTTTGTCTTTAACAAAATAACATATTAAGGTACAAGGTATTTCATGAATATATTTTGTAAATTTATGATTTAATAATAATAAAACATTTGTTTATATATATATACCTACCTATGAAACGTAATATTTTTTTCATTAGATTACTATTACGCATTACCTCACAAACACAATAGATGAGAGCTGGTGAGGAAATCACAGTCCGTTTATTAATGTCTATGGTTTTTCCACAAACAATACAACTAGGCATTACAATTTTAATTTATTTCATTAATAATTACAGATGTTCCATTAGAAATATTTAGTTATTTAGCTTATTAAGTTGATAATTTATTTATTGTTCAGTTTTACATTAGTACATTTTCTGAGAGTAAATTTGATCGGAATGGTACTTAGAGGTAATTTTTTTATTTTTACAAGGGTAATAAATTAGAAAAAACAGCGAAATTTATAATTTATAAATCGTAAATATTATAACCTTTCAAAACATGTATTATTAAACTCATTTCAAAATCGTTTTTCATTAGTAATGATTAATTTTTGGGTACAGAAGATATACTTTAAATCTTCCCTTTACCTTTCCAACTTTTCACCTACAAAAAATTGCCCACCAATCATGCGAAATATGTTCGTTTGTTTTTCATTATAAGGGTAATGTATAGAACGCAAACGATGTGCAATAATTCCGTAAACATATTTCCATGAGAGTACCGATTACCGGCAATGACATTCAACACCAGAAATACATTAAACCTAAAGAAAAACTTGCAGAACTACCCAAATAGATTTAGAAGAATTATGTTGAGATATCTAACGCAAAGGTATAACAATAATCTACAATTGTTAGCCATGTATTATAGGTTAAATATACGCCGGATTTTGTTAGACGAACACATGTAAATGTTCGTTGCCTGTAATAATTAAATTATAACTAAAATAATATAAACTTACTGCAGTATCGGCCATTTTATTATAGATAATTTAGTAGAATTTCACAAAACAACTTTTTAGAAAAATGTGACTTCTTGTCGAAGAATATTAAAATTGTAAAGGACAGGAAACATACAGTCTACACAGAAGACAATTACAAATATTTGGAAAACGTAACACACGAGTTTATTTTACAGTGCAGCCAACAGCGTAAAATAAGTGAACTAGCATTTATTTTATTATCTTTGAAATACTTTATTGATATAATTGATATATAATAACATGAACTTGTGAAATATAATTGTCAATTTAAACATTTTTTATTTTTTTTATTCAAAATTCTATTCTATTGGTTTGATGGATCTTCATGTTTATATTCTATCTAATAATAATACAATAAATTAATAAATAAATGTATGTAATTAAATATATAGTATTTAACTATATTTATTTTTAATTTTTTGCAAATTCTAAATTTTGAATCTTTATTCCAATTTAAAATTTACATTTAATCTAATCACTCTAATCATGTTTAAGTTTCCTCAGTTAGAAGTAGAAAGCTGGAAAGGCGATTGGGGTTTGCCGTCTATTGATTATAAATGCATTGAAGTCTTGGTACATTATTTTCCTTTATTTCCTTAAAAATGTATAATTAAATAAACATTTTTATAGTGTTAAAATATTTTTCTGTTTAGGCTTTTGCCAGATTTACAAATGCGCCTATTAATATAAATCTCTCTAACAATCCATTCAAATCCACAACTGGCCATTTACCCATAGTGAGCTACAATAAACGATTACTATTAAATCGTGATAGTTTAATTGAGTGTCTTGATAAACAGGTATATTTATTTATTATTACTATATATAAAACTACACCAAGTTTTATCTAACAATTTAATACTTTTTTATTTTAAGAATCTTACACCAAATTTTGGCCTTAGTGGTCTTCAATTAGCTGAAGAACATGCAGTCATTAGCATGATAGATGCTCAACTTGAGCCTGCATTATTGTTTGCTTGGTAATTTAACTCAATTAATTAAATATTTGTATTTTCAATACTTAGGCACTTATACAAATTATACTTATTTTATTATACAGGTGGATGGACGAAACTAATTGTCTCAATTTTACTAGACCATTATATAGAAATGCTTTAAAATTTCCATTTAATTGGTATTATCCAAGTGCTTATGAGAGGGCAGCTAAGCAAAAAATATATACATTGTATAATCATCTAGATTCAGACAATGATATTATGACTGAAGTAAAATAATTAAAATACTTCTAATTATATTTTATTGCTAATAAAATGTATTATTTAGATATATGCTGAAGCCATTAAATGTATGAATGGCTTAGAGAATCGTTTGGGCAACAATTTTTATTTCTTCGGTTCACATCCTACATTATTAGATGCTGTTGCTTATAGTTATTTGGGGCCTTTATTAAAAGCACCTCTAATTGACAATAAATTACAATCACATTTGACAACTTGTAAAAATTTGTGTATGTGGATAGACAGAATTACAAGAGAATATTTTAAAATTGACTGGCAAGCACATAAATGTAATGAGAGAAAAAAAATAGAAGAATCTAAACAAATGAATATTATACCTTGGTATAAAAAAGATGAGACAAAAAATGTTTTTATTGGATTATTCACAATCATTACAATGGTCATATATTCATTTAAAATCGGCCTAATTAGTGTAAGTTTTATATTAATTTTTAGTATGTATGATACATATCAGATTTTGTAATTTTATAATTCATATTTTTATTCTAGGTAAGTGAAATTAGTGATGAAGAAGATGAAGATTGATCATCAGAATGAACTATTTAAAATTTTAGTTAGTCATCATTTTTTATAATTTTAATATTATTTTGTTGCTATATTATGTTCCTAGATTAATTAAGTAGTTAATAAATAAATGGATTAAATTACTTTAAGTTTATGTTTATATTACATATTATTTCAAAGTTACATTTAAATTAAAAATGTCAGCTTTCATTTAGTAACTACAAACTGATGCTGAACTTCATAAATTCCGACAGGCTGATTTTGTTTTTCATCATAATCCACCCATTCTCTTTCCTCTAAATTAACATCTTCAAATAAAGTATTACTTTCAACTCCACGACATTTAAATCCATTTCTGGGTGAAAAATCAGTGATTGATACACCCCGGCAATCAAATGCAACAATACTTTTAAATATATTTGAATCTTCTACCATGTATTTAGAAATAGTGTTAGGTAAAATGTCTGAAAATAAAAATATACTTAGAACTTGATTTATAAATATAAATATTTATCTTTGTTAAACTTGCCTATTGAACAGTCTCTAGAACACAATTTACATTTTATAACTAAATTTGCTTCACCTCTACTTCCTTTCATTGAAACTTTTTCCTGAAAAATAAAAATATTAAATAAGGGATCTGAATGAACTATATAATACATTAATAAACTTTTAAAAATACCAACACTTTCAGATAAGTATGTCCATTTGTCAGATCCTTCACCACAATTTGTGCACTGAAACTGTGAATAAATATTTAATTAAATATAGTAAATAAATATATGAATAAAAAATGTATATATATTAAAAAAAAAAAAAAAAAATGAATAAATGCACCGTCTGGAGTATTATAACTGTACAAAATGATCGGTTTTGAATTAAAAATTCATCATCAGGTATAATGCAGTTAACATGTAAAACTTGACTGAATTTAAAAAATTAAATGAAGGAATACATAGAAAAAAAAATTTTTACAAATTGGTCATTTTACATAGAAATAATTTATTTTAATAGGAAAGACTATTTAAAATGGGTTATTATTAGACATGGATATGTTAAGAAATAAAAATTGATTTGTACATTTAAAATATTAAAATTATTTTTCTTTATTTCATTGTATATATGAAATTTTTCTATAACTGAATTAATGTAAATGTAATTTTGGGTATTTAATATCTCTAAGTCTGTATTAATATCAAAGCTTATATTATGGTTATTTTCTAAAACATTTTCAAAAAAAAGGGGATTTTTTGTGAAGTTTATAGTTCCATTGTTTATATGTTTAATTAAATTGTTATTAGTCTTAAAAGCAATTTTCACATTATTTATATTATTGTTCAGAATTTTAGCGAATTTGTTTGACATATTATTTTTATATTTTATACTACAATAGTCAACAACATTATTTGGTTAGTTGTGTATTATTTTTTCTTTAATAAGAAATTGAATTTTTTAATATTATTTAAATTGAAATTATTTCTATGAGATAAATTATAGATATATTATCATATTGAACTCGTGTTGATAATTATGTTAATTTAATGGAATATTTTCAAGTCTACAGAATATTGAATTAAAAAATTATATTTTTTTTGAATAATGATGATTAGAATCATGTAGTATTATAGCATCATTTATTTATTTATTTATTTATGAGTATAAACAATTTTAATAATTTTGTTTTAACTTTATTATTTTATTAAAATTGTATTCAAAAAAATTAATTGAATAATTATTATTATATTATTAATTATAATATTATAATATTAAATTATGTATATATATATAATAAATTATATAATATTAATTAAATAAAATAAATTGAGACGGAACTAGGTAACCAGATTACAACAGAAATGAAGTAATGAAGAAATCGGTATTGACTAGACACATTAATGGGTCAATTATTTTTTTGACTGTAATTAGTAGTGTTTAGGAATATAAAATAAATCAATATAGTTATAGAGCGGGTTGGATGTGGAGAAACAAAAAAGTTTATAAGGGGAAGGTGCGATTGGGCATCAGAAGAACTGCCAATAAGATTTTAAAAGAACCTTATGTTGCTGTTTATTCTTCTATCAGCTAGAGTTAACAAACTTAACTCATAGAGAATGAAAAATAATTATGTAAGGGTTGGGGTATATTTAGTATTTAACTTGTGTAGGATAAAAACGCCATTAGACTCGTACTATGGTAGCAAAGTCTAATAGTGTGTAAGGGTCCCACAGGATTGATCCATAATCAAGCAGGGGCCAAACTAATGAGCATTAAAAGGCCTTTATTGAAGAGGTGAGCTTGAAGTCAGACAATATCAGTTTTATGAATCCCAGGGCAACTTATTGGTATAATGTAAGAATGGTAACTAAGGTCTCAGTATAAGATAACACTCAGATCCTTTTTGTAGATGGTATAGTCATATTTTTTATCAAATAAGTATGATTAATTAGTGAACGACATTGGTCAAATGATATGGATTGGCATTTGTCCACATTCAAATACAAACCAATAAAGTCAAAATATTTGATAAGGGTATTAAGCTCATCTTAGAGTAGATGACTATTGAAGATGTTGCTTATTCGATGGTAGATTTTTAAGTGATGTAAAAATGTGAGGATATTGTACTTGGGATTATTTTTTTTATACTGTTAATAAAAAGAGCAAAAAGTAGAGGTAAAAGATGGCCACCTTTGGAAATCCCTGATGAGATAGGTGAGATGTAAAATTTACAACCATTAATTTTCACCCATTGATGTCTTTCGAATAGGTAAGATTCAAGGTAAAATAATAGCAGATCACCAAGCCTAAATTTACAGAGGACTTGAAGGATACTAAGGTTAATTCTATCAAAAGCTTTAGTGAACTTTGTAAATATAACCAGGGCCAGATTTAAACTTACAGATGCCCGGGAAATCTTTTTTTGAGGCCCATAGAGGTAAAAAAATTAAAAGTACCCAATATCTAAGTAGTTAAGGAAAAAATAAAAAATTTGCAAACTTGCATGTTATAACTATCTACTTAAAATGCGTTTATATCCAGTTAGAAATATTGTTCTTCATGTATCACAAATTTCAATATTCAATAAATAATAAAAGAAAATATAATAGGAAATTTATTAAATCATATTTTTACTTAAAAGATAGTTTACTTAAAATAACTAAAATTAAACATACTAAGATTTTAACACCAGTTAAAGATTTTTTTTATTGAAGGGGGAAATTTTGAACAGGTTTTTTCCCTGAGATCCAAACTAATTACTTATAAATATTAAATACGTTAAATTTGTATATATTATTAGGTATGTTTGAATATCATACTTTTAAATACCATCGGAAGTCTTCACCATCAGGTGTTAGTTCAGTCACATTCTCTAAATTTGCTTTAATCTGCAATGCGATTTTCTACAAATTAAAAATAAAAACAAAAATCAATTTTAATTTAAAAAGAAGAGGAATATTCACATACAACCATATTGATATAGATAATTCATTCAATTTAAATAACTTATATAATTGATGATGTTTTATTATTATGTCTTGTATTTTAATTTTAATAATTTATATTATTAAAATTAAGGAAAATTGTCAATGTTTTGTTTATATTATACAATACATAAATGATATCCACAAACTAAGATTATATATTATACAAAATGTATTATATGAGTGGTTTATATATAGTTTATCATTGAGTTCCATGTTGTTATCATTTAATACATTTATACGTTATCAAATTTAATTTTCTTTAATATTTTTACAATCATATTATGATATAACTAAAGAAAACAAAATAATTATGGGGCGTTCCCACGAAGCGTTAATCACGACAGTCAACCACGCTTTCGTGAAATACACTTCTGTGTGAACGCATAGTCGTTAAACTTGCTTTCGTGAGGAACGGCGCACGACTCAAGCGTGGATAGATCAAACGTGTTTGATTTTCAGTCGTGATATACCGTTCGTGAAGCCAAGATGTCGTCCCAACAACGTGGAATTAAGTTTAACGATAGTGAAACTACGCGTTTTTTGGAGTTATATTCTATGGAAAAGGTGTTATATGATCCAACTTTGGAGGAATACCGTGATAGAAATTTACGTGCCGCCGCAGCTAAGAGAATAAGTCATGAATTAAATGTTATATCAAAATTCAAAAATTTAAGAAGCTCTTTCTGTCAGGAGTTAAAAAAAATATTTCTTCGCTGTATCCATTCTCTAACCCAAAAACGTCTTTTTTTTCGTTTTCTTGTGTCCTGTAAGCGCTCAATTTTTTTTTCTATGATAGTAGCAAAAAACGAACTTAAAACAGCACAACTTTCAACAACCAGATCATTCATGATCGATGTTTCGATAATGACTAAGTCGAAACATGAGGCGTGAACGGCACGAAATCCCCCAACCATGTGAACGTTTAATCAATTCACACTTTCGTGAGTGTCACGAACGAAAGTTGACTAGCGTGGTTGACTGTCGTGATTAACGCTTCGTGGGAACGCCCCATAACCGTGGAATTAAAACTATTAAACTCATAAGTAAATAAATAAACTAATAAATGTTGATAGTTAACGGATTCATTAAAGTGGTAATGAAAATGATAGTATTGAAACAATTTCTTTGGATTTCAATTGTTTATTTCTTATTTGACAGCTTATTGTAGATCTTTTAATACTTCACCATGTTTACTGTTCGTCATAACAATTTTTCATTTATTAGTTCAAAAATGTATACAAATTGTATAATTAAATGTAAATAGATACTAAGGGCAAAAAATAATTTCAGTTTATTAGGTACATATTTATTAAGTTATTTATTTTTAATTCCCTGTTAACGGCTTTAACCCATAAATATAGTTGTTAGTTTGTTATCAATGATTATATCATAATATTTTAGTAAAAATCATGGTTTAAATATCATTTTGTATTACACAATATTTTACAAACATAATAAAATATTATTTTTAGATACTAAAGCTTTTAAAATAAATTTTTCTTAAACAAATTTAATAGCTATTGATTATGTGATTTATATGTAACATAATGTTATAATATATAATGTGGTAGTTAATTAGTCAGTCTATTTAGCCAAAGAATTAATTAAAGTTAATAATAATAAAAAATGATTTTCATTCTGAACAACCACCGGGATTCATATTTTATGGATTGGCCAATAGGGCAATATTGTGATACAGCAAAAAAGCTTTTGGATTTACAAAGATGTTTATTTTTTTTTTCTGTGGACTTTTCTACCAGAGATCTAAATCCAATTTTTAAGTGTAGCACCTTTTCTGAAAGGAAATTGGTGTGAGGAGGTATTTCTCAAAGGTTATTTTTTGATTTCCCCAAGGTTTTTCTCAACAAATGTGAAAAACTAAAAAAAAAACAGAAATATACTAAAAGTAGGTATTGATTAAAAATATTACGGCCTTTTTTCCTGTGAAGTTTTCTACCAAATTTGCTCAGATTTACAATCTGAGGAAGTTCTTTTTTTGATTTTCCCAATAAATGGAAAAACTAGGAAATACATAGGAAAAACAGGAAAATAGGTACAATATTAAACAAATATTATTAAAGAAAATATATAATGCCTACCTACCTATGTAATTAATAATTTTACCATAATATGAAATATCTATGTTGACAAAGCCACACTATAAACTGAACTTTGCTCAGAATAATTTTTTCATTAGCAATGGTTTATCATTGCTTACAGATACAAATTAAATTTCTCCTCTATTACCTTCCTAACTTTACATCTAAAACAGTGTCTCTGTGCGTTCAAAATATGTCCGTCTTCTCTTTATTTCATGGGGTGCTTAGCACCCCAGAATAGGATAATATGGATTGTTCTTTATATAGCTATAAGTAACTTTTAACAGTTTTCCTTATTATTTAAACAATTATAATAAACATATAAATATTCTATTTCCAAGAACCCCTCTAAAACTTTGACAACTACAGGTAGAAATAAAAAACAAAAATTGTAAAACTAATCAATTTTTTGTTTCACTCAAAATCTAAAATAAAAAATTGTTGCACATCGAAAGAGTTAGCGTAATAATTTTGAATACACCTAAAAATTAAATAATTGAAAAACAAATTTACATTCTAAATGAAGTGTTACATTTTTTAAATTTTATTATGGTAAAAAATAAAACAAATAACAACTTTTAAACATTTAATTATTAGGTAATTAATTTCTTCTTCACATAATATATAACTAACTTCAAAACTTACAACTATGTTATAACATATAGTCAATTCAATCACCATTCTCTTTGTTTCTTTTGCTGCACACCAGTGAGAATATAATAAGCCTTATCTGTGTGTCTGATACTCATTTGTTTGTGTTTTTGATGAGTTTTACATAAATTATATACTCTTTGATCTCTGGTGACTAAGTAACAATCCTTGCAACGCCTTCTCACTTTACCAAAAACTTTGAATCCTCTTGAAGGGATTAAAGATAGACTAGTAATTGAAGGTGACTGAATAACTGATAATATTTTAGGAGTATTGTTTATTGTAGATGGTCGAATTGCCTTAGTGAATAAACTACTTAGAAAATTCATTCTGAAAAAAACATTTAAATAAATACAAATCAGAATTTATAATTTATAAGCTTTATTGTACATATTACTCTACTAGGTACAAATATAATTTCATTAAAACATAATTGGGTTTAATGTTAATAAATTTTAATTATGTTTTTTTAATAATATTGTTATTGAATTTCATTATCTTGTGTGTATTAATATAATATACTCAAACAATATCTAAAGAAAGCTTACCCAATCTATCAGCAATTGTTTTACTACATTATTTACTTAGCCTCAGCATAGGTAACTGACAACCTGGTTTCATAGTATAACTATAGCAAGCTGTTCACAAGAATTAGTTGACCAACAAAAATTGTATTATGGTTATTAAGTTTTGGCTAACATTAATAAATATTATTATTTTAAATTACTCTGCATATCATTATTTATACAATGCAATAATTCAAAATTTCAATTCAGTTGGTGAATTAAAAAATATTGTAGTCAATAACTACATAAATTATTTAATCCTAATACATTTGTTATTTCATTTGAAGTATACAGTGATACAAAAACTATTATTTACATAGAGGAAAGGGAACCTTTAAAATGTAAGAAATCTCCTGGGACCTGTTATTATCCCCTCCCAAAAAAATATATATGTAGGAGAAGAATTTAACCCCTCTTTAATCTGTTTTATTATATTCATAACTTAACAGCACAATTTTATTAAATTACTATAGATACAAAATATAAAAACATTCAGCAGAACCAAGTCTATAATCAAAAAAACTACAGATTACTTTGTGTACGTAATAAAGTTTGTTGTCATAGAACTATATCTATGTTGACTGTTTTTTTTGGTAATTATGTCTTAAACAAAATATCATAATTTTTGTGATCTACAATTTAATAATATTGATAATACAATTCTGTTACAAGAATTTCACACAATGTAAAATATTAATGAGTTGTCACGCAAATAATGATTGACCAGCAACTTGCATTAATAACTATCAAATTGACCCCCACAGAAATATCCCAAATAATACTCTTGATTCTACTGTCAGTTATCTGTAGACTATTACTACATACTACGTACATGCCTTTGAGTGTTATGCAATATTTTTGAAACAAAACTTTTTTATTATATTTACTATTGTTTTACAGATCAACAACCAAATCATATAAAGAGTAAAACACCCAACATATCTAAGAACAATAATTAACAAGAACTGGGATATATCATAAGAAACCAAAACCTGAATAATAAAAGCCACAGCAGCTTTTAACAAAATTAGTAAACTCTTCAATAGTCATATCATTATTACAATAAAAATAAGACTCCTAAAATGTTATATATTCTCTATCCTGTTGTTTGGGGCCGAATATTGGACACTAAATGAGGCAATGTATAAAAAAAAAATAGAGGCTTTCAAAATGAAAATATATAGAAGAATACTTTGCATATCATAGGTACAACATATTATAACCAACCAGGAAGTACTCAGAAGAATGAATAAAAAGAAAGAGCTCTTCAATACTTTAAAGATCCGCAAACTAAAATATCTCAGTCATATTATGAGAAATAAAACAAAATACAGCTTGCTGTAGATCATTATTCAAGGAAGAATTAATGGAAGAAGAAGTCCAGGGCGTCCATGAACATCATAGAGGCAAGGTTTAACAAAACATTGATTGAACTCATTAGAGCAGCTGCAGACAAAACGGTGATAGTCATGCAGGTCACTAACATCCGAAACAGATAAGCACAAGAAGAAAAATACTTTTTTTTATTTTATAATACTCATGTAATTCAAATTATTTGTGTGTATTATTATGTTGATAATTCTATGAACCTATCAGTGAACTGCATGTATAGGTCACAAAAATTATTATAGATCGCTTTATACCGTTACCTGTGTTTTGGAAACCATAAAATCAGTATTACTATAAATTAATGAAAAAACTTAATTTATTTAAAATTCTAATAGTAAATATTTTCATGAGGTTAAATAATACAAAATATTAATAAAAAATGGATTTAAAGTTTGTTTTTGTTGTTCATAGTTATATTTATAATTAATTAGTGGTGGAATGATATGTTTACAGTCGCATTATGTTTTTCACGGGAAGAGGAATCTACCCTCCCCCTTACATTGTATTTATCTAAAAAAAGTTGGTTTAATAAGAAAAACATCTTTTACTGGTGGAAATAAATGGTTATATACATTTATATATATGTATACCATATAATTTAATACTAAAGAAAACTGAAATGAAAATGTTATACATACTTATTTATTTTGTGTATGTCCTGCCAAATAGTAATCAGTAAGCTAGTAGAAATAAAATATTATAATTGTCAACCAAACAGATTAAACAGATCAATCGTCTTAAAATTTTCAACTTGGTAACTAGTATGAAAATATGAACTAAGATATTTAAATATTTAAGTTCATGGTGTTAACTTGTTTTCTAATCACGAATTAAGATATATTAAGATAAGGTTGGACCGCTTCCCCCGCTAGCTCACTGGCATTGTTCGCATATTTGCCAGAAAACATTTAAAATTTTCACCACATTTTTACAGAGCGCTGTTGATTAGACATTTTTGAGGTTAGAAATTGTAGTAATCAGGGTAGTAGCACGATTAAAGATAAATCTATAGACTATAACTACTGAGCATACGTCCTATCTTTTTTGGTGGTATCTATAATCTATTATCTAGTATCTACTTATATTTTTGAATACCTTGGTATGTCTATTATAAATATAATATATATCTTAATTCGTTGGTAGTAGTAATCAATGGAGTAATATTACTCTGTGTAGTAATCTTAGATCATATACTATGGATAGAGTTACTGCATAATAAATGCGTACTACGAATTAAAGACATTGTTAACGAGTGCTAAGGGGACCGCTGTTCATTGTACACGTGTATCAGTACTCGTCGTATAATTATTATAATACTACCAGGAAGTGATGGTAGGTACGTCACTCGTGATAACGTAAATTTGACCAATTGCGAGCAATATAAATTTTGCGCATGCTCATTTGTCCCAATTCCCCTTAATTAGGTCTGCATCAGATATTTAGTTTGTAGTTCTATCCATAGTATCTGATCTAAGGTAGTAATTAAGATGTATTTTTTTTATATTAATCACGGCTTTATTATCTATTATCTATAACTGTGGTATCAAAGTGGATTAATTCACTTTGTCGGTAGTGGTATATCGAATTACCGCCAATTTTATAAGGATTTGAATAGTGGTAACACATGTGAATAATGTAATATCATATTTATAACTGTTATACACTATTTATGACTATAATATTTTACCTAGCCATGATTTTTTCAAAAATATATATATTTATAAAATGAAAATGCTAAATAAAATGGCTATCTTGGATTTAAAAAAAAAAATATGAAATGTTGAAATCATAGCACAAGGCTTTAGAATTAAGAAGAAAAAAATATTTAAAATATTTAAAAGTTTAACAGAACAAATTATAAAAACATATTTTTTATTGTAAACTCGTAATATATATATGAGAATAAAATAATGTAATAAACTCTTATGCAAGTTATTTGATAAAAATATTATATTATAATTGATAAGGAATTTGCTCGTGGGCATTGTCTCTAGACCACGAATTAAGATATACAGTTATATCTAAATTCGTGCTCTAGACACTAGTTTTGTATAATAATATTTTATCAGAAAAACTCAACTGTTGAAAAAATATTTACGTCGAATCATATTTTAGAAGAAAAATGTTATCCGAACTGTATTTATACAGACAAATATTCCGATCGAAAATAATATATTATGAAAAAATATATCATCAGAATAATATTTTGTTAGAATCATGAAATAAATTATTTGGTCACGGTTAGAATTTGTGGCCTGTGGGACAACTTACTAACAACTACTTCCCATAAACCTATAAATCCATATTAAGACGGATATTCATAAGAACGATGGCGATAACAGTTATCACTTATCAGACATACCCAATTGTACAATTGAATATGGCATATTGGCATGGGCCACAAATATACATTTCTGTGGACATGGGCCAAAGGTTTTAATCAGATAGAACTTTAGTTCTATACTTATAACTTCTATAATCTATATATCCATGGGACATGGTCATTATATAAACCACTCAACGAGGTGTTAAACTCTTAACTATTTTTATTTATTAATTTTATATTTAATATTTTTATAAAAAAGAAATTTTCAAATTCAACTTTTCTGAGAATATGATTGATTTTACTACTCCTTTTTTCACTATTTATAATTCGTATCAAATTTTCATTAACAAGTTTAAAGTTAATTATTTTAAAATACAAAATCAAAATGAAAAATCTGTTGATAATAGTAATGCTCAATTGATTGAACAATCCCAAATTGAACCTTGTCGTTCATGTACAGATTTTCAAACATTTAATCGTATGCGACGACAAGAATACAGTCAAACTCAGGTGAAAATTTATTTATTTTTCTTGTATTGAAATAAAGTAATTTATTGTTTTTAACTTTTAAAACTAACTAGGTATCTTCAAAAAAATGGTCAAATTATTTACCTATACAGTTTACAATTTCATCCTACTAATAATTTTATTCAGTTAAATTCATCCCAACTCATAAAACATAGTGATATTTTTTTTACAATTACCTACAATAATATGTTAAAATATGATGTTTATTATAGAAATGTGTTCAATTATGGTTATACCTAGGTAATCGGTTCCTACTATACAAATAAATGTGAAACTTAGGTGTATCATTATCTTCTGTTTTATTTAGTACATTTATAATTTTAAATACCATGATTTAAACTATAAACTCATGAAAAATATTTTTTATACTTATAAAACAGGTTCCACTAGTACCACTTGAAAGTAATAAAAAAGAAACAAAAAGGATTGAAAAACAAAGAGATGATTGTCCTTTAGATAAAGATGAATTGGGTTTGTAAATATTATTTTAAACTATTTCACAGTTATTCTACAATTATTGCTTTAAATTGTATTGAAAAGGTCGCAGTACTTGGAAATTACTTCATACAATAGCTGCTACTTATTCAGATAAACCATCTGCAGAGGAGCAGTGCAATACTGAACAATTTATTAAATTACTACCAAAAGTCTATCCTTGTGAAACTTGTGCTAATGATTTTTCAGAAATGTTAGTATAGTTATTTTGTTTTGGATGTATCAAACAAAATTATTAAGTTTTAAATACCTGTATTATTTATTTTTTCAAGTTTAAACTATAATATTTTATTTAAATCATTTTGTGATACATATTAAATTATTATTAGAACTAAAATAAACTATTAAAATCAAATTAAATAATATGTTTATTATTTTCAGACTAAAATATCATCAACCAGATGTCAGCTCTCAAAAAGCATTTGCACATTGGATGTGTGAAGTACACAATATGGTAAATAAGAAGTTAAAAAAACCATTATTTGATTGTTCTAAAGTAAATGAAAGATGGCGAGATGGTTGGATTGATGGGCATTGTGATTAATATAATAATTAAATAAAATTAGATAAATATTTTTAGGGAATAACTACTATTAATTTTTAAATTATTTTATATTCAACTCAATTTTATATTGAACTCTGAATTTGTAAAGTTTAGCTTTTAATGTTTGTTTGAGCAAAAATAATAACATTGTGTTGCATTTGTACAATATAACAAATTTTCTAGTATTATTCATTAAATACTAGACAATTTGTAAAAATTATAATATTCAATAAAATAAAATTTAATTTTGAATAATTATTTATTTTTTTGGGGATAATATAAATTTGTATAAAATGATTTTATGACTATAATATTATATTTATAAATAATAAGACCTAAGTTGTAATTAGTGGTAAAAATAAAAAGTTGAACATAATAATGTTAATTTGTTTATAATCATTTTGATGAAAATTGTAAAAAAAAGATGGGATTTTATTATATTGACTTCACTCAGAATCATATTTTATCATTATTGATTTATAGTTGTGTACAGATATAAATGAAATAATTGTGTGTATCCTACCTTCCCAACTTCTCACCTACAACAGTAGCCACTCCCATCCCCAGTATCAGCTCTTTTTTTTAAAAAAATGTTTATTAAACTTTTTTGTTGAATGTATAGAATTCTTCGAAAATATTACTAGTTACCACAGATTATTTTTGGTTTTCAATGGTTTCATTTAATCTGTGATATTACCATAGACCATTTTATGTCCTTATATCATATATAATACAAATATAATATAAGTTGAACTTATATGATTTAAGGTCTATGGATATTACAGTCGATTGTTGTAAAAAGGCCATACAAATAATATATAACGCGGTTCGGCTATCGTTCAGAAAACTTTTAAGTAAATATTATATAAATATTTTCGTCCAAAATTTGTTTCATCTTAAAATAGTGTAGAAAAAATAATTTTCTTCCAATATATTTTTACCATAAGGTAAATCAAATGGAAACGATACACATATCGAACTGTTTCATAGAACGAATTAAATTTCAAATATATATAAATATATTTATCTTTAAAATCTATGAATTATTTAAAAACAAAGATTTCATTTGAGCTTTGAGTAGTATTCCATTATCAATGTTTTCGTTATTCAGTTTTGTATGTATTAGTTACCTACACTGGACATTATTTGAAAGTGCCTAGATTTTAAGGTTATTGTTCATTTCTATAGAAAACTTGATAATTGATAATATGATAATATGGTACAATTTAATAATTTATACCTTTCTGTTATACCTATTTTTTTTTCTTTATTTGCATGCAGATTTAATTTTCTTCTATATGAATGTGTTGTATTAAATTAAAAAATTTACTTTACCTAATAATTTCTAGTTAGTTGATTGTGAAAAAATAAAAAGAGTAAAATGCCTCCTAAGCCAAAGGCACAAGGAACTAGCAAGAAAGCTGACCAAAAGAAAAAGGAAAGAGTTATTGAAGTAAGTTAAAGAAATTGCATTTATTTAACTAATTTTTAGTACAGAGACTACCCTATGTTAAAATAATAACTGTATACAATTTTTATGCATATTATAGGATAAAACGTTTGGTTTAAAGAATAAAAAAGGAGCCAAACAACAAAGATTCATTCAACAAGTTGAAAAACAAGTTAAATCTGGTGGTATACCAGCACGCAAAGTAGATGACAAGAAAAAAGATGATAAAACTAAAGATGATTTAGGATTAATATTTAAACCTGTTCAAAAAGTTGAAAAAGGTAAAAATCAATATTTTGTTTATTTGATCTGGATCCTTGGAAATACCTGTGATATGATATATTTATAACATTCTGAAATTAATTAATGTAATATGGTAATCAGTATTAAATTTGATTATTTTAAAATTATTTACTTCTTATATTGTGTAATTAAATTATAGGTGCTGATCCAAAATCCATCCTATGTGCATTTTATAAACAAGGTCAGTGCACAAAAGGTTCAAAATGCAAATTTTCACATGATTTAGCTACTGAAAAAAAAGCTGAGAAAAGAAGTATGTATGTGGATATGCGCGATGGTGATGAAAATGATACTATGGAAAACTGGGACGATGAAAAGCTCAAAGAAGTAGTAGATAAAAAACATGGTGAAAATGATAAAAAACACCCGACAACTGACATTGTAAATATATATATATATTTTTTTAATGTATTATTAAATATATTAATCATGTTTTAGATTTGCAAATTTTTCTTGGAAGCTGTTGAAAAAAGTAAATACGGATGGTTCTGGTCTTGTCCAAATGGAACTTCTTGTATTTATAGACATGCCTTACCATCTGGATTTGTTCTTAAAAAGGTTAGGTTTTACTTTTTATTTATAGATACACCATGTAAAATAAAATTTAAAACATTCAAAATTAGAATAGCTTACATTACTTTGTATATGCTTAAATATTGGCATTATTTGTATTTTAAGGATAAGAAATCAGTTGACAAAAAAGATGAAATTCAATTAGAAGATTTAATAGAAAGAGAACGAGCTGCATTGAATTCTGTAAAATTTACAAGAGTAACCTTAGAGAGCTTTTTAGCTTGGAAAAAACGTAAAGTTAAGGAAAAGAAAGAAGCTATTATTAAAGATGAAGAGAAAAAACGAACTGATTATAAAGCTGGGAGACAAATTGGGGTTTGTATTGTTTCCAATTTTTTTTTCCGTTATGATTCTAATTCAGTATTTATGTAATTGTTTAGCTTTCCGGTCGTGAAATGTTCTCCTTTAATCCTGAGATGGCTGTTGGCGATTCAATGGACGATGGAGAAGAAGCCTTTGATTCTTATTTAAGAGATGAAGAAGAAGATAATGAAAATATTAAAGTAAGTTGTTTTGAATAACATATACTAATCCTAGTCATAAAAATAAATCACTCGAGTTGTAATTGAAGATCTTAGAAGTAATTAGAAAATAATTTTTAAGTTTATACACTTTATTAATTTGTATAAAATTGCTCAATTTTTCAGATGTTAAGTAATATTGATATATAAACATTTTTGTACAACTATAATAAATATTTAATTTAAATATTAATACAATATTTAAATTTGTATTATTTATTTTAAATGTATTGCATGTTCTATAGGTTAGAGAAATTCAATTAGAAGCATTAGAATTGGAAGCCAGTGAAGTAGATGATACTGGTACTCGGTTACCTCAAGATCGATTTAACGGTTCTGATGTTGCTACTATGCCAATTAATGAAAACCTCTTTTTAGATGAAGATCTAGATGATCTGGATGATGAATTAGAAGAATTGAATTTAGAAGATGATTCAACAAATTAAGATATTTTACAAATAAATACAGCTTTAACAAATAAACATTTTTATTGATAATAATTCATAAATAATTGCTTCCTTTGTTTATTATTAAATTAAAATACAAAAGAAAATGTATCCAAGTCTATATTTTTAAATTTTCTATAGTTTCACAAATTGTATATGCCGATTCTAAACAACCATTAAAATTTGACTGTGTAAAACAATCTCCACCAGCTATAATTGGAATGGATTCATTTAGTATAACACAACCTGGACTGTTGCTATAAGAATTAACTACTTGCGAGTATAACCATTTATGCACATTACATAATTCAGGTGAAGGCCAGTCTGGAAACAATTCATTTACTTTGTCAAATAACATTTGATATGCACTTTCTCTTGTTTCTGTTACATGTGTTTCTCCAAATTCTTTAGTTGTGTGGAAAATAACACTGTCTGGTGCATCGTATTGACCTCGTTTTCGATTATCTATAGAAACATACCTGAATGTTTTATCGTCAAGGAATTTTACATCCCATTCTTCTTTTATTATAGGTTTCTCATAGAACATATTAAATGTGAAGCGAGTGCTGTAAGTAACTTTTTCCAGTTCATTGCGGACTAGTTGAGACATTGGACACTCCATTTGAAGAATTTGAGGTGCTGGTACTGTTATTATAATTAAATCAAAAAATTCTTCACTTCCACATATACTTATCACTTTACCTGATGAAGTAATTGCACTAACTCTTCTTTCAAATTCAATACAATCTACATTAGCGTTATTCAAAAAATATTTAACTAGAGAGTTGGTACCATTAGGTGCTATAAAGTGATTGTTTTGATTATTTGATTTGGACAACCCTTCAATTTTACAATCCATAGGAGTCAATGTTTTGGTAGAAATTAATTGTTCATATATCACCGAGTATTTTGATAATGCAGATGAATCGGTGGTTATGAATTGAACACCAAGATCAACAGATATACCTTTAGGGCCACGGCGGACTGAAGCACGACCACCTGGACCTCTGGCTTTCTCCCACACAGTTAAATGAATATTTGGAATACGAGCACGTAACAAGTATGCAGTAGCTGTAGAAGTTAATCCACAACCAATTAAAAGTACTTTCATTGTATATAATAATGTAATTATTTAAATTACAGAGAAGATAATTAAATAATATAAATATTAAATTAACAAGAAGTTATTTAATATAGCTATATAGGTAATGCAAATACAAATTCAATAAATAATATGATAAGAAACAAGGTTACAAATGTTACAATCTAGAGTAAGTTATGAATGAACTACTTGTACATGTAATTTAACCTATTGATCTGCGGTAATACTTTTAACATATTTTTACATAACTTTTTATGAAATTTTAATAATTTTTTTTAGTCTTAAATGTTTCAGATGAGACCAGTTGTCCGAAAATGATAAGGGCCGAACATGAAAAGTAGAGTGCGTTCGTTTATCAGCTTATCAGCGCCACCGCACAGTCACAGTAACTTGCAAGGTCTACGTGATTCTGGACAAATATGGTCTTACTTGCGCCGCTTATCATAATATAAAATTCATTATTAACATAATTTGTGTTTATCAACTTATAGACATCGATGATGATTATTTAAAATTGTCAAAATTTGTATTTCTTCTCTTCCAATTATAATTTTAATTATTATTCATGCCAGTTTGGGTTTATGAGGGGTGTTTCGTTGGAAGTTAGAGAAAACATAAAGTCAGGGATCCGACTATCTATCTGCATATATTTTCAAAAGACCCTGAACATAGACAAATATGGGTTAAACAAATTGTAATACACAGTTATAAAAACGATGGTAACAATATAAACTGTTAAACAATAATAATATTCTTGAAATTGCATTATTCATTAAATTTGATAAATTGTATGTTTATTTTATCATGACTATAATTAGTTATTAGGTCTATGGTTTAGCCAAGGTGGATTAATCTATCTTGAGTATGGTGTTTAATACAAAGATAATAAATAATGGATAGGCCATCTATGCCTATCATATGGGAATCAACCTTAGATCATATACAATGGAGTACATGTTAGTGATGAGTCACTAGGTGAGTTGCCTTTAGTGCGCATACGTGTCAGTGACTAATCGCATATTTATCTCAAATTACCGATATATATATTTTGTTTTTATCTGTTTTGTATTATAGGTACTTTATACAGATTTCAGTTTATTATAAATTCTACGACAAAATATTTTGTCATGACCAATAAATTCAAGTTTTAAATTCATTAAAATGTATATTATTATTATCACTTATTTTAATAATTATCATATGATATGGATAAATACGCGACTAGTCGCTGGTACACATGTGCACTAAATGCAATTCACCTGGTGACTCGTTGTTAACATGTATATCAAAATATTGAGTTATGACAACATTCATTTCATGATCTGGAATGGGGTCCATGTTTCTATAATGATATCTTTCTAGGTTTATAGTTGTTACTGCTAACTGCAGCTATCATTAATTAGGTATACTTAATCAATACTGCTACTACTGTGATTGGCGACTACTATCAATTTGAGAAAATGTTGAAATATAATCTATTATAATATTATGTCCAAATTAAATCATTTTTCCATAGGGTGGCTGCTTTTATCATGTATCTTTGTCAAGCTATTTTGTATATATCCGCATGCATACTTATTGTAATAATTAATTTACAGATTGTACGCCTTAAAATAAAAGTTATAAAAAAAAAAAAAAAAAAAAACATTAAACCATTAAAACCTTGGTACATATTTTAAAATAGTCATTTCTAATAATAATTAGGTAACTGGGTCGTTTATTCCAGTTAGGCAAGTACTGATAAGAACTATTCTTTTTACTGTTTGGTTTGCAATAATAATAATCACAGAATATATCTTGTAATAATTCCTCTGTCAGAGTTAGAGGCATTTATAAAAAAAAGTCTCTCTTCCTCATTCTGGCACAATTTTTATAGAAAATGTATAGAATTAAAGTAAAGACTTGATTATGTTCAGCGATGACGGAAAATTGTCTGAACAGTGAATTAAAATAGTTTTTTCATAAAACGTAAAAAAAAACGGGAAATTTACGAAATTAATGCTTTCATTACTTTATCAATTTTGATATTTGTTGTAATTCAGTCAAAAATATTAGTAAATACTTGAAATTTGGACAGAATCTTATATTTGCCTTTTCTAGACGTGGTAATAAAATTTAAGCCAATTTTGAGCTATTTATAGACATTTTAATTTTGCGAGTTTTTACGTAATTTTTATTCAGTAGATACTCTGTGGTAAAATTATTAGACCTGATAGAAATGTTTGAAAATTTAACAGGAGGTTCATTAAATTTTACTTTATAGTAAAAAAAGTAATAATAAGTTTGATGTAGTATTTGTTTTTATAAAGGGATTCTGATACTACCTTTTGACGAAATTTGTTTGAGTAAAAAATTATGTAGAACAAATCCATTTTTTCAATTTTTATTTTTTGAACATACATTTATTGCTGATTTAAGAAGAATAGTAAAGTCAGAATAGAGCGGACTGACTAAGTTTCGGCTATAGCCTTTTTAAGTACAGATATTATGCAGATATTACACGTTTATGTTAAATAACTATATTACCTTCTATACGTTACCATACTATACGTTTGTTGTAGTTAAATGTTCATGAATACGTATTTTCATACTAAGGATCGCGGGTTCGGGGTTGATAAGAAATTCTTTGCACTTTTTTCCCCCCTTTTACCTAAATAGGGGAAAAAAAATGAATTTTAAGTGTACCTAGAGATCTAGCTATCGCTCGCTCAGACGATTATAATCGAAAAATACTCTTTGGTTTGTTGTGCAAACTTTTCTACCAGAAATCTTGTTCTCATGTATCAAGTGTAGCTAATTTTCTGAAAGGAAATTTTATCTCCATGGTTTAGGGAGGTCATTTTTGTAATTTTTGTCATTTTTTTGTAATCGGTTTTCATAATAACTGAGAAAAACCAGGATAAAATGTCGAAAAAAAGGAAAATTAACGAAATGTAGGTATTAGTAAAAAAATATTATGGCTTTTTTTTTCTGTATACAACTTTTCTACCAACAATTTTGCTCCAATTTATAATGATAGTACTTTTTCTGAAAATAAATCTGACTGAGAAGGAACTTTAGAGTGGTCAATTTTGATTTTCCCAGAAGTTTTCTCAATAAATGTGATAATATAGGAAAATCGATACAATATTAAACAAATATTATTAAAGAAAATATATAATGCCTACTTAATTATTTTACAATAATATGTCATATATATTGTTGACAAAGCATCACTATCAACTGAACTCCGCTCAGAATCGTTTTTTCGTTATCAATGGTTTATTGTTGCTTACAGATATTAAATTACCTATAACAGTGGCTGCACCCGTCTCCATTATTCTAGGACGTATTTTTGTTTTATTTATATGGACAGGCTATTGGAGCTATAGATATATACAATCATAAAGCATATTTGTTTAGTCAAACAATTATATCTACTTACACATAGTAGGTACCTACCATGGAAAATTACGTAAAATTTATAATTTTAAATAGCTTAAAAATCGCCAATGTTGTAAAAATTTATCACGTCTAGAAAAGGTTTAAATTATTTTTATGTCATAATTTGAAATCTACGAATATGGTTAATTGAATTACAATAAAAACAAAATTGAAAATAATGAAACCATTATTTTCGTAAACTATAATCGCTAGATTATATTTTAAAAATTTAAATTGGTTGATATATAGTATGTAAAATTTAAAAGATACTTCCATTATAAATAGGTACATTGAGAAATATTATTAAAATGTAAAGCTATCAAGCTTCAGTAAGCTGCAGGGTCATCTCCAGACCTTGACTATAGGGGGGGGGCGGAATAATAATATTTTATATTAATGATTGATGAGGGAAAAGACGTACATACTTTGTACGATGAGTGGACCACTGTTATAGATAAGAATTTGGGAAGGTAAGGTATTGCAAATTCAATAAAACAGTACAATTTAAAAGTTAAATTACTTTTTTTCACATTAAATAAAATATATGGATAATAATTAAAATAATATTTATATGAATAACAAAAATAGAACAAATTTAGTTTAGCGCCCACCCGATTTTTTGAGTTTTTTTTTCAAAATGTGTGATTTAACTTTTATATTAAGAATATAAAAAAAAAAATCAAAGCGGACAAACTTCGTTTTGAAGTTATAAGGGAAAACTTCATAAAGTTCGGGTTTTCAGTTTACGTATTATACCTTTGTTAGAATTTAAAATATTCAATTTTTTTTTCTTAATAAAAACTTAACTATTATACTTTTATAGTTTTTGTACATAAACCTTAAAAAATAGTATTTTTGGAATTCATCCAAAATGTGGTCAAAAATTGACATTTTTTTATTATTATTATTTGTAATTGTTGAGATTTTGATTACAAAGTTGTTTTTATTGAAGTCAGAATAAGGCTATTTAGCTTAGTTTTAGAGTTGCAAACGTAAGATATATAATTCCAGGTTATTCCATTTATACAGGCCCAGATTTGACCCATTTGGATATCGTAATATGCCCCTGGATATCGTAATATTTTGGGCTCCTGGCCGTGGCTGGTAGTACTGTATAAACACCAATATTTTGAATATGTTTATGGACCTCTATAATTGTTTGGCTCAGGCCCAAAATCACCTTAATCCGGGCTTACATTTATATCTATAAGCAACGATAATCCATTACTTGACAAAAGATGATTCGGGGGGCAGTTCGATAATAAATAATTTGCCGTAATTTTTTTTAGTGATTTTCATCCGATGATTTTGGAAATTTTACCACGTCCAGGTAAGTCCAATAATAAGTATTATTACCAAGTTTGAAGTCGTCTCTACGTGTATTTATAACCGGATTACAGCAAAAAACTCCAAAAATAAAAATTATTTAAAAGATCAAATGTTTTGACGATGATAATGTAAGAAAGTAAACCAAAAAGGCAACATAAAAGGTATCTTGTTGTTTTTGGATTAAATTATATTTTCTGTTAGAAAACGTCGTCCGTGTTTATATATAATAATGAAATCGTGAAATTGTATGTTTTTCTACGTTTTTTTCCACTTAAAGACTTTTATTTAAAAAATTACGTCGAAAATCATAAAAAGACCTGTCTTAATTACAATCTAAACAACTTGAGTTAGTAGTTCGTAAAGATTAGAGCAAGTTTACTAAGAAAAAACGTGTCCACAGATTAGAACAAAGAAAAAAGAAATAAACATCTTCATAAAACCAATAGTCCCCTTACTACGCTTGGAATCTAAAATGTCAATTTTTGACTACATTTTGGATGAATTCTAAAAATGCTATTTTTCAAGGTTTGTGTAAAAAAACTATAAAAGTAAGTATGATAAGTAAGTTTTGATTATATTAATGAATTAAGCAGTAAAATACACAAATTTAAAAAAGAAAAAATTGAAAATGTTAAATTCTAACCAAAAAATAAGCGAAGTGGAAAACCCGAACTTTATGAAGTTTTCCCTCATAACTTCATAACGAAGTTCGTACGCCTTGACTTTTTTACATTCTTAATGTACACGTACAAATATAATTTTTGAAAAAAAAATCGCGTGGACAATGAACTAGATATATGCCACAAAAATAATAATAATAATAATATTAATAAAAATTAGATGACCAAGTCCAAAATACTTTTATTGTAAGCAGTGTTTTGCAAGCGGTTTGATTAACGATATTTTCTATATTAATGTTTTAATTTCGAAGAATATTCAAAAGTGATAAGCAAACTTAACCCAACCAAAAAAAAATTACATACAAAACTCGTAAAATTAAAATGTCTATAAATTGTTCAACAATTTTTTCACGTCAATAAAATGCAAATATAAGTTTTTTGTCCAAATTTTAGGTCTACGAATATTTTTAACTGAATTACAACAAATAACTTAATTGATTATAATAAAAGCATTACTTTCGTAAATTTTCCTTTTTTTCTTACGTTTTTTCTTGGGTTTCCTTGATATTATTAAAACTGCTTGGAAATTAAAAAAAATGACCTTCCTAAAGTACCAACCAGTCAATATGACAACATTTTCTTTCAAAAAACGTGTTACATTTACATACTAAGCAAGTTTTTGTAGACATTTTTGTTATAGTTTAGAAAAAAAAAACAAAAAATTGTAAATCCAATAAATACATTCTTTATTACACTCAGAATCTAAAATTTAAATTAAATTAATCATTTTCAATTTTGATTCTAAAAATATATTATTTTATTATATCTTTGCAAATTAATTGTTGTTCCCACTTAGTTTTCCATAGTTCTATCTCACCCTTGTGAGAATATTTATTGAAATTTATAAATGAGAAGTGTTTCATTTTTGTTTGAAGTATTTCTAAGATCCAATATCATCTTTATGACATTTAGAACCAGTTGCATTTGTATTTAAGAATTATGGATATTTTGTATAGCAAAATAGAATATCACATGGTTTATTGGAGGGGTCGATCGCCCCCCCCTTAGGAACACGCCTGGTAAGCTGGAGGAGTAAAATATATTAAATAGATATCTATTTAATTTTAGATCGTTGGTGTCATGCCCACGCCAACCCACTCACGCTTATTAATATATTCATAATTGTAAATATTATAACATAGGTATGCAATGTTTCAAGTTAAATGAACACAGAGATCTTTTCTGTAGTAAATTATTTGTGAAACTACAGTTTTTAGGTGCAATAATAATTTGATCTAGTTTTTTATTTACACATTTTTCATGGAACAATATGAAACATTACAGACACCAATTGGTGCCCAACCATTGAGTGTTGCACTGGAAGAAGTTGAAAGGTAAACTACTTTATACATACACAATATATTTACACAGGTAATAAAAATCAATTTGAATAAATATACTAACATTTGAATTTAATTGTGTGATGTAGTCAGTTGTTAACCAATGCAAAGGTGTCAATGTCAAATGTAAATTATTGTCAGAAGAATCAAAAATTAAATGTAACATCGGGAACAATGAAACATGGTCGTAGGATGAAATTGAATTGTAGGCATGGGTACAATATTTTAATTTTTTCCAATGGAACTGTATCCACTTCTGATGATGACATTGATAATCATTGTATATTGGAGATTACATCTATTTCTCCTGGACTTGTACGTATTAAAGGCGTTGAAGCTGATTTGTTTTTAGCTATGGATAACAAAGGACTGCTTTATGGAGAGGTAAACACTAGATGATTATATATATTTTTAACTAATGAATCAAATTATTTTTAGCCTGATCCTACCAATATGTCAACAATCTTCATCGAACAACCAGAAGGCCCTTATAGTGCATATTTATCTTTGAAATATCGACGAAAAAAGTGGTACATAGCTATAAAAAAAAATGGTATAATCAAAAGGGGCCCAGAAACTAAAAGAAGACAGCATGCTACGCATTTTTTATCAATTTTCGTATAATATACATTATAATTTTGAAATAAATAAATACATTTCAATATATTTTGATAAATATACATTATAGTTTTTAAATGTAATTTAATTTTTTTATTAAATTATTTAGTTGAATATTAATAAGACATGTCCCGATAAGATATTTAAAAATACAATGTAATAGATTTAAATCAAGAACACTATTTTAAAATCATAATAGTTATTTATTAAGTATGATCACTAATATAATGCAAATGCACTATATAAATCTAAAGCAATTAAAGCTAAGATAATAATAAAATGTTTTACAAACAATAATATAAAACATATCAATATCAACTGCACAAATCTATGCACAGTTATGTTTTACAATATTATGATAAATTTTAATACATATTTTGTTAATGGGAGTAGACATTAATTTGCATAAGCAAGTATAAGACATTTGGCTTTAGATCTAGAATAACATAGTTTAATATAATATAAATAAAATAAATGAAAATCGGAATATTTTTAAATTAAAAAAACATAGAACAATCACCTAATATTTTTAACAAAAAAAAAATTTAATACTGATATGAGATACATATTTTTACATGTTATTAAAATGTTTTATTTTTTGTCTAATTAATATAATAATGTTCTAATGGAATGCATTATTGATTATAAATAGTAGTATATTATCTATTAAATATGTAACATGAAATTAAGTAAAAAAAATTGAAGAAAAAAATATGTATTGATACAACTATAAAATGGTATAATAAGAATTACACTTTATTATTTCTTTTGTTATAATTATATTTGCTAAGATAATAAAAAAAAGAAATATAAGAAATCAAATTAATAAATATTTTTAATCAAAAGTTTAATATTGGAATTTAAACTTAATTTTCTAATTAGAAATATTAACTAGCGCATAAATAGTAAATTTTAAAATTATTATGGTTATAAATGATAATTTGGTTTGTGGTAAAACGCAATCAAGCTTTGTGTAGATTGTAACCATTTAAGTTTATCTAATTTTCGATGTTTATGGCAACAAATAAACAAAAAAATCCTTGTTGTACAAAATCATGAATGTACTCATTTCTTTTTTACTCTTGGAGACGTTGTTTGGAATACACTGGATGCAGACATTAGATTTTCAATGTATTGCCCTAGAACTTGGTTTTCAGATCTTAATTTCAGGTTTTCTTCTTTTACACTATCCACGCGCTGAGATAAATCTATATAATGCATATAGTATTAAATTTACACTTATTATGCAATTATTTTTGATTTTAGAAATTTACCATCCAATGTATTTTGTAATTCTAAAACTTGTGTGATAAGCCTTGCTTTTTCTTCCAATTCATCAGGACTCATATCAGGATCTAGACCTATGAATAAATAAAATAACGATATACTATATCCTTGTGTATTCTTTAATGTATGGGTTAAATGTATGATAAAAGTCCTGGGAATATATGAAGACTAACTGTTTCTGCTTGGACTACTACTGCCGTTTGTGAATGATGATTGTAATGAATCCATACTTTGATTGCGCACAATAACATCAGAACACTGAGATACATCGTGGTCATCGTGAATAATAGCTGCAAATATAATTCAAAAGTAAACAATCAATAGTACATGTTAGGTCGAAACATTATAATCATTTACCTTGAGGATCGTCGTCTGCTAGAGGGATATTATCCTCTGGAGACTTATTTCTGTCTTCATCCATAGTACGTTTATACATGTGGTATCTATATTATTACTCTACAATGTAAACCTTAATACACCTATACATCTATCTATACAAAGATATTTTGATTTTGACAGCACAGTATAATAAATAATATAATTACAACTGATTATAGATCAAAATATACAACTACTGTATACATAATAATATTTACATTTTCAATATTTTCATAATTTGTATTAATTTTATTACTGTCAACATTGTATTGTGATAGCGATAAAATAAGGGTAATAGATAATGCGCGCGAGTTGCCAACACAACGAAACGCGAGGAACAAAAACATCATGTTATTGCGCTTAAAATCCGTAGGACCACGGAGTCGAAACGACAATGAAAATCTGTTCGCATTGTTGTTGAATTACATCCTTAGTCCGTCGGGACTCATACTCATCCGAGTTTGATTCTTTGTGCTTTTGTTTTTATCTAGTAGCCCTTTTTTCCATATCCATATTACTACTCTACTGTGGACTGGACAGTGGACACCGGTGTACGAGGTAAGTACCTATGTAAAATTGTGCTGTAATTGTTTTACAATCGACGAGACACGTTGATACCACTGGCAGACAGTACTCGTATCTAGGCCAAGATTTCTGTATCGGAAAAATTGAATAAGAAAACTCTTTTGTTGCTGTACAATCCGTGCGACCGCGCACGTCGTTGTGTGTTGTAGTGACAACAAACTAGTTTTCCATATCTGATAGGTTCCCCTCTGTATTTTACTCGTGTCACGTTCTGCAGTTGGTTGCTGATAGAAATTACTTTTAATCAGAAACAGTTGTTGTTGTTAAATTAGTTTGAAAACTCCACTGACGAATTATATTTTGTGTATCACTATCACAAATGTCATGGCCGTGTTTGACGATATACAGCGGTATGATGAAGAGATTGCTTGCTCATCTATGGATGAAGCATACTTAACACACGTCCAGGATCCGATACTCATAAGAGGCATTGGGAACCTTACTGTGTAAGTAATCTGCATTCTTACTATAATATACCTTATACATTTAATGTAATTATTTATATTATTAATTTGAACATAATATTTTGTTGCACAATCATGGTCATTGTGCTTATATTATATAAAGATATCAAATTATTTGTTTAAAAATGTATACATATCATTGTGTTCTGTGCTCAAAAACACTATTTTATAAAGTAAAAAGTATTTAAAATCTATAATAAAAAATAGTTATATTAGTTACTATCAAATTTAATTTATGTAACATTTTAGTTGTAAAAGTTCTGTGAAATCAACATCCCTAGGTTTATTTAATGGTTTGAATTTAATAGGAATATTATTGATTTATATGATATGCTTAACTATGTATTTGATATGTAATGTATTATAAGAGTTAAAGATAATTATTATTATATAAGATAAAACTTTAATACGTGTAGGTTGGGTGAGGATAATAAAAATATTTGAAATTTATTGAACAATAAATTATTAATTGTGTTTCATAATATGTAATTCAAATTTAATTTGTTTAGGTTATTTTTTTATTTAACTAGATGACTTTACCGTGCTTACTTAACTTAATTCCCTGCTTGCTTTACTCATTTCCTTGATTTGTATGCAATGCTCTGTGTATTGTAATGAGTAACAATGTAAATTGTGATCCATATGTTATTAAATTTGTATTGAAAAGAAGTATGTTGCCAGGCAATATTACAGAAAAATAGTATTTACACAAATAACTTTTTTATTCACTTATATACCTAAAAAATTGTTGTATACATCATGTTATAAATTCAAGAAAATGGTAACCTTAATCCAGATTAGTGACTGGTGTAAACTAAGTAATTTTCTGTTACAAGATTAAAACTTCAAAATTTCTAATTTTCAAAAGTAATTTCAGATGCCTTAAACTTTTTCACTGATTGCTTATATTAGCATTTTCTAAATGTGGCATAATTTTCAACAAATTCTATTTATTTTCTTGTCTTTTGTAAACAAACAATTAGTAATTTATTATTATCGGAGTCTCAGGTTTTGAAGTGCCACATTATTTACGATTTTTGTCAAAATTTAATCTTAAAACGTCCATAAAAAAAAAAAAAAACTACAATATCAACTTTAACTAAGTATTTATTTTAATTTTTATAAAAATGTATAGCTTGTTTATTACAATAAACTCTTTTATTATTTTCTCTATTTATCTAATTTTGTACATCATATAAGTTATCAGTTATATATTATACAATTTGTGATATTTCAAACCTGGGCATAATTATTTATTTATTATAGATATAAATGGTCTACTGTCTATCTGGCTGTGAGATAAAATTATATATTAATCTATGTTTGTTCTACAACAGATATTGAAAATAGCACATTTCTAACATTGCCAATATATTTTACTCACATTTGACAAAAAAACATTGTTATAATAATTATTTAAGTTATAAAATAGTTGATATATTTTATTTTTTATCCAAATTATACTTGTTAACTACACAAAATTAACATTTTCAGTAAATGTTTAACTTATTAGATGTAATACTATACTAATAACTTCTACAAACACTAAACATCAGAAATAAATATATTACAACATAATATGGCAAATACATTTTTAATTATATAATAATATATATTAGGTATATTTTTATTTGTAAATAATATAGTTTGGACAAAAATCAGTTTGAAAATTACTTTAATGAGCAATGTATTGAGATTAATTTGAATTTTACTTAAAACCGGCTTAAAAAGTAGTTCAGAATGGTTTAGATTAAAATTATAGTAAATAGATCATCTCTTTTTTTCAATTGTAAATTTGATTAATTTTTTTATCTACTGAATATCTAAACATTTTTTAAGTGGACTCTCTGAAATAATCTTAAGCAATTTTAACAATGATGACATATTTTAGAAATAAATGTATAAAATATAATAAAAACAATGGGAATATTTTTCAATATGTACATATTTATTTAACTATAAGTGTTTTAATATCACTATTATTTTTGATCTGATACAATCACAAATATGAGAAATATATGTTTACATGATGCTACTCCATCAAGTGCAGCTTTATAAATTTATATTTTTTTTTGTAAAAGGAAAAAACTTAACTAATATATTCTTTTATAACTGATATTATTTATCTTTGAAAAATATAAATTATCTAAAATATTTTCAATAAAAATATGTGTACCTAAGGTAAAATAATATTGAAAAAGCATAGATAAAATTACATATTTCTCTAGAAAATCAATAAGTCACAAGTTGTAATGAAATATAGGAACCTATTTATTATTTGCAGATTTTGTTACTGTTGCAGTTTTCCAATAACAAAAGTAAAGTGGTATTAAACACCAATCATAACATTAGATAACATATTAATTTTATCTTAGTAATGTAAAATACTCAATTTATGATTAATGTGGTTATTGATATTAGGAAAAAAAAATATGTGTGTATTCCTACCCAGGTATATTTCATAAGTAACTAAAATTAAAAATAGAGTTTTTATAAATATTTTTGGTTTAATAAAAGATTATAAATTTGAAAATGTGACAGATTTACTCTGTTCAATGTGAAGACCTTGATTAAAGTAATCTAAAAATCAATAAAAATAATTTAAAATTGTACAAAATTTAAGTGTAAGCATTTAAAAAAAAAAAAAAGTACTAAGCAAATAATTGGAATCCAGGGGTTAAAGATATTCTTAAATATATAAGTATCTGAGTCAGTTAAATAAAAAAAAAATATTTCACTCAATTAATTTACTTATGATATTTAATATTTTGTTGTAGAATATACTTACTCAAAATAATTTGTTTCAATATTAAAAAAAAAAATGTATACATTATACTTTTTAAATTTATTTACATAACTAGAAAGTACAAATATTAAATAATTTAACCTAGTAATTAAATTGTTAAATAATTATTTATATAGATATGTAAATTTAAATAAAGTACCAAACAGAAAGTTTTCTTTTTTTAAAAATTTTTTACTAACTGATAAAACACATAATGCTATGATTTTCTCATTCTAAAACTAATTTTTTAGTCATAAGTACTTAGTTAAGCTGGTGTTAGTTTTAAATTTACATTTTTTTAAAAGAACATGAATCTAGTATTATACATCTAAACAATTTGTATGTCATAAGTTGAGAAAGCATTATTAAAATATATCAAGTATACTAAAATATAAGATCTGTACTCTTATTATTTGTATTTATTTATTGTTTAGTTTTGGGTTAAGTAGCAGATTTCAATCAGAGTTCCCTAGTGCACTTGTATCACGAGTAGCACCTGAAGAATTTGAAGAGACGATGGGACGGATCAATTCTGTATTAAAGAAAAGCCTACCAATGAATGCTAAATGGTTGTTTTGTGGATGCATGTGCTGTTGTTGTACTCTTGGTTGTTCACTTTGGCCTGTTATTTGTCTTAGCAAAAGGGTAATTAATTTTGGCTGATGTAATTGTAACAATTAATTTATATAATTACTTATTGTGAAAATTATGTTTTAGACTCAGCATAGTTTGAATAAATTACTTGATTGGGAAAATAATCATCTTTATCATAAAATTGGTTTGCATTGGAGATTAAACAAACAAAGAGTAGATACTTCTTCTATTACAGAATATGTAAGTTTTAAGGCATTAATTATTTAACAATTTAATTGCTAGGTTAAATTATTTAATATTTATACTTTATAGTTATGTAAATAATTTTAAAAAAGTATAATGTATATATATTTTTTTTTAGTATTGAAACAAATTATTTTGTGTAAGTATTTTCTACAACAAAATATTAAATATCATAAGCAAATAAATTGAGTTAAATCATTTTTTTTATTTTCTGACTCTGATACTTATATATTTAAGAATATCTTTAAACTCTGGATTTAAATTATTTGTTTGGTTTTTTTTTTTTTAACTGTTTGTTATTGGACATCTAGTTTGATATACATAATGTATGACTCTCAAGACAATTTTACAATTTTGGTGCTCGGGTCCAATTCATTCAAATATCAAGTTAAGAAATTCCACAATGGTTGTGATTAATAGTTTATCTATACACAATGTTCTTTTTTTTTTTAAATGAATTTACTAAAGAAATACTTTAAAATGTGTACTTAATAATTTCATCAAATTCTATTTAAATCATTTCTATAACATTTTAAAAATATTTATTCTGTAATCCACAAATTTGAGATATTTTTAAACATATTCAGATTTAAAATTTTTAGATTAATTAAATTCTTATATTATTGATTTTTTTAAATGAATACTGTGCAAGCTAATTTGTATTTATTATAGTTTAAAATTTAAATCTAATAGTACTGAGTAATGTTAGGTGTAAAATACTTTTTTTACCATTCTCTTCTATATCTTATTGTTATTAATTATACTAAATTATGTAACATATGTAAATATATATATGTATTTTTTTTTTTTACAGGTTCTTTTGGTGGAGTTTATTCCAAAAATACCAATTTATAAACCAGATTAAATAAATTTCATGAATACGTACAAATTGTTTGTCTCCAACTGTTCTAAGATATTTGTTGATATATTTATTTAAATTTATCTATTTTACCAGAAAGTATAGGACATTTAATTTGTATTCTTAACTACTATGGAGCGTTACTTCAGTCATTCACTTGCTCAATATAATAAAATAAATAATCTAATTTGTATATGCCCATGTGAAATTAATGATTAATGAGAATTAATTTTATAATTTTGAAATTTACGAATAAATATTAATTTTCATACAATTAAAATTTGATGAAGGGAGATTTAGGTTAAGGCTTATTTTTT
Source organism: Cinara cedri (assembly GCA_902439185.1). Classification (NCBI taxonomy): domain Eukaryota; kingdom Metazoa; phylum Arthropoda; class Insecta; order Hemiptera; family Aphididae; genus Cinara; species Cinara cedri. The sequence goes on from CABPRJ010002409.1 coordinate 386,832, forward strand.
TTTACTTAATTTACAAGTAATGTGTTATGTGATATTTATCTGTGAGATACCTGAGCGGTACTTAATAATGAAAGTTTTATGTCTTTCTCATCCTTAGAAGAATCTGACCTGTTTATTTTAATTAATGTTATTATTTTTAATAACTCATAGATTTAAAATTAGATTTGTAAGTCAATTAACCGAACAAAAATGTATTATCAAATATCTGTATATGTCGAGTTATGAACTTAAATTTAGTACTTAAGTTAACAATATTAAGTAAGGAAAATTTCATGACATCACATATATTTAATTTTTCTTTATTGAAAATGACATTTCATAATTTGAATAAAAATTAATTTTTGTTTGGTATAAATTGTATAAGACATTATTTTTTTATATTATCTGTTTTTTGTTTAAGTACTGTTAAACATACGTGCTTCCAAAGGATCAAGTATGTTAGGTCCACGTGATTATTTTGTGCATAAATAAATATAATGTTAATATGTATAATCAAATTGTTTATATTTGTGGTGTAAATATTTTTTCAATAAATGTTGTTTGCAAATAAGCTTATATTTTTTTTAGTTATTTGTATTATTTGTGTATGTTATTTTTAAACTGATAATCTTTACTAAAGGACGATTATTTATTTAAAAACACATCTTTCATTAGGTTGTATAGCTAAATATTTTTTACTTGATAATAAGATTGAATTAATAAACCGGAAGTTTGCAATATATTTATTATTAAGTTATTCTAAATTAATTTTTTGACCTCTATTTTTGCTATAAATCCAAATTTGTAGTTTACAAAATAACATTGTATGGAATAAATATTCATCAATTATAAAAATAATATTTCGATGAAATTTCTAAAATATTGGAATAATATGTCAATTTGTAAAACAATAGATTTATTTGAATTTGATTTGAATAAGTAAAAAAAAAAAAAAAAATTACACAACAAAAATTAAAAGAATAATATAATATAATGTTTATAAAAATAATATTTTAGATAAATAATGGCATTTAGATAAATTAAAAATAAGTAATCAAAATATTAATTATTATACATAAACTTAAATAATATTGGTATAAACAATAAAGAAAAGTTAAACAAATATTTATTTTTATTGAACAATTTTACCCTGTTTAATAAATTGAGCATTAAGGATTGTTCGTTTAAATGTATCTTAAGTTTTTTTTTTTTTTGATTTAATACAAACTCGATATTTAATTCATACAGTTTCAATAATCACATGTTATTACATAATAATACATAAAATATAAGTTATTTTGGTTAACTTTTAATTTTTTTTATTTTAATATCACAATTTACTTTATAAATCATCAGGAAGTTCAGTAACAAAATTTGATGGAAATTGACCTTTACATCCATTACTTTCTCCATATAACCAATGTTCATTAATTCTTCTTAATACTTGAATTTCATCACCTTCCTAAATTGTTGGAAATTAATATTGATTATCGTAATTAATTATATATAATCATAAAATAAATATTATTATTGAAAATAGGGTATTAATAGGTTATTACTAATTACTTGTATACTTAGATCTTCCCAGCATTCTGGTTTAAATGGAAATACACAAATTACTTTGCAGATATAATCTAATTGTAATTCTTCGGGTAATGGATTAGTAACTTCAACGTAACTAATGGGAAACATTCCAGTATGTCCATTAAGTGTACCTTCTAACCATTCATCATTTACACGCTTTGTAATAAAAATTTGATCTCCTTTCTGGGATAAATACAAATTTTATTTATATAAGTAAAGAGTATATTTTAGTAGATAAGATATGATTATAATGGTACCTTAAAAACTAAATCGTCAACATGATCTGACATAAAATCAAACTGAGCAACACACTTTGATTGTGGTTTTGATAATTGATTTTCCTATAATAATAATGATAACAAAATTAAATTAAATAATAATAATTTTTTTTTTCAAAAAACAAATTGAAGCCATTATATTAATTAATTATGATAGTATAGTACAGGGGTTAGTAACCTGTGGCTCTTCAGTTCCACACGCAAAAATTAATTATTTTATGATCAAAAACAATATTTTATAATATTAAAAAAATGGATATTATTTTTGTTGCTTTTGGAAACATGAAATAATACATAACAATAACTTGATAGTAACCGCGCGGCGTACAGTCTATAGTAGTTATCGGAAGAAGTTAAAGAAAAAAATTACTTATTTTTGGTGAAGACATGGAGAGCGGTAAATTACTATATTTTAAAAATCTGAAGCAATATCGCGATGAAACCAATGCAACTATTGACATAAATTTCTTTTGCATAACTATAAAAAATGAAGGATAAATTCACCAAACAATTCGAGTAATTCAAAACAAACAAAAGTACTCTAGTACTTCACTAGTTCATAGTAAACCCACTCAACACAAACACACATGAGGTCAACATTGAACCATTTGGAATTGATGCTAGATCATTTCAAATGTAATGCTACATTTAAAAAGACTCGTGGAGTGGCAAGTTCACAGAACTCAAGAGCAAGTTGGAAGATCTGGAGGTCCCGAAATGCATGCAAGTTGCGCAAAACAAGTGGACAGCTCTAAAAGAAACGCTGTGATAATAGAAATTTATATTCAACGCATGGAATAGTCTTCCAGAATGCTACAGTGAGGTGAAGAAGTTAACATTTGGATTGCTGGCAATTTTTGGGTCAACATATTCGTGCAAGCAAGCGTTCTTTTGCATGAATACAATAAAAAATAAAGTAAGAAGCCAACTAACTAATACAAATCTAGAGCCGTGCTTGAACTTAAAACAGCAAGGTATGATCCAGATTTCACAAAACTTTCAAAAGACATGCAAAGCCGATGCTTCCATTGATATAACTATCTATTTATTAATAACTGCAGTATTTTATTATTATAGCTATTAAAATTTGAAAATAAAATTATATTAAAAAAATTACGAAAATTTTTAGTGGCTCTTTAAAATCGGAAAAATTTTGTGTATTGTAACTTTTGGCTCTTCCGTCGCAAAAGGTTGCCGACCACTGGTATAATACAACTAAAATTTATACTCAAGCAAATAGATAGAAATTTAAATTAACCAGTTAATTAATAGACAAATAAATACAGTGTTTCTAGTATTAGGTCTTCTAGTGCGGAATTATACAGAGTGATTTTTTCATTGTGAACCAGCAATTATATCAGATGATTTTAAATGAATTTGATTTCTGTTTTTTCTAATAACTATGGAATCATTTAAGGTTTATTTTAAAACAATTTTTAATTTTTTACCCCTACTATATATACCATAAATAAGTGCATATATTTGATTTCCAAATAGGAACCCCCTTTTTGAACACAGATTTGAATAGAAAATATTTTTTTAGATATTGTGATTTGCATATTACTTATATCAGATTTAGTCTTTATGAGTTATAACAGGTTAAAGTTTAGATTGGGTGAGTAGAGAGGGTATTAAATTACATATTTATAAATTAAATAGATTTTTAAGTACCTAACCATGAGTGCCGAGTTATTATCACAAGTGTTAATTGTTTAATCATGAAGATGTGCACACAAATCATGAAAAAGTAACTTTCAAAATAATAATTTTAGACATTACAACAGATTAGAGATATTTTTATATTTTTTGGATATAATAATAAAAAAGTTGTCCTCCTAGGATAATGGGGACGGGTAAAGCCACTGTTATAGGTATTTTAATGTATATCTGTTAGCAATGACTAACCATTGCTAATGAAAAAACGATTCTGAGCAGAGTTCAGTTGATAGTGATGTTTTGTCAACAATAAATAATATGTCATATTCTGGTAAAATAATTAAATAGGCATTATATATTTTGTTTAATAATATTTGTTTAATGTACCAATTTTCTCGTAATTCCTGGTTTTCCACTTTTTTTTTCATAGTTTTTCACATTTGCTGGGAAAACTCTTGAAAAAATCAAAAATTGACCTTCTTAAAGTAAGTATCTCCACACACAGATTTTCTTTCAGAAAAGGTGCTACATGTAAAAATTGGAGCAAGTTCTTTGGTAGAAAATTTGTCTACAGGAAAAAAAAATAAACATCTTTGTAAAACCACAAGCTTCTTCGCTCCACTCAGAATCTAAAATAAATAGAAGGCAATATTTTCTCATTTGCCTTTTACAGTACCTACCTACAATACGAAAATCTATTATATTATCATAAATGTTGTAGCGATACATTTTATTTTATTTATTTATTTATTTACCTACCTTATTTTCTAATTGATGTTTGAATAACGCAAAAGTTCAAAATATATTATGGTTATCTATGTTTATTTATACCTAGTCGTAGCATTGATTAATTAGAGTCCAATTAATGATAGTAAATACTTTAGATCACTTAAGGTGGCACTTAAAATCAGCACTTAAAGTCTATTTAAACATGTCTGTTTTGTAGTCAACCCGTATCCATACCGTACATTTAGTGTCAGTGTTACTCGAATCACACATGTCCGATCAGTGGTGGATGTAGAGAGGTAGCCCAGGGGTCTTGGTCCGCCCTCAGACTATACAGAATATACAAAAGTTTTTACTTCCACAAATGATTCATTGTTTAACGCATATACAGGATGATTTTTTTTTATGCCTATCTATAACCCTTCTCTACTGCTCTCGCTGATCTAAATTTTAAACTGTTATAATTCATAAACGTAAATTTGGTAAATCTGATATTAGTGTTATGCATATCAAAATTTCTAGACAAATATTTTCTATTCAAATCTATATTCAAAAAGGGGGGAGGGTCCTATTTGAAAATCAAAAGTATATATTTAAGGTATATGGAGTAGGGGTAAAAACTTTAAAAAGATTTGAAATAAAGCTTAAATGATTCTATTATAATTAGAAAAAAAAACAGAAATCAAAGTCAGTTATATCCATTTTAAGTTTCATATCCTAAAATATAGTAATTATCTGAAAATGTCAGTGTCAAAAATCCTTATCAACTTGTCATAAATAAATATTTTATTGCTGGTTCAATACCTATTTAATAAAGAATATATTTATAAAAAATATATACATGTACATATATTTTATTTCTTGATATAAAAATTATATTAAAAGTTCAAATAGAATCTGAATTTCAAATAATATATAATTAAGAAAACAAACTTCAACATCAATGAAATTAATTAGTTAATATGTAATTTATTTATTTTATAAAATTACATAATTGATGACTACATGTATCGTATATATATATATATATATATATAATATAGATAAATATATAGTATAAGTATTTTAAGAAACACACAAAATAAAAAAATTGATACTTTGGACATTATGTTATTGTTGTAGGTGGGAATTGGGAGTCACATAGGTTATTTAATTTATATCTGTAAGCAATAATAAACTATCGCTAATAATAAATGATTTTGAATGAAGTTTGGTTATACATGTCATAATATTTACAATTTTTCGACAAAATAAAATCTTAAAAATGCAAATAAAAAAAAACTATATTATAATCAACTTTTTTTTTTTTTATAGCAAAGTACAACTTTAAGTGAAATTTTTGTTTGATTGAACAGTTTTTCCACATAGTAACTACCGAAAATAAAACTAGAAAATGTAAAATGCTTATAAATAACTCCAACATATTTTAAAGATTTTACCATATCTAGAAAACTGTAAACTTTCCCTGTTCTTTCTAAATATTTTCCAGGTTTTTATCAATTATTAAGAAACCTATATGAAAAATACACAACTTTTTTAATAACCAACAAGATCTAAATGCAATTAAAAGACCTCTTGTAGTTTTTCAAATGGGAAAATATTTCTGGTAGAAAGCATAATGAATAAAACTTTAAAATAATAAAATCTGTAATGACAAAGCGAGCTGTAAATAATTAACTGTTTTCCCAATTGTTTTGAAAACCTCTTGGAAAATTAAAAAATTACTTCTCTAATTCATTAATTAGATACAAAATGTAACAAAGACCTCTTGCCATTTAACGATTAGAGCAAGATTTCTGGCTGAAAAGTTGTTTACAGACAGAAAAAAATAAAAATCACTTCACTTAGTTTAGAATCCAAAACATTCATAGAAATGAATGTGTTTAAAAACAAAACATCTTAAATTTGTACAATTTTTAGTTGTCTCATTTCTTTTCTATACAGTTATTAAATGTATAATTTAAATTTAAATTCCTTGATACTAAACTGACATTGGTGTAACGTGATTTAAAAACAAATTATTAATTCAATAGTTTTATGTCATATGTTATTCAACCTATAGTTATGCAAAACAATAGAAATAAAATATTTACTAACTAAACAAGAATCTATTGGATACGTTTATGCACTGTATTATTTATAACAGCTCAAGCTCATACACAAATTTTGATATAATATTAGTTTAACTTACCATATCATTAGGTCTTGGTGGCAATTTGGGACCATTTAATAATACATTTAAGGCATCTGGTGGTAACATTGGAGGAGGTAATGATGGTGGTGGTAATGAATTTTCAAGTTGCAATTGAGAAAATGTTGTTTTTAAATAATCCATATCTTTATTTGAACATAGTAAATCAAAATCATCTTCAAAACCACTGCTTTCAGCTTGAGATTCTTTCCACGGACTAAAATCACTGTTGAAGCTATCTACGCTATTTCCGTCACTACTGGATCTAAACAAATAATAATTTATATTTTTTACAACAAATAACAAATTTGTTTTATTTCACAAAATACTAACTTATGAGTAGATGTTGGTGATGTTTGAGGTGAACTGAGGTCTATAAGACAGCCCACCTGAGAAGTACTGGCAGATTTATGAATTTCATTTGTTTTTCCTATCCAAGAAGGTGTTGGAATTGTGTGCTTTGTTTTAAGTCCAATTAAAGATGACAAACCACACTTTCCCTAAAATAATTATACAAGCATTTATATTACCAAAAAAAAATGATTGTTTAAACAAAATAAAATAAAAAAATCTATTATAAAAAAAAAACCTTTAAAAATTGGTTATTTTTTAATTATTAAGAAAATTGTTAATTTACTAATTTATTGTGATGAGAAATTCAACGCATTTTTTTAAAAAAAATGTATTTATTAAATTTTGGGTTGAGGACATTTTCCAATAAAATAATAAATAATTCAATGATACAATTATATAATTTCTAATATTATATTGTACATTCATTTTTTAAAGCATTAATATTTTTTAAATTTATAATATCTGAATATCTGTATTTAAAATATAGCCTTTTATTATTGTTACATGGCAAGCTGCAATTACTAATTAACAATAGATACTACTTTATATTTTAAATTTAAATAATAAAAAAGATATAAGTATTTCTGAACAATTTGATTATAAGGGAAAATGTCCTAGTTCCAAATATTTTACTAACTACTGAATTACCTGAAACCTTCTTTTTGATGATAATTTATACTTAAAGGTTAGACCTAATAAAAAATTACTACAATAGTACAAAATTACACATACAAAAAAAATCAAAATAAAAAGTTTTATGTATATTACTTGACTTTGACTTTTTGGCATTTGCACAAATTTAGGAGGTGGTGGTCGAGGTGGAGGTTTCTTTTTGACTGGTTGTTGAAAACCATTCAGAGATTTTGATTGTTTTAATGAAAGTACTTTTGCTAATCTTGATTTAGCTCTAAAAAAAAAAATTGTATATTATAAATAGTATAATTTGTACCAATAAAACTCACAACTTACCCAGGTTTGATCACTTTGGGCGGTGGAGGAGCAGGGCGGTTTGGTACACTTGGTGCTAAGAAATACATATTTTAATAAAAAAATATAAAATTATCAAATAACATACATACAATTTTCAGAAGTGAAAGCAGTCCAATTAGCCATCTTGAAATGATATTTAATTCATTATTCAAAAACTAAACTGACATATTTCGCTTCGTTGAAACACATATGTACGTGATGGTTAACGTCACGACCTTCGGAAGTGATTTTTTTTCTCAATTATTATCTGCCAACACATAACGAATGTTTTGGTTAATGATATATTTAGTAGAAACGTAAAAACTTGTATAAAATTATTAATAAAGCTCTTATCTTAAATACTGAATAACAATAATATTGTTAAAACATGTTTCACAAGAATACGCAGTGTAGCCTTTTAAAATATATACAAATAAAAATAAAATGTATGCCAACATGGGATAAGTTGTCTTTATTATTCCATGAGTGAATATAATACGGATTAAAAAGTATTGGAAAATGATTGAGGTTATGTTTAGTAATCTTTCATTTCTTAAAATTTCCTGAAGTTAATTTTTTCGTTTAGCGTAAAATAATTTTTTTGATTTCAAAATGAAAGCCAAGGGAGATGTAAGTATATTTGAGCTTTGAAGTATCTAATTTAATTTAATTTTATATAATTTAATAAGAGTATTGAACTTAATGGTTTAAATGGATTTTAAGTTTTAAAAATATAAAATTCATTTGACATGTGGCACTAGGGAAATCAAAACTCACAGTTAACTATTTTAATGTTACCAATTTTATTTATTAAATTATAGTTGAAAGAATATGAAGTCATTGGTCGCAAATTGCCGACTGAAAAAGAAAAGACTACTCCCTTATACAAAATGAGGATTTTCGCTCCTGATCGCATAGTTGCAAAGTCTCGCTTTTGGTATTTCTTAAGGCAACTAAAGAAGTTCAAGAAGAGTACTGGAGAAATTGTTTCGTTAAAACAAGTATGTACCAATTAGAATGCTTTTCTCATAAAATATAAATATATAAATATAATGTTTTTGTTTTTATAGATTTTGGATAAATCGCCAACAAAAATAAAGAATTTTGGAGTATGGCTTCGTTATGACTCGCGGTCTGGTACACATAACATGTACCGTGAATACAGAGACACAACTGTAGCTAGTGCTGTCACTAAATGCTACAGAGACATGGGTGCTAGACATAGAGCCAGAGCTCACGCTATTCAAGTATGATTGTTTATTGAGTATTTAATTTATTTCATGAGTTTAAAATAATTATCAAATTTATATCAATAAGTGTTTAGTTCAATTGTACTATTACTTAACATCTGTAATCTGAGAAATGATTAAAATCGTTCCGTTTTTGAAATTACATTTTGCTATGGAATATATAATTACTCCGTGATTTATCTTTGATATATATCTTATAGTATCACCTAAGTCAGTGCTTCTCAAACTTTTTATAATGTAATATATCTTAACTGAAATTTTTACTTAACATTTTTAGAAAATTATTGTATTACAATTGGATTGATAATGATGATGAGTTACTATTAAAATCACTAAAATAAAAAAAAAATAGTACTTTTTAAATTTTATTTTCTAAAAAATGTATTATTATATTCATCATCTTAAGGCTATATCTTGTCATGATCGACATATGTATCTGTTGTTTGCCGCGTTTCTCAGCCGTAAATAGGATGTGACATCCATGGGATGTTGGAGGTTTTGGAAGTATAATGTTTTTGGACATCCTCTAGGTCTTTTCCCTAAGATCTTTCCTTCAAAGATGTTTCTTACAAATGTGTTATGTCTGAATAATTATCCTAATAATTTTGTTTCCTTTATAATTTATGTATCATTATATCCCGTTTTTCTCTTACATCATTTAATACTTGCTCATTTGTTTTCTTTTCAACCAATGATATTTTATTCATTTTTCTCCAGATACACATTTCCATTGCTTCTAAACTGTCCCTTTCTCTTTTCCTGATAGTCCAGGTTTCACATTCATATAATAGCACACTCAATACAAATCTTTTAATGAATTTTTTTCATAGTTTCGATGTTGAATTGTTTGCTAGTTATTAGACTAATTCTTCATGAATGTTTGGCTAGAATTATTCTTTTTTTAATATCAATGGTGGATTCGTTATTATATGTAATTGTGCTTCCCAAATAGTAGACATGATAAAATTCTTGAATTACAGTATTGTTTATTTTTATAAATGGTTGGGTATATATTTGATCTTATTGAGCTGTCATTGTTTTTTTTTTTTATTTTTTGGTAGTGTTTATTTTCATAATCCTGGACAAGGTGTTAAGCATCGGGTTCATGTTGTCTTTGCTTTGTGCCACCCAGAGCACTGTTGTCCGCAAATCTTATACTTTGTACTTCTGTTTCATTTATTCTAACTTCTTCATTTCTTCAATTGCTTCTTCTATGAATAGATAAAACAAATAAGGGACAGCCTTGTCTTATACCTTTTATCTTAGTTTCTTTAATGGTTCCATTTATATATATCAGTGTTGCTTGTTCTTTGTATTTTGAGATTCAAAATGATCCTTCTGTCCTTCCAGTTGATTCCTTTTTTTTTTTATGTACTAAACAACCAGAATCAATCTACTTTGTCAAAAGCTTTTTCTTAATCTATACATGTTATATATGTTGGGAGATTGACATCCCGTCTTCTTTCTAGAATTAGTCTTGGAGCCAAGATCGCTTTTCGAGTTCCTCTCTCTCCTGAATCCGAATTGGTCTTCTCAAAACTGTTTTTCTATTTTCCTTTTTAGCCTGTTTTAATGACTTAGAAGTATTTTCAAGTTTTATGATAAAAGTTAATTGTCCTATAATTAGTGCAATTTGTTGCATTTCCTTCAGTATTGTTATTGACTTTTTATAAAATTGTTACGCAGCTTTCCTGTTTCGTAGCATTCACCGATTAGATTAAATAACAGTGATTCGGTATGCTCTTCCATGTTCTGTAGTGTTTTCGCAGGCATATCGTCTGTACCAGTTGCCTTTTTGTCTGTTAGTGTATTCAGTGCAAAATCAATTTCAGTTCATACTAAGGAAGGTCCTTTGAAATCAGGGTCAACCTCCTCCTCATGATCTAAATAGTTCCATTCATCATTAATCTCTTCTCCTTGGTACAGCTCTTCTATGTATTCTTTCCACTGTCTAGCTACCTTCTCATTTTCAAATAATAAGTTTACATATTTGTCACTGACAAATTACTTTTTGTTCTGGGTTTATATTCTAGACTTTTTATTCTATTATATACTGTCTGTATTGTTTTTGATCAAAAAGTACTCGATTTCTTTGCAATTCTCCTGTAACCATAAATCCTTTGCTTTCCAGCATTGGTTTGTGATTTCATTTTTAATCTTTGTATTTAACATGATCTATGGTCCTTAGTTTATTCCTCTGCCAAATTCCAGTATCTATTGATTCATTCATGGTTTTCTGGGCCAATGATTTTTTCGCGTTATGTCGTTTTTCATTTTCTCCCAGGTTTACTATTTATTTTTCCTAAAGTTGATTGGAAATCTGTTACTACTCTTTAGCTTTTGAATTTCTCTAAACAGAAATTCTTCTTTCTAATTAGTATTCTTTTCTAAAATCTATTGTACACCGCTTTGACTAGAATGTGGTCACTATCTATTTGGTTTACAGAGTATGAATGACTAGATCGTATTTGGTTCCTATACTTTTATTTGACTAGAATGAAATTGATTTGATGTCTGCTCTTACCTCCAGGAGCCTTTCATGTATACTTAAAGTTGTTAATACATTATATCAATTTCATCCTCATTACAGTTGGAAAATACACTTGTATAATGTACATATCTATGGGTTGAGCTTGTAGTTTGATAATAATCATTCTTTTATTCATATGGAAAGTGTTGAGGACATTGTTTTTCCATTTACCTCTCAGGATAACTTCTATACCTTTACTGCGTCTTTTCTCGCACCCACTATGAATTATTCTCAAGTCATTTTTAATGTAATCACTGTTTCCTGGCCATTTTGTTTCAGATGAACCTAAAATATTTAACTCAATGTATCATTTGTTGTGAAATTTCTTTAATTATACTGGGTTTGAGCATTGCCCTTACATTACATGTACCAATTTTAAATTAGCAATTGTTGTTCTCCCAGGGATTTGGTTGGCTGATGACTTAGGGAGACTATGGGTCCTCCCCTGCTGAGTATTAATTGAGATTAGGGAATCAATTGGATCTTTAATGCAGTGGTATCCCTCTTGTCTTCTGCATCCTCTGGCCGTTGACCATACTTTTTGGTACTTCCATCCTTTCAAGGCAGTTTCCCATCTTAAGGACAAGATATTGCCTTACCTTACTCAGCTCATCCGCTCTGAGGACCGTTGGCTTCATAGGTTTGTCTCCTTATCCTGGAAGATTTTTCACTATTCCTATTAGTTGCTTTTTATGACTGGGGGAACAACCCGTGGTCTTATTTTTAACCAAGACCACTCAGGTTATCATTACATTACGTTTAGTTAAAAAGAAATTGATTTTATTAAGATCATTACATATTTTGATGACACTCTTTATAGATGTTTATTTATTTATTTTTTTCATTGACATAACTTAATATTATTTTAATAACAATTAATAGGTACAATAAATTTACTACAATCATAAATCATTTATTCATTAAAAATAAATTTTGCAAATCTCAAATTGTTATATTTTAGTACTGAAGCAACTGACTACAATCAACTATTTTACTAACTGAATTTTAAAGGGGCTCATACACGATCAGTCATGAATGTCATTTGTTATTAACCGTTTTGTCTTTTCGTGACTGATGAATTTCAAACATGATTTTAATCCATAAGAGTGACTATCACATAAACTGATATTCATGACTGATCGTGGATAGGTTCTTTAAAAATAAGAGAAAGTTAATTATAATTAGGTACTTGGGTAAATACATATTAAAATTATAATTTTTTTCTTACCATTACATGTGTTATATTGATCAATTAAAATATAATATACAATATTTTCAAACAAAATTGATGGGCGATTGTCAGATATAGGTTTAAAATAAGGAATGTAATCTATTACATCTTCCTGCAACCCAATTTTGGACATCGCTTGCTCCTCTGTTTTTTTTTTATTTCCAGTATTTTGTACCAAAATAGTTGAAAATCTATTTTTAACTTAAGCTCAGAAAAAAAAATAACCTTTCATTAAATCTGTGTTACACTAGTCAAATTTCTATGAAGGTAAGCCTTGAATATTAATGTTAGATACAGTTGCTTCAAATTTGGGGTCCTACTAATAAGTAATAACCAATAAATTCTACCTTCTGTTCTAATACATTTAAATCAAAAATGTATTTACATTTTCTCTAGTTTCAATCAGCAGATTATTCTCTATTATCTGCTTTCCTTTTAATTTGTACATACGAGTTAGATCATTGTTCCTTTATATACTAATACTAATACTAAAATGAATACTGTGTTAATAGTTGAATTGAATTTTAGTTTTGGCTTTCCTCTATGATAATTCCTTTCTTTGCTTCCTAGTTTTAATAGTTCTTCATGTTGTAACCTATCCATTCATTCTGTCTTAATATATTTTTTCTTATTTGCTTCTCTTTTGATATTTTTAATTATTTCTTTATTGGTTATTCTGTTCATCCAGATTATTTTCAACATTATTCCTTCTAATTTCTAGGTTGATGTTTTATTATTATTTATTTAAATATGTAAATATATTAACTATGTTCTTTGAAGTAAGAAAGGTTTACTCATTGTTAAAAGGCTGGGGAAAGAATTCTGGATTTTTTGTTAGTATAACTTTGCAGTTATTAACACGTGGTGATGAGACTGGTTATGTTGTATAGTTTATAGTGTTAGGTAGTAGACAGATAAATAGAACATAGAATGAGTGTACCTGAGATAATAATTTTTAGGTGGTTTAGTGGAATGGTGAAAGAAGATAGAATAAGTATGGCTTTGGTGGTGAGCAAAATGAAAGAAATGGGATCTGAAGTAGTAAGTATTGTAGTTTAAATAAACAGTATGAAAGACGTGGAAAGGAAAACTGAAATGAGGTGGTTAAATGCAATTGAGAATGGTGAGTGTATGTGGGAACAATGTGGGGAATCGAATCAAGTGAAAGTTAAGGACAAGAGTGACCAACCCCAAATAGTTGGAGGTGAAGGAGAAGACCTATTATTTTTTGTAAAATGCATAACATGTCGATTTGCCTTAAACTAAACCATAGTATCTCAATCATAAAAATGTAGAAGGTATTTGATGCTATTCTATGCAAAACAGCTACAGAAAACAAATTATGTGTAGGGCTTTTTAAGTAAATTATTTACAATGCATATTTTTTATAAAAACTTTAAACTTGTTTATTACATTAGTATGTTAATTGTAAATTGTTCTTGAAAATTTATATTGAATTATTTTATTAATAAATTTGTTTTATTTCATATTTACAGATCATTAAAGTTGAAGTTGTGAAGGCTAAGAATACCAGAAGACCACATGTGAAACAATTCCACGACAGTGACATCCGTTTCCCACTTCCTCACCGTGTTGAGGGTAAACGTCGCCGTTATAACACCTTCTCTGTCCGTCGGCCCACAACAAGTTTCTTGTAAAATGGAAATTATTTTTGATTTTTCTGAATAAACACAAAAACTATTTTATTTCAATAAGTTTTCATTCTATTTTTATCTGAATAGTGTCTTAATATAACTAATATGACAAAAACAGAGATATTACTGCTTTTATATAATATTTCATTTTTCAGGAAAAGGTATTACTTAAAGCCTTGGTATAGGGAGTTATTGCCATTACCGTGCAAATATTACCCAGGGCTTTTTTTCTTTAAGGTTTTATTTATTGCCTTGATTGTATATTTCTTAATGAGATTTTTTTTTTGTTAATAATTCTAATATTTTTTTGTTTTCATTTCCGTCCATTTTATTTTTCAATTTTCCTCCTGTGTCATTTCTAAAGCCTCTAAAATGTTTTCATATTTCTTGTTAAGTGTCACAAGTTTTGCTGCCATATTATAATGCTATAGGTACTAGTCCTCTGCTGGATAGGGTATATATTGACCCATCGAGTTTTAGGAATTTCACTATTTCAAAATTATACAAAATGTACCAAATTGACATAAATTCAATTAAAAACATTTATAATTTTATGTGGCCCAAGATTTTTCAGTAGCTTGGCAATACAATCTGGGCCTGCCAAACATATCTATATTTTAATTAAACAACTTGTTCCTAAATCTACATTTTTCGATGTAAATACTTTATTTTTAAGTAGGAATGTCTCATTTGCTTGTCCAGTTCTGGTTTTTATTCCTTTTACTTATTAATCTTCCATCAATGCTTATCATGCTTCCTAAATATTTAAATTTTTCCATTTGCTCTATTCTGTTTCCTTTAAAAGGAGGTTATATCCACATCTACTGTCTCAGTCCAATTACCTGGTCACATACAAAAACAATGCTTACGCAGAATAAGTAAAACCAATATGATTTTTTGATTTTAGAATAAAATTACCTATTATGAAATGTATAGAGAACAATATTTCCAAAAGAATATTATTGGTTTTTTATATTCAAAATATACAGCTCGATATAAAAGATACAAGAACCTTTTATTTTTTTTATTCAAACATCTTTATTACTTACAAACTAGACCAAATTTTTTAAAAGAAAATTTGGACAAAGATTTTTGGTAGAAAAATATAATCTTACAAATTTTAAAATAATAAAATCGTTATCATAAATTATTAGAAAAAATTGTATATTTTCTTTTTTCCCATTTATGAAAACTACTTTGGATATCAAACAATGGTTATATATTAAAAGGAACAAAATCAATCTCTTATCATTTTTCGATTAGAACAATATGTCTGGTAGAAAACTTAAAACACAAAAATTAAAAACAATAAAATAGGTAACGCCACGGTATGCCGTAAATATTTGTTTTTTTTTCTGGTTTTTCCAAATTATTTTGAAAATTCCTTGGAAAATCAAAAGATGACCTCTTTAATGCACTAACTAGATAGAATTACCTACCTTTCAGAAAAGATGCTACACTCAATAGATCAGAGCAAGATTTCTGGTAGAAAAGTTGTTTACAGATAGAAAATAAACACACATCACAGTAAAACTAAAATAAATACGGTCAATGGGGGGAAGAAGGCTAAACTTCATGCCCTCTCTATGAGTACGCCCACAAGTAGATTTTTAGGCACTTTTTAATATGAAATGCCCCTAACAGACCAATATATACTCATGGTGAAAATCTCACCCACGTGCCTTCTAAAACAACCAAATGAGGCGTAAGGTCATGAAAAAAAAAAAAAAAAATGTTTGGTGGTGAAAATAAATAAGTACCTATAACAGCAAGTCGGTGTAGTGTGGTCACCTTTGTCTCATCCCTATCTTTATATTAGCTGATCTAGATTTATTGTAAAGTTAATTTTAATTTCGGCTTTCTGATTTCTGTATATTACATATTATATTATTATTATTGATTTACTAAAAACCTTATTATTCTGGAATCCAAAAATATAAAAGCCGGACAAATATATCCAGAATGTATAAATTATAATTCAGAATTTGATGCCGACTGTTACAGTTGACATAGATAACACATTGATAAATCACATAATTATTTATTCAAAAAACTCAAAAATTTTCTAACAGACCAAACATCCAAAATTTCGTAGTACCTATCCAAAAGTATTGAATGGGCTGTGCATGCATGGTGACTGAGCAAAGCATGACTTGATAATATTTTAATCAATAAATTAGATGAGAAGAAATCTCGAAGAAGACCGTGATAGCGTTGGATGAACCGTGTAAAGAAAGATTTAGTAAGAATTGATGAGACAACAGTAATGGAGGATGTAGAGGACATAAATCTCCAGGAGAAACCTGATTGGAGCTGCAAAATGCCTTCAGTGTGTAAAACAAGGGAAACAATAAATAAATTACACGAATTTCCACAGAAATACATGGGCAATCATATACATTACGAGTGACAAAGGACGATTTATAATGGTTAAAATCAGGTAAGTATCTTAATAATGGATTTAAGACAAGTAACTAATAATAAGACCAATTATTTTTAAATTTAATACATATACAAACAAAACAATTCTTTTATTTTTTTTAGATAATGTTGTGTGCATCTTCAAAATTAGACGAATGCAAATCACATTTTTTAAAACCAATTACAATTCAAAAATATAAACCGGTAGCATAAAATATATCACAAACCACAATCAATGGGTGTAAACAATTTTTATCTTTTTATCGATATATTTTTGGTTCGTCGTCGAAACGCTCACGTATGAAAATTTAAATTTTTATACAAAATGTGTAATACTGTATATTCGTGGTATACACGCTGTGTAGAATTATTTTATACAATGGTGTTAAATTTATATACAATTTTTTTTCTCGTTTAATGGTTAATTTGTTGGTTTTGAACTTTGTTAAAAACTTTAAATTTGATGTCAATATGAGAATATTCAAATGGATAATGATAGTCTAAGTTTTGTATGTAATTTCAAATTTGCATATTATCTTTTAATACAGGATTTTGATATTTATACCGTATAAAATGACGTGTACAATAAAATATAATCTAAAAATTGATTATAATAAACTTTAATACACATAGTTTTATATAAAATTGAATAATAATACAGAAAAAAATAAAATACCGTATTTTTACATCACTACAAACTACAAATATTCATTCGCTTTGAAAGTTGGAACTCTAATGCAATGCGATTATAGCTCGTAAACGCAAAGCAAACAGTTTGACAGCGCATGTCGCGAGCGTGAACGTGGTGCTGTTAGTGTAAATTGCCAGAGCGTCCAGAGCGAACGCACCCATAGCTCCGAATTTCACGTAATAATATATCATAATAGTTTTTGTCAATCTGTCATTACTTATTATTTTTCTTTATGTTTATTGTATAATTGTGTTAATCTTTAAGTGTCGAGCTGTCATAGTTTTTACTAGAAGCTAATAAAAAAAATATGTCATAATATTATCTAACTTGCTTAAAATTAAAAATATGTTTTTGAGGAGTTAAATAATTAAATAATAGCGCAGTGCAGCCTTCTCTACATTCAAATGTTGTATTTTATATAGTACAAATTTAATGTACCTGGGTTTTATTACGATTCACGATTATAACACAGATTTCAGATAATCTGTGGTTATGGATAGATTCTATCTCACATACACACTACATCAATCTGTGTTCTATCTATAACCGTGATTGTGTTATATGATATTAATAAAAGTGATAAACAATTTTTTTCGATAATAGTTTAAAGTTTTAAAACTTGATTTATTGTAGATTTTTAGCTCAACTTTAAATGTTGTGTTTACCTATATTAATTTATAACAAACAAGTTATAAAATGAAATTGTGAAATTCGATTGATTTATTGATATTATAATAATGAATGGGATGAATGATTATGGCAAAAAACACCAGGAAACTTTTCGTTATACATTTTCTACACTAAATATTCCTGAGACTTATAAAATTGAAGTACCTATAGATATACCATTTGAAGGTTGTATAAATGAATTAAGTCATAGAATTATAAATGGACTTAACTTACCGTTATACGTCATTGAAGGTAATATTATAATTATTTGATTTCATTTAATTGCAAAAATATATATTACCTATATTTTGTTTCTAGAACTTCATGATGAATTGGAAAAGTTTATAGACAAATGTTCAGTTGATTTTTATGATCGACAAACTGTTGATGCAATAGACTGTATAAAAAACGAAACTATAGA
Organism: Cinara cedri; assembly: GCA_902439185.1. NCBI lineage: Eukaryota > Metazoa > Arthropoda > Insecta > Hemiptera > Aphididae > Cinara > Cinara cedri. The sequence goes on from CABPRJ010002409.1 coordinate 405,437, forward strand.
AATAGAAGATATTGTTAAGTATTGGGAAAAAGCTTTTAAAGATGTAAGTGTTAAGGTTAATATTTTATTTCATTGTTTTTAGATAAATTTCATTACAATACACATTAATAAATGTTTTCTAGGAAACATTTTCGTTTGCTGATAATAAAGGACCGAGTAATAATCAATTATTTGCCACTACATTTCATAAGTTAGCTCATTCTGGACCTTCTTTGGATGCAATTCTCCATATAGAATATGGCTATGCCCAAGCAGTTCAAGATATTATGAATAGAAAATCTAGACAAGTCTTAACTGTGACAACAGCGTATGTTTGTAATTTAGATAGAAAAATAAAAATAATAATTTTTTTGATCTATTTTCTTTAGTCAAACAAAAGAAATGAACTATGCTATGGATGGATTAAACAATTATAGTACAGAAGATGATATTAATGCTCTAGCACTTAAGCATTTTGATGATCAAACATTAATTCAAGTAAAAACTAAAATTATTTCTAAGATATTTACTAATGGATATTGATAAATGACACTTTATAATTGGTGATGATTAAAGCTCAGTTGTTAATGACCACAATTTCTTTAAAATATGCAGTTGTTTTCCTTATAATTTGTTTTATTTTATTTATTACCTAAAGAATAATATGTATCAAATATACCTATTTTTCAACAGATATATGCAAAACAAAGGTGTTAATATTAATTTAAAATAAATTATATACTCTTTTAATCATGCATACATTAAAAATATACATTTTTTAAACAGTTTAACAAAGTTTTACAAAAAACTGGGTTAATATTAATTTAAAATATAAATGATTCAAAATAAAAAAATAAAATAATTTAAAAATATAAATGTTACATATGTTAAATACTTTATTTGGTTAATAGTTACCGTACAAATTTGTAATACTATATTTAAAATGGTTTAAGATGTGCTACTAAATCTAGAAATAATCAATACATGCATTTATATGCTCGAAAATATCAAATACAGTAAAATCTCGATTAACCATCAGTCTCGGGACCAGAGCTTTGACGGATAATTAAAAAGACGGTTAAGCAAGCAACAAAAATTTAAACATACATACATATTATTTATTATTATTTTTTTAGTAATTATGACATACACATTGATATAATTAGGTACTATTACTTATCGGTACATTATTATTATTATTTTTTAATTTATTATTTACAATTACGTACATACTTAACAATTAATTTAACGGTTAATTTTTGTGTTTTTAACATATTACGTGCTTTTTTGGCTGCCATATCTCTAATTCTTCGAAGTAGTAATAGCTGAGTCGCATCAGCTTCAGTTTGTTGTTCAAACCACTCAAAGCACTTGGAAAGCATGGATTCTGCTTCAGCATGGGTGATAGTTTTTGTAGGTTCTTCAAATTTCTGTTCACTTTCGTAATTTTCTTCTGGACCATTTTCCTTTAATACTTGTTGAATAAGTTCGTAGTCATTTAAGAACTCAAAACCTGCGTCAAGTTTATCTATATCCATCCACTTGATAATTCGCTTAATAATATCCAATTTTTAAAATAAATCAAGTACAACACGCTTTCGTTTTTCACTCATTGTTTTTAAACTTAAAATATTTGCACACTCAAAGAGACTAAAAAGGCGAACGAACACACATGCAATATATAACTGACTGAATTTTTAAAAACAAAATGCGATCACTATCGCAATTAACTGTTTTTATCTCACCCATTAAATATATATGTATGTATTTACATATATACCTATCGCTTATCTAGTAGATATTGCCGGAAAGTTTCAGATTATATATATGTATTATTATCTATAACCTACTCATACACAAGTGGCCAGACGGTTAATCAGGGGACGGATAATCGAGGTTCTGCTTTATGCAAATATATGCAAAATAAGTTTGCATATTTGAAATCTAGACTTCATGAATCAAATTTATGTCATATTCAAGGATAATTCTGATTTCACAAAAGAAAAAAATTCTCAAAGTCATAAACATCTGAGCTCTAGTGATGATAGTTTATATTAAATACTTAGTTGAAGAATTCAACATAAGCATTAAATAATATTTCTCAATTTTGTAAAGTTACAATTATAAATTATAAAATATATTTATATACATGTAATAATCCACTTTAAATCGACCGACGTCTGTAAATAAATAAATATAGTCAGTATCACCACAATTTTGTAGAACTTAACTTAAGTGTCGTTGGAATTTTCTTATCACATAAAATACCTGATGTTTCTCTCTACTTTATCCAACTACATTTAATCATACGTTTCACATCTTCATGAAAGACCCAGTTTTTCTATATAAAAGATCTTAGGTATTTAAAACTTTCAACCTTGCTTATAACTGCCAATTGTTACCTGTCTTTTATTGTTCTTCCAAACTCATTTTGTTCTACTTCTACTTATTTTAGTCCCTTTTCTTCAAGTATTACTTTCCATTTCTTAAGTCCACTGTTAATTTTCTCCTATCAAATCTATATCACTTGCAGACATCATACACCATGGCACCTCTCACCATTGTTCCTACGCTCATCCAAGATGAGACCATCTGCCAAAGTCTTATTTAGATCTCCTCGTACTGTGTGACAGAATTTTACACCAGCTGTCAACCTGACTTAGTCCTTATTATCACCTCTAATGACAGTTAAATATATCGTTGGGGTATTCTGATGCCTTTCCACAGGAAGAATAGAATTTTTAACTATAAAATGAATTACAATACCTTAGAGAAACAGTACTATATGCCTACTGGAATCACCCACTTGGGCTTTCCACCAGTTGAAACTTAGGGCTTCAGGTTCACTAAATCCATAGCATCATAGGCCTTCTTAAGGTTCTATTTATAAGTAATATTAGCTATAAGGAATGATAACGTTTATAATAATATGTTTAGTTACTAATTAATAGTTATTTATTGTGGCTAATTTTTTTTTTTTTTTTAGGGTAAATGGAATAGTAGACTTGATACTTTAAAACAGGAACAACGTGCAGGATATAGAGAATGGGTCATGAAAACTGTAGAAGAAATGCAGGGAGTTGATGGATTGTATTCTCCGATAGGGTATAAATTACCAAAATATATATTTTTATTTTATAATACTATTTATAATATTTATAATCAACAGCAATTCTCCTATTGGTACTGTAAAAAATGGATTTATTATTTCAAATATGTCATTATATGATATGGAAGAAAGTTTCACCATACATCTTGGATCACAAATGAAATCTACACATAATATTCGTATTATGTCAGCTGATACCTTAAATCTTTTAAAATTAACATTAGATGAAAACGGGTATTTAATTTTATATTTTATGTAGTGTGTAAAAAAAAAAAAAAAAAATCCAATTATTTGGTTGTTTTAGAACAGTTGTGCATCATCCTCAAAGATTACAAACAGTACTCGAATTATATTCTCAAGATCTTAAAGGTCTTGTTTTATTTATTGATACAAATAATTTAGACTTTTATTCTGGACTTGGAAAAGGTAATTTTTTGGTGAGATCATACTTAAGTTATTTTGTATAAACTATTAAAATTAATTATTTTTGTTATAGAGTTTTTTGATATCTGTGAAGGTAGCACAGAATTTCATTTTAATTCTCTACAGGATCAGTTAGAAATTATTAAATTGGATCTTAAAGTAGCCGTAGAGAACCGCAAGTCTAAAGGGCCAGTTAGTAATTTTTTATCCCCAGAACTACAGGTAAGTAAAATAAAATAAAATATATTATTAAAATGTATGACATATAAATTATTTTATTAATAAAATCACAGGCTCGTAGAAACAAGTCAAAACTTTTACAATGTGGTGATGTTTACATTACAAAGCATTCAAATCTCGCTTCAGTTCATCTAGTATTTCACATGGTTATTGATGATTCATTAAAATCAGGTTAGCACTATTGATTGATAATAAAACAAAAAGTATTATAATATTTATAATTAATATTTTAGGTGATATCAACTCAAGACATCCTGTAATCTTAGGATTACGGAATATTTTGAAAGCAGCTTGTTCTTATGATATTACAATGATAACTATTCCATTATTTTTAACTCATGAAATGACTGAAGTAATAACAAAATTTTTAATTTTATATTTGAAATGACCATAATATTATTAGTATTTAAATAATACTGATAAAAAATAATTAAATATTTAGAGAATATATAACTTTGTATAAAATGTATTGATTTTTTAAAATTTATATTATTTAAAAAAAAAGAAGTTACAATAGTTAACTACAAATAGTTGTATTTTCTCAGGATATGACTGTTCCTTGGTGTCAGAAAAGAGCAGAATTGGTTTTAAAGTGTGTAAAAGGATTTATGATAGAGTCTGTATCACTGGGTGGATCGGAGCTGAAGACTATTCAGTTCTTAGTACCACAAGTGAGTTAGGATTTTATATTTTATTTATATAAATTAATTGAATGTATTAATAAGCTGAATAAAATAAACAATCCTATGTTTAGGGAATATCTGAAGAGGTATTTGGAATATTAGCAACAATGGTTCCTACCATATTCAGAGTATCGACTCCACTTGTGTTTAATTCATCAGAGCCAGAGATTAAGTCAAAAGTTAAGAACAAAAAAAGTACAAAAAATAAACGAAACTCTACATCCAAGTAATTTATTTTTCTAATAATTGATCAAATTAAAAATTACAAGCCTATTCTTAATTTTTTTTTATTTGTTAAAATATAATATGTATTTTTAAGAATGTTTTATTCAAATAAAATATAATACAGACCTTATTATGAACTATCATAAACCATTTTATTATTGTTATTAAAATAATTTTAATTTACTATAAAATTATTTATTACTATTACATTTGTTAAAATATATCTTATTTTTTATCCATGGATTTTTAAATAAAAATTAAAGAACACTAAGTTTTTAGTTTTAATTATAATTATTAAAATAATTTCAGAAGTTGGTATTAAATATTATATTCATTTATTCAAGATTTGGTTAAAAATATAATACACATTAATTCTATTGAACTGGATTGACCGAGTTCTTAGGTTAAAATAGAAGATTACAGTACCCAAAAATTGGTTTTGTGTATATTATACTTTTGTGTAGGTGTTCTTTTATTAAAATACATTTTTGTCTATTTTACAGCAAATATTACTAAACAGTAGTTGTATGAGTTAAACATTTAATTTCAGCAATATTAATTCTAAGTGACTGGTGATCAAGTTAATTTATAGATAATATAATATTAACTATTATATTCGATATTTGGATTATCAATTGGAAAATAATAAAATATTGTATATAAAGTTTTGTATAAAAACAGTTTTTTCTTCTCTTTTGCCTTCATCCCAACTATTTAGGATCGGCCACCTTTGCCTTACACTTCCACTTGATCCGATCCTCCACATAGTCCTTGCATATACCTTCCATCCTTATATCATTCTTAAATTGCCTCCAACCACCTCTTTTTCGGCTTTCCTTTCTCTTTCTTTCCTATTATGTTTATTTTCATTACAATATTCACTGCTTTACATTCTTCTTTCCCTGTAATATATCCAAATCATTGTAATCTATTTTCTATCTATTTTCTCTTTTCGAAGCCACACTAAGCTACCTCTTATGTACTCATTCCTTATCCTATCTTTTCTGGTTAGTACTTGTCCACCTAAGCATTTTCTTATCTCTACTACATTCATTCTCTGTTCTGCACAAATATAAGAGATATATATGTAAGTTATACTTACATTACTCACATTACCTACATTATTATACTTTATACAATTCAATGAAATCATTGATTACAATTTATAATACATTTTGGTAAAATATAAATGATAATTTTTTTTTATTACATACTGAATGTTTAGTTAGAATAATACAATTTTTTTTATATAAAATGTAATATTTGACTATTTTTTTTTCTTTTCTACTGATTATTCACTGCACAACTCTACTTGGAGTATCTTAATTACTTTAAATTTAGTTTTTTTTATATTTTTGAGGTTTAAAATTAAAATATTTTTTGATAGCATTAATTTATTATTTTATAATACCTATTTGATTTAAAATTTAAATTGAATAGTAAAAGTATTAATTTCTGTATAAAAAAGATGTATGAGTAATACCTAATTATTTCATATAACAATTGTTTCCATTTTTTATTTTAGTTTTAAAACTGGAACTAGGAATCTAATTTTATTATAATTATAATACAAATGTTGAAAAGATAACAAAATAGGCAATCTGAAAAAAATCTGTAAATAAAATTCCTGGAAAAAAAATCCCTGCAAATAAATCCCCAAAACAACTATACTGTCAATAAAAATAATATTTAAAAATATTTACGGACATACTTTAGTTTGTATAGTTTGTATTAGTTATATGTATAAATTATCATCTAATCATTGTCATCCTTTTTGTTACGTAAAACATTGCCATACAAAAATAAAAATAATTATTTTTGTACTAATAATACCTAGAAACTGGTTTTGGGAGGGTGTTAGTGTGATAGCTTTAAACCTTCTTCTAACAACACAGACCATAGTAGTCCAGTAGTTTTAAGTCTATAGATTACAAACGAAACAACAAACATTAAAAAAAAATAACATTTTGAATATATCTGTGCTACCTACTCTTTCGATGGAAGCCCCCATAACTATAATTTTAGTTGCTAAATATCCCTATACCATGGGCTATATCCATATATTTAATTGTTTAGATCGATAAATTGTGGAATTGGGAAAATACTTAAGAAAAAAATTATTCAGATATGTTTGGTATCTACGCGTTATTAGATTATTACATAGGTATTACGGAAAGTAATAACCTAACCATAGACTGATTATACTATTTTCAATTAATTTTATTTATGCATATTATTTTTGACAGTATAATTGCTATGAGATTTTTTTTTTCAGAATTCGACAAAATTACATTTTTTTTAAAAATAATTGTAGTCAATGATAATGAGAAATGAAGATTCACCAGATCTAAACCCAATTCCAAAATTCCAAGGGTTTACTATGGACTAGGGTACCTATTACTTCAATAATTTTAGAATATTTAAATACTAATACAATGTCTATGGTTTTTATTTAAAGGTTTAGGTATATTACTCATTTTGTTATTGTGTGTCCTTGAATTCAATTGTGATCAATTAAGTATGCTATTGAATTTGATATTTTGATATATTCAATTTATGATATATTTATGAAGTACCTATTATTATGTAGGTACTACCACAAATTAAGATAGTATCTTAATTCATGGGAAGTACAACCAATGTAAGCTGTAAACTTTGTGATGACTAAACACCAATGGAGTAAAAGCGCAAATAGTCTCAATATTTTGGGAGCGCCTTAAGTTCTCCATAATATTGATTGTGTATACTTAGTATTTACTTGATGAGCATTTGATGTTGGGAGAGCTTGGCTGAATTTAGTGTTTTAATCCCTATAATTTCAGACTAGTAACCTGTAGGAATAACTTTAAATTGGAAAATCAGTTTACAATTAAATAGTTATGCACGGACGCTTATGGATCGAAGTGTAAGATTAATAATTTTCTCCTTAGAGATAAATATTAGTTATTACATTTGTATGTACTATATTGAAAACTTGGAAAGCATACATTTTAAAAATTATTTCTATTTTGACCTCACCTAAAAAATCAACTACAGGCGCCCATGTAAGTATGTTTACCAATCGAAATAAATTGTATATTTTTTTTTTAGTAACAATATGATAGGCGGACAGTAGTGTTCGTCTATGGTATGCAGTTTGTCAAGTGGTGAAAATAATTGGGCAAGCAGAAGAAACAATAATATACTTTCCCATTTCTGATTTTGGTTGATCGCCTATTTCCTCGATACAAATTTTAAATGAACATATCTACCATATTTTTTCAAATTCATATTATCGGTGCCTATTGACTATTAGCCGATTATTAGGGTGGTAGAGATAACTTGCAATAACTGATAACTACAGGCAACAAGTGCTTAGATAGCGTGCCAAGTAGTCGCGAAGACGATGGTAGCGGGAGCATACAGGACCGCGGTATGCACGTAATTGCCATGGTAACCGTTGCCGATCTTCATTGTAGTTGTTGGCGGCCAATTGCAAGTTTTTTTGGCATAGGTTCATAGCTTTAACGATCCATCGAAGTGCCGTGTAGTGGCAGTGTCTGCATCGTCTGCGATGTCGTCAGACGTTGTTCCGGCTCTTCCGAAACTCGTCCAGATGGGTAGGTACTCTTTAGCAACATTTTTGTCATCTTTGTAGGCTACCTTTCCTAATCATTATAATATAACAACAATAAATACAATAATATTATTATTGCTATTTGTCACTCGATTATACCACTTACTCGTTGAACGTTAATATTAATTTATTATGCGAGTTCATCACAAATTCATTGTGGATTTCACCAAATTTCCGACAATTTTTTTATAAACCGTTTAAACTCTTTTCAATTGATGAAGTATATTTGTAATTTCGTTTACCTACCAGTTTTATTTGTTAATACATAATTTGGAAGTAATAGGACTTGACTAATAATATCTATTATTATTATTATTATTATTGACTTATTGTTATTATAAATTATAATATCACTTAAACAGGAAATTAATTAATTTTAGTATTGTTTAAAAGTTGAAAGGTTACTTATAGGTACCTACTTATTACTATTAGTATTCCTTGCCCTCGCCTGTTTTATATACAATTCTACAAAGGCTAACTTTAGGTTACTATATTTTAATTTTTAAATCATCTATTTGTGTATATTTGATATCTGTTTAAGTAGGTTTAATTGTTTAGATACATTAAATATTGATAGATGAATATTATTAAGCATTTGTATATCACATTAAAGTAAATTTGTAAATTTTGTCAAAAAGTTCCTTTTTCATTAAAAATAAATATATATCTTCTGATTTGTCTCTAAGAGTTATTGTTGCTATCACTACATCTCTTCCTTTGTTCCTATATTCAACTATCTCTCTCCAGTAAAGACTGGAGACTTGAGGATTTCAACTCCTTGGATTGTTGGATCTATCACATCCAATTGTTTTTTCCTTGATGTTCCTTGTGGACTACATTTCAATGCTATTCTAGTTATATTAGTAATTTTATCTTTTGGCCCTTAACAAAGCTTATTACTGGTGCAAGTTCTATTATATTGTACAGCTCTTTGTTGTACTTCTTATATCAGTTTCCATTATTTCATAGTTGAGTCCTCCAACTCATCATTTGTGTCTTCTTCACTCTAAATAAGTTCCATTATCTTTTTTTTTCAGTATTGAATTCGAAACCTATTTTCTTTGTTGTTCTTCTAAAACCTTAGTCAATAAACAGCCAATGCGGCTGTGTACAAGCAATTTGCTTATTATATTTAAATAGTTATCACACCCGAGAAGCTGTATCTTATTCTGATTAATTGACAAACCACCTGTTTTTGTGGTATCCTTGCTACCTTCTCCGATATTTTTAAATTTTGGTATACAATCTTACAAATTTCAATTGAGGTTTATGTTAAATGTCTGAGCAATATTAGGTTATAACATATGGATGCTAGGTTTAGCTTTAGGTAATTTAAAAAAAAATTAATACCTATTAATTTATTTATTTTCAGAATACACAATTTGATGTTTGGGTGACATGAGGTAGTGCAACATAGTATATACCTAATAAATTATCTTAAATATTTAAACTAAGTGAATTTTAAATTTGTATTAAAATGTTTGACTGGTAAGTAGTCTATTTTTCTTCATTTTTACACTACAATATAAATACTACCTGTTACTTAAATAATAACTTAATGGTGCTAAAATTAGTAGGTTGTAACCTATTGCAAATTAATTTATGTGAAACAAAATTTTAATTAGATTTATCTAAGTAGTTGCTAGGTATTTGAATATATTAATACCTTAATTAATAAAATAAAAAGGGTTTAGTTTAATATTTCGGAGTTTAAAAAGTTTTGATTTATATTAATAAATGGTTTTTTTTTTTTTTTGATGATTGAACACTTGTGGGCTATAAGTATACCAAAAAAATGTCATGTTATACATTTGAAGGTGCTAGACATTTGAAAATTGAAAGGATTTTAAGAATAAATACATTTTTAAATTTTCTAGTTCACTACCCTGGAGTTGTGCAAAACTGAATATATATAAGAATATGTTAAAAGAAATTTTAATTTCATAGGTTAAGGTAAATTAAATGAAAAGATATTATAAGATATTTCAATAAAATTATTGAATTTATATTTTATTATATTTTGTATTCAGCGAATTACTATGATTATAAATAATTGTATATAATTGCCTAAACAACTAAAATATTTCATTTTTGATATGCATTACAACTGTAACTATATTAGATATTATCTACTTATAATTTAAAATGAGTTATTATTTAAGTTTGGTATTTTTATCAATATTAATTTTATACTAATTTTTTGCGGTTGTTTTATTTACAATTTCAAATAATTTAGGTATGTGAAAGTATTAGTAAATCATCCACGTAGAGTAATAACAATTGTAGTGTTGTTATGTACCAGTACTATTTTAATACCATATTTGATGGGGCGTTTACCACAGTTTTCACATCCTGAACTTGTAAGTTTTATTATGATTATTTGTTTTTATTTTTAAATTTAAATAATTTACATATTAACTTCTCAACTTTAAAGACCTTGGCGTTTTTTCGACAGTAAATTAATTTTTGATATGCATGTGAACAATATAAAAAACAAATCCTTAAAATAACTTTGTTTTATCAGATTTTTCTGTGAAAACTTCAATAACATAAATGGTCTTCGTCTTATTTATATTTCCTTTGTCATCCACTCTTGATTACTGTTCTATTATATGGCCTCCATTCTCTTTCAAACATAAATTATCATTGGAAGCTGTACAAAACAAATTTTTAAGTTTTCTTTGGTTATCATTGTAATATCCCCTGTGTTCCCCACTCTTTTTATGCTCCTATTTTGGATATTCTTTTTTTTTTGATTCTCTTGAATTACGTAGAATAAAATTTGATTTGTATTTTTTGTATAATGTTGTCCATAATAATATTGATTGTCCTGAGTTACTTAGCCATTTGTCCTTTATAGTCCCGCAATTTTTCACCAGATCTCATGTTATATTTTATGTCTCCAACCAACAAACTAATTATGCAATGAATAGTTTGATTTACCATATTATGCAACTAACTAATAAATATAATATAGACCTATTTTCTTTTCACTCATTATATAGCTCTAAGTAAAATTTAAATTACCATATTTTAGGTAATAATTTATTTTAATATTAGACTTTACAATTTTAAATAAAGTTTAATCCTTGTATTTTATTACAATTTAGCACTCTTATATAGTTTAATTTTTATATTTTGTTTAATATTATGTTTGTTTTTATATTTGATTGTGAATTATGTAATACCTACAACCTTTCAAATAATGTATAATCAAACTCTGCTTAGAATAGTTTTTTTTTTGATTTACCATTGTGTGCAGATATACATTAAATTCCCTTTTTATTTTACCCTTCCAACTTCTCTCCTACAACAGTAGCTCATCCATCTTGTGAAGTATGTCCGTGTTTTTTAATATAAAGATAATAATGTGGTTATTGTTTTTCATTTGATATTATCATAATATTTTTTAGTTTCTAAGTTAATATAAAATTATATTATTTTTTTACTACAAAAATATATAATCTTGGTTATTATAACCAAAAATAGTTAAATAATAACAATACTATCAGTGTTGGCACTAGGGGAGGATAAATGGAACTTAAGTCCAGGGCCCTGCGCTCATTTTGGTTTTAATAAGCCCTGCAGTTTATTATTAAATAGGTATACAATCATTTGTTTTACTTAAGCAGAAGTGACCAACTACGACCAGAGATTATTTTTTTATCAGCCCACCAAAATATTATTAAATCAAAATTGAAAATAAAAATTCTAAATTTTAAAAACGTTAGTTAACACTCATATTAAAAAAAAGACATGTTTATGTAGGCCATTTTTTTCTCATTTATAATAACCAAACATAATAAATATTTAAATATACCACTGTAAGCTGTATTTACAATTAAATATAATATTCTATTTTAAATTTAATTTTTTTTTATTTTATATTAATTTTGGCCCATTAAGAATTATTATTTTTTATAGTCCTTTGTAAAAAAAATGTTTCTCATTGCTATACTGAAGCATTATCTTGGGCCCCACAAAACCTAGCGCCGCCACTGACTATCATGTACATGTTTTCACTTTATATAGCTGTAGCCGCTGTTGTAGATTTAGAAGTTTATTAGGTACTATTGATTATTTATCATAAAATTATTAATCAAATAGTTATAAAGGCAGTAAAATAGTTATCTACTTTTACTAATGTAATAACAGTATAATACGCTACAGCAGTCTAGGAATAGATTATTTTGCGTTATTTGTAATGCTCCTTATATTAATTTTAAAATGTACAATGTTTTAAACTAAACCATCAATGCTAGGGGGTATCCTCACTCCTTAAATTAGGTGTAGCAGATACTACACCCAACATTTAGGGTAGGTTTATTTAATTCGGTTTACTTAATATCAAACAGAATAACAAGGATACATGTTGTTTGGATATTCTCATATCGATATAATAATAATATAAGCATTTATTTTAATTCTTACAATATTTTGCATGCACCATAAGGTATATTATTATATTAATAAGTTAAAACTAGAAGAAATTAAAATAATAATAACCACATATTATAGTTTTTGTGCTTTCACACGTGCTTACTCACTGAGGTCTATCATAATATATTAAATTACGTTATAATTATTTAATATTTTGTATCAAATAAACAAATTAATAATACGTTTTTTAAATTTAGTTAATAATGAATTAATTCCATTATAAATAGGGTTTTGAAACACGCGGTACTGAAATCGGTAATCGTCAGGTAGCTTGGGATAACTTAATAAAAGCATTAGAAAAAGGTACCGAGTTGATAGATGATATTACAAGAATACCATCTAATATGTTACCTCAACATTACTCAGATATGGTCTTACGGAAAATTGATGTTATTAATAAAATTGTAAGTACATAATACATAACCTTTCAGCATTCTATGATTTAATTTATTATATTTTAGATTTTGAGTGACGCAACGAAGCTTATAGTTTTATAAAGATGTTTATTTTTTTAAATATTTTTCTTTTTTCTGTGGACAACTATTCTATTAGCAACTTTGCTCCAATTTACAATGACGGAATTTTTATAAAAATAAATCTGATTGGGGAACTATCATAGAGAGGTAATTTTTTGATTTTTCCAGGAGTTTTCTCAATAAATGTAAAATATGAGAATAAACGGGAAAATAGATACAATATTAAACAAATATTATAATGAAAGTATATAATGCCTATGTAATTATTGTACCATAATATAACATTGTTGATTAAGCAATACTGAAGTCCGCTCAGAATCTTTTTTTCATTAGCAATAGTTTATTGTTGCTACAGATATACATTGAATTTTTCCTCTTCTACCTTCCCAACTTATCACTTACAACAGTGACACATTCACATGCAAAGTTGCCAGAATTTTTTTAATTTGTATTTAGGATATTCCACGTTTTAATTTAGAATTTTGACAAAGAATATTTTTCTAAAAATGTTAAATTTTAAACAATTACTTAAAATAATAATTATTTGTCTCATATAATTTCAAATATAATTGCACTTCAATTTTTAATAAAACATTTGTTGTACTTAATATTTAATTTTTATTTTGAATAATAATAATTGTGTTTATTAATATTTTTTTTCAAGACAAATTTGAATTCAGATATGAAGACCACAAATGAAAATAAAAAAATATTATTACCACATACTACCGAATTAGAAGATGAAACATTTGAAGAAACTGAAATGACTTTGAGAAATGATAAAAAAAGACGGAAGAATAGACTGGATTTCTTTTGTTCCAAGCCAAGTATAATAATTATATTATTTATAATTGATTTAATATAATTTCTGATTAAAATAATAATACAAAAAGCCCATTAGCAGCAGAGCTCCTTTACTTGAATTTTCACCAAGCTGACTTTTGTTGTTATAATATTTCATGTTTTAGATTCGGAGTGTAGCGAGGAATCTATTGGTTTTACTGTGATGTGTGTTTTTTATTTTTTGTGTCCGTGAGCAACTTTTCTGCCAGAAAACTTGCTCCGAAGTCTCAAGTGTAGCACTTTTTTTGAAAGGTAATTTTATCTAGTTGGTGAATTAGGGAGGTTACTTTTTGAATTTTTAAGGGGTTTTTAAAATAATTTGGAAAATTATGGAAGCAAATTATATAATTTCTTTTAATGTATAGAACGTCGTTTTTTGATATCTAAAGTATTTTTTTTAAATAATTGTAAAAAACCAAAAAAGACACAAATACAATTTTTTTCAATTTGTATGGCTTATTTTTCTACAAAAAATATTGCTCTAATAAAAAAATAATAAATTTTTAATAATGTATGAATAATAATGAATTTGTATTCTTGTTGGTGAACTATAAATTCGTTTTTTCATTTTTTTTGTAGTTTTTTTAATAATTGAGTAAAACCGAAAAAATACATGGGAAATACAATGGGAAAATTTACGAAAATAATTCTTTTATTTTAAATTTTGTTTTTGTTATGTAATTCAGTTGAAAATATTCGTAGACATGAAATTTTGACAGCATACTTTTTATATTTGCTTTTTTAGATTTCGTAAAATTTTTGAAAAAAAACGAGCTATTTATAGACATTTAAATTTTACCAGTTTTTACTTAATATTTATTTATTAGGTACTCTGTAGGTAAAATTCTTAGAATCAACAAAAATGCTTTGAAATTTTGATTAAAATCATTAATATTACAGTCTTTCAAAACACACATAACAGAACTTTGCTTCAAATTATTTTTTATAAGCAATGTTTTATTGTTACCCATTGGTAACAGGTATAAATTAAATAACTTTTTGTATCCTACCTCAGTTTCAGATTTTATATAACGATAAGACAAAAAGTTTATTAAAATAATTAAAATGGGTAGTTTTTGAGATTTTTATTAACATAGAAAAAGAAAATGGGATTGTGGGATGAAAATTCAAACCTGCTTAAGGCATAGCCTCAACAATAATTCCATTTATGTATACAAAGTTTAACTAAGTTACTTGCTTTTATGAGTCTTATATGAGACTAACCTGACTTAACCTATTTCATGAGTGTGTAAGAGTATAACAATTTCAGCTATTTCCTGTGAAAACATGATATCTGGGTATAACATTAATTTGGGAGAAGTTGAATTTTGAAACTTCCCAAAGGGATATCCTTGATACTCAATTATACCATGGATGTACACAATTTTATCATAATGGCTTTGGGGTTTTGAAGGGGTGTACAAAACCAAAAAACATCCTCCTTCTGTAACAACATGGTAAAGTTTATACTGACATTCAACCAAAATTTTATAACTTTAATCTGTCTATAAAAATAACTCTAATTCTTCAATTTGAGCCCTTTTAGTCCAGTGGGAGCTGCTGTGTCTAAGGTTACTGGAAAAAGATATATAATACACAAAGTGTAACAAAAACAATATGGTACCATAGTTTTTATTTTCAAGTAAAATTCTACAACAAATGATGAATTTTATTATAATATATATTATTTTTCATGGAAAATATATTTTTGTGCAATACAACTTAATGTTATTATTAGAAATATGAACAAATCACCTATTTAAGTAGAAATAGTTTATTTTCGAGTGCTCTAGTGATGAGTTTGAACAAATTAATTTAGGTTAATATATAAATATTAGACCTATATATTTACCTAACCTATGTATATATTTCTGTTATTATTTTCAATATAATTTGTATAGTATTTAATTAAATTTGTAGTTATGTGTAAGAAAGGCAAAAAATATATATATATATATATATAATTAAAAATTGGAAGTTGAGAAAAATTATTTTGTTTCCAAAAATCGAATACAGTCTATAATTATTGAAATGCAATTGTTCTTTTATTTTGATATTAGCTTTACTTGCACAAAATCATAAAAATAAATTTCAAAATAAAAACTATATTCATATTTGGTAACTAATAATACAATTATTATTATAGTTTATGAATTTAAAACAAATTTTCAAATTAATTGAATTTCTAAAAATTTCACTTCATTATTTCATTTATGCTTGAACTCAAAATATTACAATTTATTATTATCTTATATTATAGTGTATTATAATTTTACAGCATATGATCATGCAAGAGTGGTATTTACACTCAATCAAGGTGAAAACCTTTTTACATATCAAGCTGTCAAGGATATGTGTCTTATACAAGAGCATTTAGCAAACTTGATTGAGTATAAAGATGTTTGTGATACACAAGAACAGACCTGTTGCCCACCATGGTCTTTGGTTAATTATATTGCATTATTGAAAAAACATAAGTCCTGTTCTGAAATTATAGTAATTTGAATAACACTTTAATTTTTTCAAATATTCATATTATTAAATTATTACATGTAATTGTGTTTAGCCTAAAGATATAAATTCAACAGCAACAATACTCGAAGGGTGTGCTCATTTTTACCATGATAATGAATTGTTCGAATGGAAAATGGGTTATCGAAACATTCCCCGTCAATGTATTCAATTCAGTGCTGTTTATAACTTGATGCATTATCATTTAGATATGGATTTTATGCCACCGCATGTAATTACAAATTTAAATATTTTTAGTATTAATCAAAAATGCCTATAATTATATTTTCAAATACATTTCATAGGCACCTACTAAGTTTTTAACAAGTTCAATGATGTTTTTGCCATTTGGAAAAGGATCTATTGTTCACTTATATAAAGCAATGAAAGATGCTAATTTATCAACACCATTAGTTAAAATTTCAGCAATTGATTTTGGTAAGATATAAGTTTTGAAACAATCCTTATTTGAAAATATGTATGAATAAAAAAAAAAATTCAGTTTTTTATTATGATTTGTGTTTAATTTTTAGGTATTAAAGAAACATTGTTTGATCTTGAAATCGTCAGAGATATATATCTAATTTTTTTAAGTACTTTTTTCATTATGTTATGTGTATTATTCTATACATGGTCACTTATAATTACATTTGTAACCCTTTTAAACATAATATTTTCATTATCTGTTTCCTATTTTATGTATACTTTTATATTCCAAATACATTTTTTCCCATTTATGAATGTTCTTGCCATTATTGTCCTTATTGGAGTCAGTGCTGATTCTTCATTCATAATGTGCGATGTATGGAAAGCAATCAAGATGAATGATCAAGCTGATTCTTTGGTGGATGTCATTTCTAAAACATTAAAACATTCATTACTATCTATATCGTTATCAACAACAACTACGTTTTGTGCTTTTGCATCATCATTTCTCAGTGCCATTAATGGAATTAGTTGTTTTAGGTAATATTTTATTAAAATAAAAGTATTATTAAAGCAAATATATTGTTCTTATCATGTTTGTTATTAGTATTTTTTCAGCCATGGCAGTTTTAGTGAATTTGTTGATAACCTCAAGTCTTTTGCCATCATGTATTGTGCTCTTGAGTTCACAGCATAGTCAAAATATTGTAGTATTTGATTTTGGATTAGTTGATAAATTTCTCTCAATGGAACGAATGCTACATCAAGTTCAAACCAAATTTAATGCATGGTTATTAAAAATTGTGTTTCGCTTTCGCTGGGTCTGGATAATATTTTTTTTTACTCTGGGTCTTTTGAGTGCAACTGTCTTATGGATATGGCCTGGCATCAAATTACCAGAATCTGTGGAATTTCAGTTATTTAGAGAGTCTCATCCTTTTGAACAATATGACTTAATATATAAAAACCAATTTTGGTTTGAAAGAATTTTAAGAGTAAGGCAACCTTTAGAATTATTAAAATATTTTAGACAATACGAATATGTCTGTTGAATAATAAAATTTACATTTTCTAGATTGATAATAATCCAGAAAATCGTGTTCCATTGCGCTTTGTCTGGGGTTTACTTCCCAGCGATAATGGAAATCATTTAAATCCTGAAGATCATGGAAACCTAGTGTATGATCCAGAATTTGATATAGCACACCCCAAATCACAAGTGTGGTTGTTAGAATTTTGTGAGAACTTACGTCGACAACCCTTTTATCGAGCTGTTGGAGGGCCACAAATGACTAACTGTTTTATAGAAACTTTTATAAAATGGATGAGCCATAATTGTATTAATAATCTTGAACTTAATCGATGGCCATGCTGTAATTCCTATTCGTTTCCATATCCGAGAAATATATTTCATTTTTGTATTTTAAAAGCAATGTATATTGTATACAGCACACCGAGTACTATATTTATTCCATCTGTAGCTGGACCTAAGTTTTCTAATCCATTATTTCATCCACTAAATCAAACATTTGTGCCAATCATAAAAGCTGTTGTTGTGGAGTTTGAAAGTAACTTTGCTTTTACTACATCATATGTTTATATGGAAGCATTTTATAAACAGGTAATCTTTGTTTTACTAATAAAATATTTGTGAACTTAAATAAAAAATATATTATTTCTTGTTTTTTTAGGTTGAGGCGTGGTCATCTAAAATGATGGAAAAAGCTCCACCTGGCCTTAAAAAGGGCTGGTTTTATAGTCATCTTGGTTTTTATGATCTTCAAAAAATGTTGATTGAAGACACCATAATGTCAGCTTTTATTGCACTTTTTCTCGCCTTTATTATAATGTTTATTGTAACCACAAGTATTTCTTTAACAGTCATCACAGTGGTTACCATATTTTTTATAATTTCCACTACAATTGCTGTGTTAGTTTTGATGGGTTGGCGTCTCAATGTCCTAGAATCAATCGCTACTTCTGTAGCTATTGGTTTATCAGTAGATTTTAGTCTGCATTATACAATTGAATATCAGCTAGCTTGTGAAGATTCTCCAAGAGCAACAGCAATATCTAAGGCTTTATCTTTAATGGCCTGTCCATCACTGATGGGTGCAATAACAACAGGTGCAAGCGGTGCATTTATGTTGCCTTCAGACGTTTTACCTTACGCTCAGCTAGGCGTGTTTTTAATCATCATAATGTTTATCAGTTGGTTTTATTCAACATTTTTTTTGGTATCATTATTATCAGTATTCGGTTCAGATGATCATGGACCATACCCGTATCATTGTTGTAGAAAATTACGAGATGTCAATGTAAATGCAAAGCATAAACGTTGTTCAAGACATGCTTCTCCATTTTCTAATGTTGCATCAGAGTCAACTGTATCATGTATAAGTACTGCAATTGTAAATCAATCACCGGCCCATGAGTTGGACATTTTAACTGTTCATCCTGTGAAATTTCAACCTTCCAACTCCAAAGCTGCTACTTCATCTTTGTATTTAAATATTGACAATGACAATTTGGTTAAGAAAAGTGAAAATAATGTCGTACATATATAATAACCTCATTCTTAAACATTTAGGTTCTAATATTAATTTAATTGAAACAAAATATTAAATAATTATTAGAACTGCTTATGCTCAATTATAGTTTATTAATTGATACTAAAAATTGGTTCAATTATGTAAGTAATCAAAATTATGTATGTATTTAGATTGTAAGTATGTTTATGTATATTATTTTTTTCGATCTCTTTTATGGAAAATGTTTTTATTTTTGATTATTTTTTTGATGTACCTACTTTTGGAGTCTATGTGTGACTTTGATAGTATGTTATTCTTATTCTTATTATGTAATAAATATAATATTATTATACGTAGTACCTATTGTATTAATATTGTGGCTTCTATGACTATAATTTACTTATTGTTACCTGCCCTACTTTTCAGCTATACCCTATTTACATTTTATTGTCAAATTAAGAAGTAATTGATAAGTGAGATTTAGAATTGTAACATTAAACTGTATTATTGATTTTTAGTTTATTTTTAATGGTTGTAATTGCTTACATTGTTTAAATATTAGCTAAAAACAAACACTATAATACTGTTGCTCGTTGACATTAAGGTTCTGCAAGATAAATACTTTAAATGATATAATCAGGAATGATATAATTTTGTTTAGATATCATTTAATTTATATTTAATATTCTGTTATGGAACACCATTTAAACTTTTATTAAAATTAAAATTAACAATAAAGAAAACCTAGTTTATTCAATATGTTTATGTTATTGTAATTTTAATTTAATTGATTTTATTCAAAATACAGATATAAATTAATGTTTAAGGTTTAACTTTATATTCCAAAAATACATTTTTCATCCTATCTTAGTGTAATATATGAATGAATAAAAATTACCCATATTGGATATGATTGAATAGGTAGTTTTGAAATTATTTGAAGAAGGAAAATAAATATTAAATATTATTGATATATATAAATTAGTTTACATCAGTTTAATGGGAGTAAAATATAAGCATCTATTATTTTATTTCGAATAGTTATAACTGTGTGATTATAATTTGCCAATGAAAAATATAAATTTTTTTATTTTATATTTTTTGTATTAAAAGTATATATTATATAGGTCTAATTTTTGATTACTCATATTGGCCATGTCTTGTAGGTGTACCTACACCTAAATACATATTTTCAGTATTGTGGATGAATTAATTGAATTTTTCTTTAGCCTAAAAAAAAATTAATGAGTGCTAAAGAGCTCAATTATTAGAATAGCTGATTTAGGTATGATATATTATATATACACGATAACAACCTTCAGATCCCTTTTCTGCATGAATATTAATTTGTGTATAACATTTATCTGTTTTCATCTATTTTATAAATAATAGTACCTTATATCAAAATTATTGCCGAATTCAGCCTTGTAAGAAGTATTGGAAGTGAATAATTAGTTAGTGAAATAATCGATAAAAATTAATTTGTGCCATTTTTGGTACAATATGCGAAAAGGGTTGTGCTAATAAAAATACTAGTTTAGGTAGGTATGTAATTAAATATGTACTTTGAATTAAATATAATAGGTAAATAATTAAAAATCATACAAGTAGGTACTTAGGTATTTGAGACAGTTCATCATAAGTTGTATGTATAAGCGGTAAACAAAATATACATTTTTTACAAACATTTGAAGTTCCGATTTCGATGGAAATTATTACATTACTTATCTAGTTAGAACGTTAGTTACCTAGATGTATACAACTAGGAGATATTTTATTGATATTTTCGGTTGATTTCTGTATAAATATTAAATTAAAAAATACCACTGTTAAACATTTTTTTTTTTTATTCAAATTCTCCTAGTTAATTGCATCAAATTTTGATGTCTGGGGATTTCTTTTTAATTTTTACATTTTAATCTGATTCTTCCTGAAGATCTACCTATAATATAACATGGTGTTATTTATTTACCTATTGAAATAAACGCCAAAGTTGGTTCAACTACAAAAAAATATAAGTATACCAGTTAAATACATTAATTATATGATTATAATATACAGTACCTATATATAAGTAGTTACAACTTATATGGTGTTATTCAGGGATGGGCAGTAATCAGTTACATGTATCAAAGTTACGTAATTCGGTTAACTTTGTAATTTGTAACTTGTAACAATTAGATAACTTAAGTTACAAAAATTATTGAAAAAAAATAATTCAAAATTATTACAACACTAATACATTATTATCAATACTACAATAATTATGTCATTTTTGTATTCAATAAAAATGATATCACGTGAGTTAAACTTGAATATTTTCATTAAAGACTGAGAAAGCTAATTAAATATGATGCATTTTATAATTTTTGTTTATTTAGATAGGTACCTACTACCTATAAAATGCTAATATTATCATAAGTCGTAGAAAATACATTTTTTAAACATTCAATTACTCGTTCTGAAATCTTGATAATTAAATACTATAAGTATAATAATAATAGGTGATATTATGATCATCATGGAAATCAAATTGTATTGATGTAAATAATATTTAGAATTCCGTCATGAATATAGAAGCCTGGAAAAACCGTAGATATGATTTAGTATGAAATACGACGTATGTATTTTGAAATTTCCTAATCTAATCGTATAAAGATAATCACAACTCTAATAAATATTATAACAATAAAATTGCAAATTTGTAGGTACTTTGAACAATCATGGCATTACTGGTTTTAGTTTAACCGAACTTACTTGTGTGTCAGTTAAGGTTATACTTTATTAGTGTCTGTATTTTTTTGAGTTTTGATACGTTTTTTTGTTAAATATAGATAAAACACCCGCTATAATAGATGGAAAATTGTTTGAAGATGTAATTGTTAAGAACGAAATTGTGAAAGCAATATGTATGATATGTAAGGAACAGAAGAATGAAAAAAAAAACAATATTTGGTTCTTTTAAACTCAATTCGAATTTTTGTACTCATTTGAAGGCAAGTTTTAATTTTTGTAGTTTAATACAATATGCATTATTAATTAAAAAGGCGTGGAATTATGATTTAATTTTCTACTTTTCAGAGGTTTTACATTTGGACCATGCCAGGAGGAGGTAATAGATATCAGTTGGATTATATACTAGTAAAAAAAATATGTGGAAATCAGGTAAAGCAAAGTAAAAGCTACCCAGGGGCAGACATAAATTCAGATCATAATCTGGTAATCATGGAAACAAGATTATGTCTTAAAAAGTCTACAAGAAATAAAGAGATAAAGAAAAAATGGTGTATGGAAAAACTTAACAGTAAGGAACAAGGTAAATCGAATAATACGAGTAAAACCAACAAAAACACTGGGAAATTATGAGAATACATGGAAATGGTTTAAAGAAGCAATCACAAATACAGCTGACAAGATTTTAGGGAAAACGAAGAACAGTCCAATAAAGCCGTGGATTAGCACTAGACTAGTAGAACTCATAGAGACAAGGAGAAAGTATAAAAATGGAAAAACAGATGAGGATAGGAGATAGTACAAAAAATATAGAAACATGGTGAACAAAGAAGCTAAGAGAGCAAAAGAAGAATGGTTTGAAAACATGTGCTCAGAAGTAGAAAATTGTCTAATAAGAGTCTTAAGTGATAAAGCATATAAAATTATAAAACGGTTCTTTGGGATATACAAAAGCGGAGGGAAAGTGCTTAGAAGAAAAGATAGTAATATGGTTCTAGAAGATGGAGAAAAAATTCTAGTATGGAAAGAATACATAGAAGAGTTATACAAAATAGGAAACACAGGAAAAAGGCATAGAACCCCAGAAGTGGAAAATGGAAATTATTACTATAGGACCACCTACCATCATGATGGAAGAAATCAAATTAGCAATAAAGGAACTAAAATGTATTAGAGCCCCTGAAATCGTAATCTGTGTGGCAAATTTCTGATAGCCTTAGAAGGAACGGGAAAAGAAGCGCTGTGTAATATAACAAATGCCTATGAAACAGGAGAATTGCCTGAAGACTTCGAAAAATGTGTAATGATACTTATACCAAAGAAGCAAAAAGCTAAGAGATGCGAAGAATATAGAACATTAAGCCTAATATCCCATGCGTTGAAAATTTTAACAAAGATAGTACATAAACGGATAGAAAAGAAAATAGAGGATATTCTAACAGAAGATCAATTTGGGTTTAGAAAAAATAGAGGAACAAGAGAAGCAATTCTATGTCTTAGACTAATTATAGAAAAAATGTTCAGAATAAATAAACCCATATATATAGCCTTTGTAGATTTGAAAAAGACATTTGATAATGTTAGATGGGAAAAACTTTTTCTTATTATGGATAAGATAGATATCGACTTTAAAGACAAAAAATTAATACATAAATTATATATAAATGAAAAGGCTGTAATAAAAGGCAAATAAGGCACATACAAAGAGGTGAAAGTGCTAAAAGGGGTAAGACAAGGGTGTAATTTATCACCTACTTTATTTAACTTATACATTGAGGAAGCGCTAAAAGATCTGAAAGAGGAAGATATAGGAGGGATCAAGATTGGTGGGATGCTAGTTCAGATGCTTCGATTCGCAGATGATATTGCTATGGTAGCAGATAGTGAAGAAAATCTAGAAAGAATGCTTCAAAAAATGAATAATACACTTAAACAAGAATACAATATGAATATTAATAAGACAAAAATTAAGATACTAGTTGGTAGCAGACAACAAGTTGACACTAACATAATCATGGATGGCATCAAGTTAGAAAACATAAATAGTTATACATACCTTGGAAGCAGAGTCATGAGTAACGGGAAAAGTGCCACAGATTTTAGATGTAGAATAGCACAAGCTAAACAAGCTTTTTTCAAAAAGAAGAAACTTCTAACCAGAAATGTAATAAATATAAACATTAGAAAAATATTAATGAAAACACTTGTATGGAGTGTGGCACTATATGGAGCTGAATCGTGGACAATATTAAAACCTGACCGAAGAAAAATAGAGGTTTTCGAAACATGGTGCTGATGAAGGATCTTAAAAATTCCTTGGATAAATAGAGTGACTAATGAAGAAGTGTATAAGAGAATAAATGAAAAAAGATCAATATGGACGATAATCGTGGAGAGAAAGAAAAAGTAAATAAGACATCTCATAAGGAATAATATATGGATAACGACTATAATTGAAAAAACCGAAAGGAAGCCAGGAAGAGGAAGACCTAGGCAGACATATATGAAACAAATTATGATGGATATAGGAAGAGAGTCATAAAGAATATAAGAGAGTCGTAATGAATAGAGAAGAGTGGAAGAATATTTCATCATACTGAAATCATCAGAAGTTATTAGTTATATAATTAATTGTTCTTTAAAATACCCTGTTATTACTAGATGGAATTAATTATATGATTCCATATCTCAATTAATTAAACATAAATCAAAATTAAACACCATGACTAAAGAGTTAGGTTTAAAGTATTAATTTAACGAAACTGACATAAGTTATTTGACTGAATTTGTTTTAATAATGAAACCAATCGCTGGTGCTCTGGATCATCTACAAAGTGAATCAAATTTTTACTATGGCCATTTAATTCCTACTTTATTTTCATTAAAAAGTCGATTGCAATTATTAAAGGAACAACATTAGCTTTATACTTTCAACTTCATCAATCCATTAATAACCTCGTTAGAAAAACGATTCAAACTATATTTTGATCTCTCCCCTGAAGTTGATGAAGCTATATCGGCATCTTGTTTTTATCCTACATTTAAATTAAGATGGATTCCTGAACACTATGAAATTATGAAAAATAGAGTTAAAAATCTTTGTATCAACACTGCAGAAAAATATATAGTGAATTCTTCTCACACTGAATCATCAGTAGATAATATAGATGATGGGGACTTTTTAATATTTTCTTTTTAGGAACAGTGTTTTGATTCTAGGGCTAATTTAGAAGTAGTTCAATTTTTTAACAATAAAAATGAGGCATTAACATGTTTAGATAGTTATCCTACTGTAAAAAAATTATTCACCAGATACAATACAAGTTTACCATCAGCTCCAGTCGAAAGATTGTTTTCGCCCCAAATAGAGGTAATTTATCGAATGCTAATTTTGAAAAACTTGCTTTCTTAAAGGAAATGATATTTATAGTTAATATTATTAACATCATTTGTAAATAATAGTGCTAATAATATGGACAGTATGATTGACTCATTTTTAATTGATTTATAAAAACTAAAAGTGTATTATCATTTTAATTAATAGATCTATGCAACAAAACTAAGATAAACAGTACTCACTTATTTGAATTTATTTTTGACATCTTTATATACCATAAGAATAATATTTTGCATTATTTTTAATTCTAGTAAATATTTAATTTTAAAAAATTTAAATTTATAAAAAATTATTTTATGACCACAATATTATAATATGTATCTACATGTTTGTTACATATTATTTTAAATTCTATAAAATACTTATTTTATGATAATATTTAAGAAAGCTTTGTTAGGTTAAAACAATTAGTTATATTCATGTACAAATAAATAAAATTATAAATATTGGGACTATTGGAAAGTATACTGTTTATGCATTATAAAGTACCTATCATTAAGTTTCATTGTAAAAATTCAATAATTTACTTTTAATGAATTTTTATAATTCAAATTATTAATTTGTTCATTGAATTATATTTTATTATAAGTAATTTTATGTGCTTAATGTTTTTTTTTTTTTAAAAAAAAATTGAATATATTTTATTTTGTATTTATGTGTAACTTGTAACCATTTATTTAGGATATATGTAACATGGAACTTGTAATCAGTTATCCAAAATTAAAGTAACTTGTAATTTGTATCCAGTTACACTATGTACTGTAACTTGCCCATCTCTGGTGTTATTAAAGCCACACATTAGACCAAATAGAAATACTTGAAAATTTAACATGAGGTTCATTTTAAGTCATACATAATACATATAGTGGTTAAAAACAAATAAATTGATTAAGTATCTAAAATAGAATTTTTTTCATAAGAATTAAAATATCAAATTTTGACAAAAATTGTAAATATTATGGCCTTTCAAACCATAATGTATAACCGAACTCCGCTCAGAACTGTTTTTATCAATCGTTGCATATAAATATATATTAATAACTACCCTTTATATCCTACCTTTCCAACTTCTCACCTACAACAGTAGCCCATCATGTAAAGTTTGTCAGTTTATTTTTTTTGTCTTCCGTTATATGTACGTTAGTAGATCAACGTAAGGTGGTTAATGTGATCCATGTATATTTGTTTATTTTTTGTTTCCATGATTGTGTGAAACGATTATTCCGATCTATACCGAATAGTTATATTTTTGGGGATATCCCGAGTGCGTCCCGTTTAACATTTTTACCTTTTTTATAACCCGAGTGCGTCCACAATTGTATGATAAATAATTATCCACAGTTGTAGCCTCGTAGGTAACCATTTTATATTTAAGATTTAAATAGTGGGGAAACAAAATTTTATTTCAATTTTGATAATTTGTGATGTCCAAAAACGACCATTTTTCGTTATCGTAGGACAAACGTACGTACAACCGATATAATTGACCGGTTAATAGATTACGCCCGCGTCGACGAATATGTTGTCATCATGAACAATAATTCCTCCCCCCCCCCTGCGCAAAGGTTTATGCGATCGCGATCTTTTGCAATTCGCAATAACGGCCAATCAGATCACGTTTCCCCTTATCGCCAAAAACGTCGATCCGTGGCGACGTGTGTGTCACGAACGTCTCCGCGCACCGCTACCCAGTTTCATTTTTTCGTTCGTTCCTTTCGTTCTTCGTGTCCAGACCTTTTCTCGAGACTTCGTCACCGGACGGTCTTTCGGTACTGTTCTTTTGCTAAAAACACTCTCGTACTGTACGGGTTCGCATATTTTTGCCATTAAGAAAGGTCGTATACCTTGGCATGTTTCCTGATGGTGCCTCAAATGAACTAATGGAGTGAGTCCCGATCTGGTCAGCTGGGCGGACATCTTCGGGCGAGATGATTGGTAATATACATGTAGTTTAATAATTGGCCGATACCCCGTTTAGTTAGGTAGTTTTAAGTTGGTTTAGTTAATGTCCCCCGTTTAAATACTTGGTTTAAAATGTTTTTTTTTCTCGAACAATCGTTAGTTCAATATCATATTCACACTTTCCAACACAATATTTTCCCGTTTGTATACGCGTCCTACGGTCCGCGTTGTGTATGATTTAATATTTTGTCTATGTTAAATTTTTCCGCTATACCTACGGGGATCAACCGGGGTTTATTAAGTTGTGCGTCCGTCTCGGTGTAGTAATTCCCGCGTTCCACATCCTATGTGCAATAGGCAACCCCCCCCCCGAATTTTGTTTTTTTATTTTTTTTGTATTCCTTTTTAGGCACTCAGCTTCACAACCACGTGTGTGTACGTATTTAAAAATCTATATAATATCGATCGATTCCTCCATTTCGCGATCCGTGTTCGGACGCACCCTGCAGGTTAACCCGTAGGGCCACCATAACCACGGCCCAATCAATTTGGAATAAAAGCTTTCAGCTACTTTCTTGGTTATAATATGTGACCTGACAAACCTCACATTCCTGCTGGAGTCTCCCAAATATATATTGTGTCCACGAAAATTCCACGTGGAGGGAGGTCCGTCTCAATATATATATATAACGATCTGCACGCACGTGGATGTGAATTCGTCATTATTAACAAGTAATAATAAATCCCGGCCTGCGCGCTCCCATTGTATCAATATTCGGTCCGGACGACAAGTTTTGGATTGGTTGATGCCCCAGTCACCTTGAGATAAGTTTCCACCTTGAGGTAAGCCTGATGGGACTGAATATGTTGAAGACCTGTAATCAGGCATGTAGCCAGAGGGACCTGGGGCCCATCTTTAATTTACTCTAGCCCAGGGTTGCCCCCCAAATTCAAAATACAATTATTTTTACCAAATTATTAAAAATGTGATTATGCACATTGAAATACATCTATTGTGATTACTACTAGGTAATACAATTATTATATTCGTGGATAACGTCATATGAAAAACATAAATAATAGGGTCTCGATAAGTTAGGTACCCACCTATTTAAAACTCTAAACTATTCGTTTATATATTAAACTATATCGTCTACTATTCTGTCATCGTATATATACAATATTTTCTTCAAGTGTTATACTTCATTCCTCAAGCATATTGTCTGGATAATTATACTTTATATATTTTGAATAATAACTTTTAAAATATTATTTTGTTCTTGTTTCTGAGCGGAGCGAGGAATCTATTGGTTTTACTGTTAAGCGTGTTTATAATTTTTTGAATTTTAGAATTTGTATGTTATACAAAAAAAATCTAGACATAAAAAATCTCTATGTAAAATACGTACATTTTAATAATAAAATAAAACCCATAAACATTTATTATACTTATTATTTCAAGTTAATAAAAAATACAGACAATTTAAAAATAATTGTTTAAAACGCATGACTTTCGTATGCCACGAGTGTTATGACGTAAGTTGTCTACTCTGCTATAATTAAAAATTCTACAATACTTTGTTAGGTTGTTGTGTCTTGTGTATATTAATGATCAAATATATCCAATATATAGGTACATTAATAAATTATCATCAGTGAACACTGATAATATACGAAAATCATGTTTTAAAAAAATTGTTTATTGCCCGTGTTTTTATTAATTTAAAATATTAAATAATAAGTATAATAAATATTCATGCTTTTTATATTTTTATTATTAAAATGTACGTATAATTTACAACGGGGCATTTTTTACTCAATTAAATTCTTATATATTATTATCTTTTACACGTGATGGAATTTTTAAAACATTTTGGAGACGTTTGAGCTATTATTGAGCTATTATATACATAATACATTTGAAATTTTCGAATTTTTTAGTTTTTATTTGATTTGATGTAGACACAATGTTTGGTCGAACAGAAATGCTTGAGAATTTAATAAGATGTTCAATATAGGTAAGTTAAACTAAGTATTAAAAAAAAAGTAGTCTTTATTTTTATATTTGTAAAAAATACGAAATTTGAAACTATGTACAACCGAATTTTGTTCAGAATTAGTTTTTGTTAACAATGGTTTATCGTTACACGTGTACAGATATAAATTAAATAACTATGTTTCCTATACCTTCCCAACTTCCACACTTAAAATAATGGCACATCTATCCTTAGTATCAGCTCTTTTAAAATATGTTTATTAATAATTATTCATTATACGAATTTTCATTTTAATATGTATACAAAACAAATATGAATATTAGTTTTTATAGTTTTAATAACTCTGATCATCGAAGCATAATCAGGGGGAATTTTGCTTTGGCTTTTTTGCAGTTGAGTTGGCTCTATTCAGGCCGTCTCGTCATTTCATTAATATAATATTATTAAATAAATCATCGGCGTGTCCAAAATAAGTTAAATAAAAACTTTATTAAAAACAAATTTAATTATATGCCAATGATTGCAAATCAGTTTTTATTTGGGAAAATCGTTTGAAAAAAAAAATATATTTTTTTCATGGTTAAATATATGATATTTTTATGAGAAAAAGAATATTATTAGTTATTAATTATTATATAGTTTATTACTTATTATGAAAACTGTGAATTTGTTTTATTTTGAACGTTTGCTATTATTACCTCGAGTATTACCTATTATTAACTTTAAGGAAGACAGTGGACAGTTTACTAATAGTTGACCGGCAACACTCATTTAGCTATACTATTTTAAATCGATATTAGTTTGTGCCATAATTTAACCATTTTTCGTCACGGGGGTTAGTTATCGATCCAAAATTTTCACAATATTATTTGTTCTTATCACTTAAAAACTAGTACATATTTTGAATTTGGAAGGGGGTAAATCACAAACGGAAGTAACTAGGTGTACAAATAAGGCGGAAGTATTGGAAGTCTGAATTCTAATGTTCAAAAATTTGACTTGTGGTTTACACCCTTGAATTTTGTAATAATTTTTTTTTGACTAATCTCTATATTTATATATATTAGTTTATTTACTAATTATATTATATAGGTACATTTATAAAAATATGTATATTTCAATTAAATTGATTTCGACAGACTAACAAAACATTCTTTGCTTGTATGCAAGCAAAGCGTACATTGTTAGAAAATTTTGAAAATCTTGTTCTCCAGTTGGCTTTGATCTCAACAAGATAAAAATTTCAATAAAATTTATTACGTACTTATTTCTTTATTTTATTATTTATGTACGTATTTATTTATTACGTTACGTTATCAATAGGTAATGATTTTTAAATGTTTCAGTTTGTAAAAACTCAAAAGAGTTTTGTTTTATTAAAATACCGATCATAATATGACTATTATTAAAATACAATTCATATTAGATCAAATATAACATGTATGAAAGAAATAATTTTTTCAGTACCTAGGTTAGGTATGTATAAAATTTAATATCAAATTATTATTTCAGGATAAAATATTGTTTCATAATTAAATACATTATTCCACATGCTACATAAACAATTTAAACACGAAGAATACTTATTAGATGAAAATAAATAAATAATACAATTTGAGATACACATGACATTCATACATAATTATTTTTTCCCTCACAATCTATCTTGTATGTATGAATCATAATACTTTGTTTTCATTGTATGTTGTAACTTAAAAAAACAAAAACAAATTATAATATAATTAATTGTTATTTAAATCATCAATAAATAATACAATTTAATGTTACTAATTAGTTTTTAAAAATTAAAATAGTTATAAAAACCTAAATTAAAAAAAAAAAAATAAAAATAGAAATTATAAAATTAAAGTCTTGGTGTCCAGCAAAAAAAAAGAAAAAAGACTGACATATTTCGCACGTGGGTGCAGCCACTGTTGTAGGTGGGAAGTTCGGAAAGTAGGATACAGACGGAAATTTAATGTAAGCAACAATAAAATGGCGATTATCCATTGCTTACGAAAAAACGATTCTCAGTGGAGTTCAGTTGATAATGTTACTTTGTCAACAATATAATATATGGTATATATCATATTATGGTAAAATTATTACAACAATGTGCGTTTTCATGATAATAATGATTGTTTAAAAAATATTAAAAAAATAAAAACTTAATAATAACAAAAAATAAATAAAAACAGTAGCCAATGAAAATCTTAATTTTAATATTTCAATCTTTTTTAACCTAAATAACGAGGTTTTCTTCATTATATCAAATATTAATGAAAATTTCAAAAAATGACTTCTTTAAAGTACCACCCAGAGAACATTTACTTTCAGAAAAGGTGCTATACTTGATAATCGGAGTATACTTTCTGGTAGAAAAAATATCCACATAAAAAAAAAGAAATAAACATCATTGTAAAACCAATACAATCCTCGGTCCACTCAGAATCTAAAATAAGCCAATATAGGTAATAAAATAATATCAATAAAACAAATCGCTTTTTGCTAACTGATAATGGAATTGTTATCTCGTTGGGATTAGAGCCAATTAGTGAACAGGATTTCCATAAGGTTCTCTTACAATGTACTCTTTGCTTATATGCATACGGGTAAGTGTGTATATTATATCATATACGTTATACAATTATATTGATAAAATGTTTAGTCGTGTTGTGCCGTGCCGTACAAATGAGAATCGGATTCAATGTTTCAAAGAAGACGAATTATAGAAAAACATTCCAAAAACCCGCTTGGAAAGCTATATACCGAATTTTGTATTTACTTAGGGTAACAGTACCTATGTCACGGTGTATCATATAATAATTTAATAATGATTTTGACAGTTTGTTTTTAATTGATGTTTGTTACATCAATTCTTTATTTTGTTTTGGTCTTGTATAAATTATAAAGCGATATATTCCGTCTAAAATGTACAACTAGGTACAATAAATGATGCATTTTTCTGGTACGTTTCAACATGAAAATATACTAAAATTGTAGAAATGAGTTATAGTTCAGTGGTTCTAGATTTATGATAATAACAGTTATAAAGAGTAATAAAAAATGATTTTTTCAGACAAAATTTTAATAGTTTAGTTTTCTAGCGTTTCTAAAATATTTATAACAATGAAAAATATTCAGTTTTTGGCAATATACATTTACGTTATATGTACCACATTTTTTTGTACTTGAATTTTCTATAAAGAACGTTAAAGAAATGTAGTGCTTAATATTATATTCAGAGTACCTAATATCTTTTTTTGATTAAATTATTATTTTATATGGTAAGTTTTTTTTTCTTTCGGCAGGATACCGTTTACTGGGCGGTTAGTGAGTCGGAGCAATGAAAATATACATTTTCCCCAGTTTTGGTAAAGTACATTATACTTACACAGTTAAACCGCGAATGAAAAAACTAATATATTCATATCTGTTAATTTAATGAATTATAATAAGGGTATTTTCTACAATGGAAATGTAGAGAATCGTTTTGGAAATTTCCAGAATATATTTTGTGTTACTTATAACTTTTATTATATTACAGTGACCGGCGGTGTATTCAGAGATAATTTCACCATTTATACAATAGGTACTATACTTAAATAAATATTTTATTATTCTTAGAGATTAGATTTAAGACCGCGGGCCTCTGGGATTTTGTCGGAGACGAATATTCTCCTGCTTCTCCTTTACTCGCGATGATTTTAGGAATTTTAATTTATTATTTACTGTCCTTAAAAAATATTTTAATATAATTTTCGTCTATACTATAAAATAATGAATCTTAGATTCTGAGTGTCGCGAATAAGCTTTATTAAGTTTTTTAAGTTATCTTTTTTCAGAAACCCTCTTTTCTAATGAAAAGCAAAAGTACTCCAATTTGTTCACAGAGTACCTGAAAATATTTAGATTTTTTCTTCAATGTCATTTTATTTAAAAACATGATCCAGATTTCTCATAGCTTTTCTAAAAAATTACAAAATAAAACTGACAATCATTAATTACATACATTGGTTTTATTTTTGTTGATTTCTGCAGTATTGCCAAACCTTGGCCTTATAAGGATATTTTTATCAGTTTTTTATGTTCTGCTTAGGAGTTTTTTTTTTGAGAGTTTATATTAATATATAAATTAAATTATCCTGTATCCTACCATTACCTGTATATCATTTCAATTTTCCAACTAGGTACAGGCAAATTTTATTTTGAACTAATTTTATTGATGATTTAAATGTATAAATGCCTAATGTTCAATTTAAAATACATTTCTAAATAACTCTTGTTTTCGTCTTGCTCTCGTTCGAGAAATTTATACATATTCTATATAATGTAGAAAAACGTTGATTTTTCCGAAAAAAAGAATTAAGCAGAATTGAGAACGGGTCACATAGATGCAGATGAAATTCGCATTTTATATGTAGTGCAAACAAATTTCACATTAACGTAGATGATTTTGATATAATTTTATTTGAAGATAATCGTATGTACAAAATGGGTCCTTTCATAAAATAAATATTACATTAGGTATAATAAAACCACCTAACTAACCAGCTTCTTTTCATTTTAGAAACGTCTTTTTTAGGACAGACTTAATATATTTTATCATTTGAACGGTTTAATCTTTAAAAATTTTTCTTCGAAGATTAATTAATTTCACTTATTTTGGCTCGATAATCAATTTTAAAGGGGCATAAAAGTTCTTATACAAACAAAATCATTATCAGTTAACTGTAAATTTATTATAGAATATCAATTGGTTCGTAGCGAAGGATCTATTGATTTTACTATGTGTATTTTTTTTGTCTGTAAACAGCTTTTTAATATTGTTTACTTATTTGTTGTATTTTGGATCTAGTTAGCGAATAAAAAAGCCGTTTTTGATTTTCAAACATTTTGACGCTTTCTGAGCTCTTCATAGAAATTTTATATTTGTGTGTTTTTTTCGAAGTTTTTATTTGTAAAAACTACCTAAGTAAGTACTACACGAATATCATTATTTGACCAAAAATTAGAAATGCTTGAAAATTTAACAGCAGCTAGGTTCATTATAAGTTGTATTAAATGATGCAAAATAATTGAGCGTAATGTAGTATTTTTTTTTTTATAATCGTTTTTTAGATTAAATTTTGATGAAAATGGTACATATTTCGGCATTTTTAAAACATGTATAAATGAACACTGTTTAGAAACATATTTCGTTAGAAATGGTTTATCGTTACTTACAAATATAAATTAAATAACTCTATGTACCCTTTCTTTTCAACTCTCCACCTACTACAGTGGCATACCCATCAGCGGTTTAAAGTTTTCTTTTTTTTTTTAGTTATTTATATTCATCAAATTATTAGATATAATGATATATGTAAATTAAGGTATTACACATAATTAAAAATCGATTTTAAATTTAAAATGTTTCTATAAATATTTTGTGTTCTGAAATTCGACTTTAGCTTCTTTCGATTTGATTGCAACAGGGTACAATTTAAATATTTTTATAAATTGCTTTGTATAGAATATAGATGTTTCAAGTTACTTTTGTCATTAACACATTTGACGTATAATTTAAAAACTATCTTTTCCTAATCGTCCGAATATATAAATTTAGTTACCTACTCAGAATTAATTGTACACTACATTACAGAATTATGAATAAACAGCAGTCAAATATATTTTTTTTTTCAATCCGTAGGTTGGTTTACAATTCTAGTTTTCTATTCTAGTCTATTGCTCGCCTTTTCTCTAAGTTTCTTAGAAGTTTTGACTCTTATGTTTTTTAAAGGTGTCATTCTAAGACGGCTTGTGAATCTCTTTTGTTCTATCATACCTTATATAATTATATTATGCTACTCTTCTGAGTGTCTCAGAGCACCCGAATGAGGAGATATTTTAAGTACGATGAAAGTTTACTCTGCAAAAATCCGTTTTTTAGAAACCAAAATAGTAATTGCTCAATAGGAAAGTTAATGGGGAGACTTACACTTGACTTCTACATCGCAGTCCATACCTTATTTCTAAGGGGTGGTCCTCAATTGTAGGGTACTCTG
The DNA here is from genome assembly GCA_902439185.1 of Cinara cedri. Lineage (NCBI taxonomy): Eukaryota > Metazoa > Arthropoda > Insecta > Hemiptera > Aphididae > Cinara > Cinara cedri. The sequence goes on from CABPRJ010002409.1 coordinate 441,015, forward strand.
TTTGTCTACATTTGGTATTGAGATCGCTGCTGCCCGTTCCTAGGTTTATTTGAGCTGAGTTATACGTATGGACTGCAGTAAATATGTTTTAGTCCCCATCCATAGCATAAATGTAATTGTTTATATTAAGTAATAATTTTGTATTATACTAATAATACATGTACAGCAAAAACATTATTAACGAATAAACCGACATGGTTATAATTCCGTTATATTTTTTTATTACCCAAATGCAGAAATGAGTTTTTTTATAGTGGCCAGAAAAACAAGCGTATAATACAAAGGGATAATTACGGGTTATGTTACCCTTTATGAATCCTTGCGCCGTCTTAGCGGATTTTTTGAAACTAAACGACTAACCAATTTTCAATTAGTCATATGGTAATTATTGAAATGCCAACAATAATTTGTATGAAATAATTTAAATTTTGGCGTTTATACTTTAATTTTATAAAATAGTTTATGTTATTTGATAAAGTTGCCTAGTCCCTGTGGTTTTATTAGTGTAGGATTTTATGGATATTCGACAATGTCGAAGTTCATGTTAAATATAAAAAAGACATTCTAGGATAATGGAGTCGAGTGCAGCCACTGTTATAGGTAATTTAATGTATACCTATAAGCAACGATATAAACCATTGCTTATGAAAAAACTATTCTGATCAGAATTCAGTTGATAGTAATGTTTTGTTAGCAATATATGTGCCATATTATAGTAAAATAATTATATAGGTTCCATATATTTTTTTAAATAATATTTGTTTTATGTTGTATCGATTTTCTCGGTTTCCCAGTTTTTTTACATTTGCTGAGAAAACTCCGGGGAAAATGGAAAAATTACCTCTCTAAAGTATCTCTCAGGTGAAAATTCCTTTCGGAAACATAACTATCATTAAATGTCGAAGCAAAATTACTGGTATAAAAGTTGTCCACAGAAAAAAGAAATTGTAATATTATACAAATATATTTCGTATATTTTTCCGTAAACCCTCAGTTTTTTTTTCGGTTTCTCGCGTTTAATGAGTAAACTCTTAAGAAAATCGAAAAACGATCTTCCTATAGTACCTCCCCAGTAAAATATTCTTTTAGAAAAATTACTGTCATAGTGGATTGGAGTAAAATTGCTTGTAAAAAAGTTGTTCATAGAAAAAAAAATAAACAACTTTGTAAAACCATAATAGGTTCTTCGTTCCACTCAGAATCTAAAATAACCATAATATTACTTAAAATTACATGTTTTTCAAATTGGAATTTATTGTTATAATGATGTAACACAATACAATATACATATTTATATTCACAGGGTGAGCACGTTTAGCGAATCATACCGTATATAGTATCATATATCTGGTCATATACATTAATTTCAATTTAGATTCTTATAGTGTAATCTTTCAATTTATAAACTAAATTATCTTGTATACATATAAATACAAGATATTATCTTCCAAGTTTTCCTATTTACTATCTATCACTACCTTGTATGTCGTTTAAGGAATGTAGTCACTATACTTACTATAAGTTGGTACAAACAACAAAATCCAGAAGGGCCATATTCGCCTATTCGCTCCTGTCAAATAAGTGCTTGCAATAACGACGATATAAAAACATGTGAAATCAGATATTTATTTGTTCTTATTTATTTGTCATAGTTAATAATACTTGTATTCTTTTTTTTTATAAAAATAAATGTATTTTGCTATTTTCACTAATTAATGGTCAAAGTTGGCTCTAGGCCTGAAGTTTTAAAAATGCAGACTGGCCTGTGATCTAGCCAGTCCGCCCCTGAATATAGGTACCTAATAGCTATATATGATTGTGTACATATTGTAAAACAAAATTATTTAAAAATGATTTTAAATTCCATTGTGCTCTGTTTACGGTCATCACTCATTTGTATTATAGTACAGGATGTGCAATATTATAGTTCTCGTTATTCAAGACCCGGTCGGATATCCTCGTCTTCTGTAATTACGCCGTTGATTCATATTCATTATCATTAAATATGAATGTTTAATTTATGGCAACTATCTGAAAATCAAATGTTATATAATATGATATATTATGTTTATCTACAAGTACACACACACACACACATGTATATAATACCGTAATAATTCATAAGAAAATTAAGTAATCAAACTATAACGTGTTTCGAATATAGTACCTATTGTAAAATTCTTAATGTAGTTCTATTCATATTTTCATTTTATTATAGTATATTATACTGCATATTTTTTTATAGATTTTGTTATAGTATTGATTATTAGTAAGTAGGTTATTATATAAAGGTTTATATACATGTTATAGTAAAAGTACGAATACCGGTAAAACCTAGGTTTTACCAACTGTGATTGGTAAGTGTCCAAAATTCAGAAAATTACTGATTAATTTCGGTAAAACCTAGGATACACAAAATAGTTTAATCAAACCCCAAATAATTTTTCTAGTTCAGACTTTAAAAACGAGATTTGGTAAATCTTAGGATAAACAACCAGCGTTGGTAAAAGTCCAAAATTGTTTACCAATTATGTGATATTTTTTTCTCTTTGCTTTATATCCGTATTTTACTGGTATATTATTATTATTTATGTACATTAGGTAGATAGGTACACACAGTACATAAATTTATGTTATTATGTATTATTATACATTGTGATAACAAATTTATATTATTTAAAATATATAATACAAATTTTCTTCTTTTCTTCTTCTTCAGAATTAGTTCAGTTTTTGTAAAGAAAATTTTTTTAAATCGGCAATAATTCTAGACAATGAAATTGGTATTCATCAAGCAGTATCGCAACTTTCTTTGACTGGTGGATAAGGCTTGATAAGGTGCGACTGTTTGAAAAAATGTATCACAAATCTCGATGTAAGTGCCGATCCAAAAATGTATTGTGCAACTTGAGATGTCACAGTAGCCAAGCCCGTGCAAATAAATAATTAATAAGTACGCATATTATATGCGTACTGGCTGTACGCCTAAATTCTGTAGGTATTGCGTATAATATATGTATATCTATGTAGTTTTTGAGCGAATGGATGTGATCGATTAACTTGCAATTTTAAATTATATACATATGTTAAAATATAACATTTTTCTGTTTAAAAAAATTACTAAAATTTAATTTCATTAAATAAAAAATATTTTTATCATTTTTTAAAATAAAAAGATGATCAAAGTTACTGTCCTAAAATGTCGCCGCTCTAGTCTCGTGTCTTAATAAGCTTCTGGGTGTGTGCAGATATACTGTCCAATAGTAATAGGTCTATGAACCGAACGCTCTCTTTCACTGTTATTCTGTATCGGTTTATGATATTTCTCTCTATAGGCATCGTGCCGCTATCTCTAAATTGCCCCTATTTCATAACTCTCGGTCTTGAACTATTGCCTTCCAGTTTTGGATTATTGTATTCCTTGTGTTTTTAGATCCCTTTTTACTACATCTATAACTACCTTTTTCATAGTTCGCTTGGGATCTCTTACTTTCTAGCGTCCATTCCTGAACTGTCCTTGTAAAATAATAAGATAATTATAAGTTATAATGACATAAAATCCGTGTGACAGAATATGATAATTTGAGCCAAAGTAAAAGAAAAACAAAATTTATTGTTAATTAAATTGTGAGTACGCATCACTCGAGGATAGTATATTAATATTGAATTGTTAAAACTTAAAAGGATAGAATAAAGACAGCCGCCAATAACTGACTTGTATTTTTTTTATAATCCATTGTAAAATACGGAGGAATTCTTTATCATTCTTTATATCAACGTCGAAGACCATTAAAATTTATAAAAGCGTGCATTTTTGAGATTTGAAATAAATGCATTTTATATAATTCATTAATACATTTAATTTACAATCTCACTAAAATAACCCAAACAAATTATTTGAGTGCAAAGTTTTATTTAAAAGTGGTATTTTGTGTAGATAATTAAAAACGTTTTGTTTTTATATAATTTAGAGAGAATTTTAATTTTAAAATGGTTTTTTATTTAGGTTTATTGAAGGCTGAAAATCATAGATAATAAAATAATGAATAGAATACGTCTGTTTTTACAGACACTTTACTCTTATATATACCTACTTATACTTTTATTTTACATTACTTATGTTATTTTCTTCTTATAATTATTTTTATATAATATTAGTATAGGTAAGTAAATACTAAGTATCTACTATACTAGTATACTAGATTCTAAGTAGATACTTAGAAAGTAATTAAAACAATATTTTATATATTTTGGTAACGTAAACTAAGTTTTTTAAAAGCTTTTCTAATCTATTCAGGTTATTAAATAATTCTGAAAAAGGAAAAATGTTGATTGATAAATTAAACTATCTACTGATATTAAAAATTGGCTCGAGTTATATAATTTACATTTCATTGCGATGAACTATAATTTTCAATCATTTATAATATCAATAATAATATTGTAAATGTTTACTTTATATAAACTTAAAAAGTTATCACTAAATTTTCATATGATAAGATTTCATATCCTATCCATTTTTATTATCTATATTAAGAATAGGACATTTCAAGACAACAGTTTTTTATTCAAATCCATATAATACCTATTTTACTAAGTGGTAAAATCATTTGTAATATTGTTAAAATTTTAGTTTTGATTGTCTTTAATCTTGAAATTATTGAATCATTTAAAAATATTTGTCTACAGATTATAATACAATGAAATTACTAATAATTTTGATGTAAAAACTCACAATACACTGCTGTCATAAAAAATAAATAAAAACGTTATTATGTTATGAATAACCAATATCAACGATCTCTATTCGATATTAGCCTGTCAAGACGACACTGACAGTAAAATTGCATTGTTTGCATTCATTTTTTGATTATAATATTATGTTTGTCGAAATGGTAGAATTTGAAACTGTTTGATTTTGAAACAATCTTAAGTTTGATATAATATTATATTTTTGTCTTAAAGGTTTCTTCTTTAGTTCTGTTTTTTTCTTTTCTTTTATTTGTGTCAGTAGTATTTTTTTTTTACATTTTTTATTTGCTCACCAGATAAAATATTTTAATTTTAAAAATTAATTTATAATAGCATCTATTTGGGAGAATGTCTATTAAAAGTCTCACATTTGATTAATACGTATCCGAATTTAGGAATTTGTCATGGGGAGGATCCAGATAATTTTTAGAACATAGAGCCGTGGGGGGTTTAGCCTCCCTCCCCAATAATAATTTTTTAAATAAAAATATTATATTTATAATTCTGTGTACAAATTGTATGATACTGTAGGGTCCCATGGTGACATAGCGATTACACTAGATGTAAGATTCAAAAGAGCAGGGCAGAATAATATTTAACATTACTTATCTATAAAAAAAAAAAAAAAAACCAATAAATCAATAAGATTTATACAAAAAATGTATTTATATAACACTGTTCCCGAAATACATGTATAACAAGTGTATATTTCAGTGGTTGGGATTTTAATTTTAATAAATACCTAACACGTTTGAGTGGATATCAATAGAGAGGGGATCTGGACCCCAGGGACTCCCTCGTAAATACGCCACTGAATGTAATTGACTGTACTTGGTCATACTTATATTGGCGTATATTTTTATGTTTGTTTTAACAATACAATAATGATATAAAACTTGTATATATATACATGGCATAACGATGACAAAAAGTATATACATGTTGACTTTTGTCCACATAATATGTATTATAGTACCTATGTAATACATTTTTTTTTTAAATATAATGTATGATCTTGTGGTATAGTTAAAATACTGAAGTCTATTTAATTTAAGAGTTATACCGGATACGTGATGGATGGACGGGTGAGTAGAAGAAGTGGTATCAATACCGGGAGTGATAACGCATGTGCGAAACGGGCGTATTTTCGTTCGCCGCTCGGTATACTCTTAAGTTGAATAGAGAGTACCAATATACAATTAGGAGAAATAAATCGCAAGTCAAATTTTGTACACTAGACTTCCAATTCTGAAACTGTTTGTGATTTACATTTTATATAAAATTAATTTGTTCGAAAAATGTTAAACTGAGTATGGCTCAAAATTGTATGTTGTTTGAAATTATTTATCGATATATCCGTGATTAAAACTAAATATTACTTTGTATACTGCATTTTCAACTTCTTATTATCTACAATAGTGGCTCAGGGCCTTAGGCCTTAATAGTATTATATTATTTCCGTTTTCGTTCTATTAATAAAATATAACTAATAAACATTTAAAAAGTGATTAGTTATACATAACTACAGTCATATAGGTAAATTTTTTCAATAATATAAGACTCACAATAGTAAAAAATCTGATGTGTAGCGATGAAACAATTAGTTTTACTAACTTGTGTATTTGTCTCGAAAAACACTTTTTCGTTTTGTAAAAGTGTTCAAATTTTTCACGTAGTATGTTGCCTGTGGGTAACGCCATGCACTGCAGGGTTAAAATATATGGAATTTTCGCTTGATAGTTCTTTGTTTTGAAAACACTTTCTGGACTCTGAACAATTTAAAAAAAAAAACAGCTAATAGCAGAGTTGTATTTTTTTTATTTCTGGGTTATCTTGGTTACAAGAAAAAAAACATAATTATAAGTATTAGTATACTACTTCCTACTGTATACCTAACCTTACAAGTTTATATCAAGCATCGCCCAGAATCGTTTTTGATTGCAATGCTTTATTTTTGGTTTCAGTATGTAAACCTTGTTATTTTGTATTTTCAAAGTTGTCCGCCCATAATGGTGATTAATCTATAGTATGAGATGGATGTACTTTATACTATACATACTATACTATACATCATTCACACTATACATCCGGCTTTTTAAAATATGTTCTAAATACTACAATAATATATTATATTATATAAGAATATTTTTTTTTAAAAATAATTTTTTATTCATAATAATATGTACATTCAATTTACATAGCTTTTGAGAATTAATTAAAAACAAAAAAACATAATTTAACGATAACTATACAACGATTTATTATCTATATATATTATAATATATATATACATTATATAATAGTGTTGTTTTCTCAAAATTATTTTTCAAATTTGATTAAATTTAGTATAAGTAAATCATAAATTGTATTATTATGTTAACATAAATAAATTAATAAAAATAATCGCCAATTTTTTTTAAATTAAGTATAACAAATGATCTAAAGTTATTAACACAGTTAAAAAACGTAAATATAATAACGTATATTAATATAATATAATATTAACAGTTAATAGAAAATACAACAATGAATAAATATTATATTATATTACTTACATTTTTTTTTTTTTTTTTACATAGGGTTAACAATATTATTATCATTAATAATATTTCAAAACAGGAGTAGTAATAAAGATATGGTTCGTTTATTACAGAGGGTCTTAACCTTTATTTATTTTTTGTAGATCACGGATCCCTTGGGATGTAAGGTAAATATTTTTGAAATACATATATATATATAAAAAAAATAAAACCTTTTTATTAAAATAAAATACTACTTTTTAACCTAATTGTACCTAATTGTATTTTCATCAACCCATTGGGTGTGGAATTATAAAACTATTGTATATAGAACCAGTATCTATTGAGTTTGAGTATTAAAATTAAACACACATAACTAGGTAAATCAAAACTATACACTCGTATGACACGTATAACTACGATTTGCATTTGGGTAAAATATGATTTTCTCCTAACTTGCAAACTAATTTTGGCAATTTTTGTGCTGTTATTATTTTTACTATATGATAATATAGTGTTTATTTAGTATTTGTTTCGAAATAATTATATTGCTATTGACCAAGATGCAACGGAGAAACAAAACTGCATATTTTGCATAAAATACAACTTGTTCTAATTGCACTTAAAATATAACTAACAGATATTATAAAAACATTGTTTTACACTTAGCTATTAGGTTAGGTAGTATTTAAAACAATCCACATCACGTTACGGTTTAATAACAATATGTAGTATGATAGATACTAGGTATACGAGTATTCACGAGCGTTGTTCATTTTATTAAACTCGTATTGGTGTTTTCAAAAATTATCTTGGGTTTGAGTTTTGTCACCTCATAACAGAAATATTTATCAAATATGTATCTAGTATAATATATGCTTCTAGAAAAAAAAAAGTGACCCATTAATTTTGTCGCAACGCTAAATATTTTGAGCACTCATCACTGTACACTTCTGATTTAATTTTATTCTTATACTCAACGAATTTATGTAGGTAATATACTAATATTATCCACTTATTTGTTCAATATCTATTACTTATTCAGGATGTTTCTTAAATGATTTAGTAAATTGGTAAGTGCGTATTTAGTGGAGTGTTTAAATGAAGCTATTTTTGTAATATGTTTATTATCCTTTAACTTGGGTTTTTTCTTTACTTTTGACTATTTACGAGTAAGTTTAAAAATACATATTCTATGGTATTTCCTGGAAAGTATTCTTACAAATAGTCGTGTCAAGTAATTTGTTTCATTCTGGTGACATTAAGAGAATGTATACCCGCATCTATTGTCTCAGTCCAACTACCGGGTAACATACAAAAACAATGCTTACGTAGAAGAAGTAAAACTAGCTTAATTTTGATTTTAGAGTAAAAGTTCCTATTATGCAATTTATATTGAATAATATTTTGGAGGGAATGTCATAGGTGTTTTTTGAATTATGAACTATTAAAAAAGTTACAGTTATTTAAAAAATAAAAAAAATTAATATTTTTGTATCTTTTATATCGAGCTGTATATTTTGAATAATATAAAAACCCTATGACATTCCTTTTAAAATATTGTTCTATAAATTTCATATTAGGTGCTTTTACTCTAAAACCAAAATTAAGCTAGTTTCATTTATTCTGGGTAAGTATTGTTTTTACATGTTATCTGGTAGTTAGACGGAGACAGAAGATACGGGTATAACGTCCTCTTAAACGTTTAAACGTTTAAACGTTAAAACCGTGCAAAAATTTACATAAATCTGACATTGATTTGTACGAAGGTTTTACTAGAAATGTTTTGGGGTATTTATTTTTAAACCTTCCCAAATATTTAAAGAGGAAATGTAAAAAAAAAAAACCCAGGCTTTGGAGGTAGAAAAGAAATTCCATAATAATTATCGTCATTCGGACACCCTGTTCGGATAAACCCATTAATACTAAGTTAGTACTAATAGTATACTACCCCTAGTTTACTCATTAATTTCATTAACGCCATATATCAATAAATATTTGTAATGGTTATTATTTTTATAGTTACATTTTACTCGTTCAAATATATATATATATATATATATATATATATAATTAATTAAACGTCGTATACCATGTTTAATGGATGATTTTGCATTTTTTGAAGATTATACCTGTTCGTTATGCTGTACACGGTAATTAATTTAATACTATTTCACGCCTTTATTATATATTTATTTTAATTTAAACGGAATTTTCTCATTACTTAATTTATAATGTTAAATAATGTATTTTAATACTGCAGCGTTTGTTTTCGTCATGGTGGTGGGTATAACACGATTAGAGATGTCATTTTTAAATCCTCATAAAGATTGCAAATGGAAAAAAAAACAGGTTATTAGAGGGAGGAAGGAAAGGAGAAAGAGAGAATCGCTGAATCTAATAATATTAAGTTATAATATATTATAGGTTATTTTTAAACATTAAAAAAAAATATTTCACTCGTATACTCTAATTAATTGTACATTTTTAAACTATATAAATTCAATATATATTTATTATAAAATAACGTACCATTAATACCAGGGGTGGCTTATGGGTAAAATAATTGGTGGTGCAAATTTAAAAAATGTTTTACAATAAGTATAGTCTTTTCAGAAAACAGGAACTAAAACAAATATTTTATTGAAATATGAATACATTTGTATTTATTTTATATAGGAGGTTCTTAGATAGAAATCTACAATATATTAAAGAATTACGTTTGTTTTCGTTGTATTATTATTGAGGAATTGAATGTTAACCAGGTTGGTCAGTATTTTCTTTAGAGTATTTTTGGAGATATTACCGCACTTTGCACAAATTTAATATTATTCAAAAGAAATAATCAGTTCCCAAAATGATGCATTATAGTTATTAAAATTATAGGTGGTGCATTGCTTCTGTGTGCCATATAGTACGAGCCGCCACTGATTAATAATAATTAATATTCAAATAGGTGTGTATCACATTTTAAATTAATATATTGTTCGGTTGAGACATAATATACGAAATATTATATTGTATTTATAGAGATGGAGATAAAAATCGTGTGTTTGATAATAATTATTAATAAGAAATGATTAAAATTAATTAAATACAAGTCGATATTTTTACATTTTAATTATATATTATAATTATAACTATATTTGAACATATATTAATTTATCTAAACAAGTTTCAGTTTTGTATTTTATACGTGAATGTTCATAACTATATCGTACATTTTTAGTGGTTTTTCGGGTACAATTTATCGAATTAGTCTTCACTTTTGTTAGTTTGAGATATTTTTTTATAGGTAAATCAATGATAAACGGAAATGGATATCCAATAATCAAAAATTAGTATTTGGTAATATTCTTTCAAAATGTTAACACCTTACCTACCTTAAACTTGTTCGACGCGATTTATTTTAAAAATTAATTTTATTTCTATAGATGCGTGGATTGAACTGAAATAAATTGGGGTTATATTATTTGAAAATCACCTGATTTATTATTGTACACTTAAAAAAAAAATAACATTTAATACGATTTCACTGATATATGTACTTAGATATTATTTATATGTACACAAACGTGAGTTCAAATAAAATAAATTGTATAGACTAAAATAAATTCGAAAGTCTTTTTAAGTTTTTGGTTTGCTAAGCTCATTTCTTTGCCGAGCAAATGTCCCGTTCCGTTAGAAACAATACATTCTTGATGTGGCGGGATTCGCTGGGGTCTGAGATGAGCAAGGCAACCGGTTGACCGTCGCCTTGCCGCCATTTTGTCATCCATAATAGTATTGTGAGCTGTCATTCCTGCACAGGCTTTTGGGCGCTATACCCTCGTTTCCGAATCTCACCACCTGTATAAGAAAAAAATTCGAAAAGATTCACGATTATAAGTAATGTCGATAGTAAAAAAAAAAAACATCTTACGTGGTTTTACGCGTCAAATAAAAATATATAAAATTTAAATTTAAGAGTTAGATGGGGTTAAAATAAAAAAGGTTTTTTGTGTTTTATTTGTTTTACAAAGAAGTGTTTTTTTTTTGCAATTTAAAACATAGTTTTAAACTTTTTTTAAACTTAATTGTTGTACACCATAGTATAATACAGTTGTTTACAAACTTTTTTTAAGCAAGGCACACTGTGTTTTTCGTTAACATTTTCACGGTACATGACTCAGTCATGTACTTTTTAAGATTTTTTTTATCTCATTACACCAAATTAGATAAACAAAATTGTTATACTATTTTTATAATAAATACTATAATTGCTATAATAAATCAACAAAAAACGCTTGAAGGCGTCTATTTCAGTTTCTTACCCCTAATTCGAATACTGTTTTAAAGTAAAAACTAAAATCATAATTTGAACAATTTAAAAAAAAAATATGTTAGACATAATTTAAACAATGTTTTAATACATTTATTAAAAATAATTGTTTTTTTTTTTTATGAACCATGTTTAAAACAAATTATTAAAACAGCTAATCCTGGGATTGGAACTTTAATCTTTTTCCTAATAATACACACGCGATATCAATTTATCTAGTGAAGTGATAAGAATGTTTGAAAACTGAAGGTTCGAATTCACCAGCATGTCTACTTGAGATCGACTTTCTCACGTATTAAATTTAATCTCTCTAAATTCTGAACAAATTATACTCGATATAAATAAAACAATCGCACAATTATAGAGCTATATAACTTTACTTAAATGTATTTTTATCGAGTTTTTAAGTCATACTTGAGTTCATAAAACTATAATTTATTATTAAATAGGTACGTAACTCAAATAATTATTGTACGATAGTATAGATATATTCTAGTATTGTGCATAATATAATAATATTTCACAATTAGCNAGGTACGTAACTCAAATAATTATTGTACGATAGTATAGACATATTCTAGTATTGTGCATAATATAATAATATTTCACAATTAGCTCAATATAGGTAGGTGTACGGTTTCTACACTTATATTAAAAATGATAGTTAATTATTATTTATAGCTCCCTATGGGAGGGGATCACAATACTCCCACGGTACCTAAGAGACAATAAATGAGGTTGTAGGGGTTGAAATCGGGTATCAGGTCGATAGCTGGTGTAAAATTCTGTCAAACAGTATGAGTAGTTCTAAATAAGACTTGGGTGACTTGTTCTATCTCGGATGAGCGTTGGGACAGTAGGTGAAAGGAGGTATATGATGTTTGCAGGTGATATAGCTTTGATAGGAGAAAATCTGGAAGAAGTTACAATGGGCTTAAAGAATGGAATTTACAGTAGTACTTGAAGGAAAGGGACTAAAGATATGTAGAAATAATACAGAGTATGAGTTTGGAGAAACAGGACAAGACAACTAACGACAGTAAACGGTTATAGGCGTGGTTTAGAGTTTTAAGTACCTAGAATATTTTGTACAAAAGAACAGTGATTTACATGAGGATGTAAACATAGAATTCAGTGGGGTTGGATAAAATAGAGAGAAGTGTGAGTGGTTTTATGTGACAAAAGAATTCCAATAAGATAAGACTTAAAGTTAAGTTTTTTTAAAGTGTGGTGAGACTAAATATGTTGTATGGTTCGGAGTGTTGGTCAGTAAACATAAAAATAGAATAGAGAATAAGTTTAACAGAGATGAGAATGGTGGATGAATGGATTGACGAGAGAAGATAGATCAAGGAATTAGTACAGGGTAGCTTAGGTGTGGTTTTGATATTATGCATAATGAGAGGATATAGGTTGAGATGGTTTGGGTATATCATGGGGACAGAGGAATAAGAAGTAATAATTGCTATGAAAATAAAGGTAGGAAGTAAGGAGGGGAGTGGAAGACCAAAAAAAGAGGTGGTTAGGTTGTATGCGATTGTTAATGATTTGAGGACAGTTGCGACCCGATGTAGGAGATTAGGTCAAGTGGAAATTTAAAATGAGAGTAGTCGACCCTAAATAGTTTGGATGAAGAAGAATATTATTTATCGAAAACCCGTTGAATTTGTAATTTTTTAGAGCGATTTTACTATCATATATACATATTCCAATGAAAAATGTCAATATAAAACTCCCTGGGTTAAGCATATTGTATAAAAATTCGTATGCCAAGTTCCCAGTAGGTACAAGAATTATTATTATTACCGTATAGCGATTTAGAGGATATGAGGTTAGATTTTCAAATGGCACGGTATAATTTTATATTTTATTAGAGTTTCGAAATAGTTTTATACAAATAGTAATACCTACCTACCTATATATTTTACGGTGGTAGTATTTTTTTCATTTATCAGATTTTGTTTTGTATAATTTTGTTGTTTATTATATGCACATGATGAATTCACGGGAGATAATGTTTTGAGTTTGGGTTACCGGACATATGTGCAGTATAGATAGAGTCATCGTTATCATTACGTCTTTTGAAATCGTTAAACGTAAAACTTATGACGGTGTTAACGTGTTAGTGCAGTAAGTAAGTAGGTACGTATCTTTCCATTTGCAATTTAATAATATGACATTCGTATAGGTACCTAGTATGAGTTTGAGTTTCTGCTGTTTAATGAGATATACTGTTTCACCGTTGGCGGGGGCGGTAGAAAACTGTGCGGTCTTAGTAAAAAGTAGGTAGGTATCTATATTAAATTATACAAGGGAAACTTTTAACGCTTATGTTTATACATATAAAGTCATTTTGAAAATGATTGCTGCATCCTGTAAAGTGGGTTTTTTTTTTTTATTTTCATATATGCATTATATTTATTATGTATACTATTATATCTAACTATATAGAGAGCTCTGGTAACAAAGATTTAGAGAAATTATAAATATATAAATTATAGTGACTGGAGACACCACCAAATATACACGGATATTTAAATTTTATTATACTATAAAAGTGCATACGTACATTTCACATTAATCATCGCAGAAGTTTAATTAAATGGACATTATATTATTATAATTTTGGTTGAAATTCATAATAAATTGAATTTACTATCAGTCTAAGTAGATCGAAGATTTTAATGCATGCAGTTTTGTTTTGAGGACAGTTATATATTTTTTTTTAATTTTGTTGTTGGTAAAAAAAGAGTGTTAATAGATTTTATTATCATTAATTGGACTCAATTTAATCAATGATACGACTAGGTATAAATAAATATAGATGACCATAATATATTTCCAACTTATGCGTTTTTCAAACATCAATTAGAAAATTAGGTAGGTAAATAAATAAATAAAATAAAATGTATCACTACCACATTTATGATAATATAATAGATCTTCATATTGTAGGTAGGTAGTGTAAAAGGCAAATGAGAAAATATTGCCTTCTATCAATTTTAGATTCTGAGTAGAGCGAAGAAGCTTGTAGTTTTACAAAGATGTTTATTTTTTTTTCCTGTGGACAACTTATACCAGAGAAATTGCTCCGATTTTTACGTGTTGCATCTTTTCTGAAAAAAAAATCGGTGTGTGGAGGTACTTTAAAGAGGTTATTTTTTGATTTTCTTAGGAGTTTTCCCAGCAAATGTGAAAAACCGGGATAAAACATGGGAAAACCTGGAAAAACGTAGACAAATTGGGAAAATCGGTACAATATCAAATAAATATTATTAAAGAAAATATAAAAAGCCTATTTAATTATTTAACTATAAAATGATATACATATATATATATATTGTTGACAAAGCATCACTTCAACTAAACTTCGCTCCGAATCGTTTTTTTTGTAAGAAATAGTTTATTGTTGCTTACAGGTATACACTAAATTATCTATAACAGTGGCTGCACCTGTCTACATTATCCTAAGACGTATTTTTAATTTTAATTTAATTTTTTTAAGTACCTATAATAAGCAATGAATACGAATAAGCCGTTATTATTTTTTACAGGTTGTTTTGTAAATAACGAAATTATTTTTTCGCTTTTTTTGTTTTGACTAAATTATTAGGGATTGTGTAGTATAATACAGACTGTCCACGAAGATATACTTCTTGCATATCTCTGGAGATAAAAAAGATAATCAAATTCTGTTTTTTTTTATATATATTTATCACAGGGTGAAGACTACAAATATTTATGTTTGAATTAAATTTTTTTTTATTAAAAAAATTTATAAA